>JAPDDO010000170.1:0-157071 GCA_027422415.1 Schizothorax lantsangensis | reverse complement strand
AAGGCTCCATTGAAGGCTACTGAGTCGCTTGTGGTCGTGTTGCCATGCTTACAGTAAAGCAGCACAGCGTGCAGATCAGAAAGCTAGAGAGAATGAAAAAATTAAAGAAATGTCGGAAGCCTCATTAGCGCAAGGTCAAGCTGAAATTTTGCACCAGCGTCTTAACCTGTTAACATGCACCAGGACGCCAGCGCTCTCAAAGCTCTTTGTTTGCACACGTCATTGTTTTCAAACAGATAAAGTAAAACAGGACAAAATTAATCTTGACAAACTATATATCATTTTGAAGTTCTAAGCCTCTAGCATCGACGACAGATCGCTGTTTTTCGATAGAAAGCTTATAAGGAATGTATTTGCTAAATTTGTGTAAGCAGTACACATCAAAACATGTATAAAAAAACCCCGCAGTACATACCATATTCATCCTGATAACGACTCTCAAACGTATACACTGCTGTAAATCCTGGTTTCATTTGAGAGATAAGGGTCCACTGAACAACATTCCATCGAGCACTTTTAGTCCAAAGAAACAACAACGTTGTAATTTAGATTGTTAATCCTTTGTTTACATCTCATCTCTTGAGGGAGAGTTATTGTTTGTGTCCGTTATGGAACAAATTACGCTCAAAAACAGCATCTTGGTGGTAAAAAACAGCATGATTTTGTAGCAGGCAATGTCCCAAACAGAATGAAATCATCAAAAAAAAAAAAAGTCAAAGATACACGGAAGATTGTTTATTTGAATTCTGGCGCTCCCTCGCGACGCTGTGACGCACGCTGTGACGCACCTGTCATCTGATGGGGCGTAACTTAGCGATCTTTTTAGCACAATAAAAAAAAAAGAAAAAACATTTCTTTATTTTCTTCTTCAGCAGTTTTCATATATGTTTGCGTGTTTTGTGGAGAATGTGCCTGTATCTGTGTGATTAACATCCGTATGGCTGATAATCAGCATGTAATTACTGACTGTTCACAGATATCAGTGTGAATGCAGTCTATATAAAAGGCCATTATAATGTGAATATTGACTATATTGGGCAGCCATCAGTATGATTAGCATCTGTATGAATGATCTTCAGCATGTGATTACTAATGTATGAGCAGGAGAGCATCTGTATGTCAGGAAATTAGTATGTACTTAAGTTATTTTTTTATTATTATTATTGTTTTTTTTTTTCATCACTCAAAAATTATAATTATTGAATTTTTCTAGTGCTCAAATAAATCACTTATACAATTTCTAAGATTCTGTCTACTGTTTTATAATTGAAAAACTGCAGTGGCATGTATAATGACTAAATAGTTTGTAGTAGAACTCTTCAATAATTTGTTAAATATTTTTCCTCAAACAGGGGGGGGGGGGCTAAAAAAATGTCTGCAGGAATCTCATTTTTCATGGTATCTTCTTCAGATTTGAAATATAAACTCATGAGACATGTGACTTTCAACCCATTGCTTTTCTGGATTGCTCCAGGACTGATTTCATGTATTTTTATATGAAATAAAAAAAAATCAGTGTGGTACAATTTTTATCAAGGCACTTCAGTGTCTATAACTTTTATATTTTTTGCGCATTATCAACTCTGGATGATGGATAGTAAAGGCCAAAGGGTCTTCTTTCCAAAGACACAACAATTGTGTGTGTGGCTCACTGAAGTCAGGAGCTGTTACCATTTTAAGTTAGTTAGTCATTTTCAGCTGTGATTCCCAATATGTGGGGTGCAGGTTAACAGTTTAAAGCAGCTCGTAAGTGTATTTACTTGTCTCATTAGTGTTTAGTGCAGTTGCCGTTGCTAGGAAATGCTTGTTTTTGTTTACTGTGTAGAGACTTGCTCAAATCGCGTTTGGTCTCGTACTGTATCGCGTATCTTGTCAGTGTCTGTGCTTGCTTGGCCATTTGGTGTGATAACAGGAAAGTGTGTCCAGCTGAATTCAATTAGTGATTTGTTAGACGGGTATAAAAAAGGTTATTATACCGCAGAAGCGGTCGCGGCAGTCGTCGTGTGAAGCCCTCCTAGTGTGAAGACCGAAGAGTGTAAAGACCATCGACTCTACCGTGCGACTCCACCAGACAGGGACACCAGCAAGGGATATAAGTATCGATTTATCTTTATACTTTTGATTTATGCTCTTTTCTACACCTGGCTTCACTTCTGTTTAAGTTTTAGTTTTTATAACCAATTCTTACTATCTGTTTTCAGATCACTACTATCACTACCACTCGCAAACCACGCATCACACACTGTAGGCCGCGCAACATCCTAACAACCTGTGCACTTTGCCTATGTCTGCTAATACACTACTTTCTTTTTCTATTGGTCTCTGGAATTGTCAGTCTGCTGTCAACAAAGCTGATTTCATTACTTCCATTACTAGTCATTCAAGACTAAACCTCATGGCCCTGACAGAGACCTGGATCAAACCAGAGGACAATGCTACACCTGCTGCACTCTCCAATAACTTCTCCTTTTCCCACACCCCCCGTTTGACTGGAAGAGGTGGAGGTACTAGATCTCTAATAATTGGAAATTTGCTCCTTTACCATCTCCGAGTATCAACAGCTCCTTTGAATCACATTCGGTTACTATTACCTACCCTCTAAAAATTCATTTTGTAGTTGTTTATCGACCTCCAGGACCACTAGGTAACTTTGTGGAAGAATTAGATGTGTTGCTCTCAACCTTTCCTGAGGATGGTACTCCCTTAGTTATACTTGGAGACTTCAACATCCACCTAGATAAACCCCAGGCTGCAGACTTCCACACTCTACTTGCCTCTTTTGATCTCAAAAGAGTGTTAACTACGGCTACTCACAAATCAGGCAAACAACTGGACCTTATTTACACACGACACTGCTCCACTGAACACCTCGGATCACTTCCTCCCTCACTCTTAACCTCAACATGATTCCTCAAACAAAACATACCCCTCCACATGCAATTTTCGATGTAACTTACGCTCACTCTCACCCTCCTGGCTATCTGCTATGGTTTCATCTTCGCTTCCTCCCCTAAACAGTTATCATCTCTTGATGCAAACAGTGCTACTGATACTTTCTGTTCCACTCTGATGTCTTGTTTAGATACTTTCTGCCCTTATCTTCCAGGCCAGCCCGTACCACCCCTTCTGCCCCTTGGCTATCTGACGTTCTCCACGAACATCGTTCTAAGCTCAGGGCTGCAGAAAGGTTATGGCGCAAATCACAAAATCCTACTGACCTTAATTTGTATTGATCACTCCTCTCTGACTTCTCTGATAATGTCTCCATTGCTAAAAGGACATACTATCACGACAAAATTAACAATTCGTCTAACTCTCGCATGCTCTTTAAAACATTTTCCTCCCTCCTTTGTCCTCCTCCTACCCCCCTTCATCAACCCTAACAGCTGACGACTTTGCCACATTCTTCATTAATAAAATTACAAACCTCACTGCACAATTCTCCACACCACAAACTGTCAAACACATCTTACCAGCAAACATACACAAATTCACATCCTTCTCTCCACTCTCTGAGGCAGAAGTCTCTAAACGCATCCTTTCCAGTCATCCTACTACTTGTCCACTTGATCCTATTCCATCTCATCTCCTTCAAGCCATTTCTCCTGCAGTCGTACCTGCACTCACTCACATCGTTAACACATCCCTTCACACTGGAGTTTTTCTCTCAGCATTTAAACAGGCTCGTATAACCCCACTTCTTAAGAACCCACTCTTAACCCAACTATTTTAGGGAACTATAGACCGGTTTCCCTTCTACCTTTCATTGCAAAAACACTTGAATGAGTTGTGTTCAACCAAGTCTCTGCCTTTCTAACGCAGAACAACCTCCTTGACAGCAACCAGTCTGGCTTCAGAAGTGGACATTCGACCGAAACTGCCTTGCTCTCAGTTGTTGAAGCCCTAAGACTTGCTAGAGCGGCTTCCAAGTCTTCATTACTTATTTGGCTGGATCTGTCCGCTGCTTTTGATGGGTTTGTTGTGTCAAACCATCACTTCATCACAATTTCACCATCACAGTTAGGATTCATCTACCATAACTTCTTCAAAAACGCCAGAAACCTTGGAGTTGTGATTGATGATAAACTGATTTCTCAGACTACATTGCTAAAACTGCCGGTCCTGCAGACTTTGCTTTATACAATATTTGGAAGATCAGGCCATTTCTTTCAGAACATGCGACACAACTCCTTGTTCAAGCTCTTGTTCTGTCCAGACTTGACTATTGCAATGCTCTCTTGGCAGGTCTTCCAGCCAATTCCATCAAACCTCTACAATTAATCCAAAATGCCGCTGCAAGGTTAATCTTTAATGAGCCGAAAAGAACACCTCTGTTCATCAATTTGCACTGGCTACAATAGCTGCTCGCATAAAATTCAAGGCATTAATGTTTGCCTACAAAACGACCTCTTGCTCTGCACCTCTTTACCTAAATTCAATACTTCAGACCTTTGTGCCCTCTAGAAGCTTGTGTTCTGCAAGTGAACGATGCATTATTGTGCCATCCCAAAGAGACACAAAATCACTTTCACTGACTTTTTCATTAACTGTTCCCACCTAGTGGAATGACCTGCTCAACTCAATCCCAGCAGCTGAATCCTTAGCCATCTTCAAGAAACGGCTAAAAACACATCTCTTCCATCTTTATTTGACCCTCTAACTCTAGCACTCTCTATTCTAATTCTATTTTATCTATCTGTCTTCTTTTTGTTTAAAAAAACACACACACACTTGACCCTTTATCAACTGCATATTTATTCTGTAACTGCTAGCTTTTCTTGAAAAACTAACACCAGCTGTATTTTTTTTCTATTCTATGTACTTGTTTTCTTTATAAAAAAATATATATATAAAATAAAAAAATAGCTTGCTACGTGTACTGCGTTAGGCTAACCAAGACTTGTCATAGCACTTGCATGTTGTTGCTCTTTTGTTGGTTTTGATTGCTAATATTGCCATAAGTCGCTTTGACAAAAGCGTCTGCTAAATGACTAAATAATAATAATAATAATAATAATGATGCTGCCATCTTTCTGAAGCCATTTTTACTCCCCTGTAATTTGACTCTGAATCTCAGGTGAAAATTGCCATTTTGACCCCCCCCTCACAAAAAAGTGGATTACTCAGTAAATATTAATCAATGACATTTATATATTTTGGCTTTCATCACTATTAAACATGTCTATATTTCTTTAGAAAAAACATTAGCAAAATCAAAAATTTGAGCCGGGGACCTCTGGTTGAGTTGACACGGAATGACCCTAATTAGAATTAATTATTAATTAAGAACCTTAATATAATGTTCTGTTTGTATCGTCTCAGTGAGCTGTTTGAGGCTTTAGGCATGAGCAGTAAAGCAAATTTAACATTTTCTAATGTTTCAGTGTGGATGAGAAACTTTTGGAAAATGCTTGAAAACGCTAGTGTGTATGGAGAGCGTTTTAAAATGGAAACACCGTTTTCATGTGTATCTGGATTCATGAAGATGTAGCCTTAGGGGCTATTTACACCTGGTCACTTCATGCGTGAAAAGATCAGGTGTAAATGCCCTCCGAAACGCATTCGAGACGGATATAAATCTGATCGCTCAAACCACTTCAGGAGGTGGTCTGTGACGCATTCCAGATGAAACTGGACAAGTGTAAATGCATCTGGTTGTTGAAACCACATATGCTAATTTTACTGCTCCCAAAATATTAAAATAATAAACATGAGAGCGTTTTATATGTTGCAGACGTTCAAGTTGAACGGTCAACACACAATCATCTTCATTAAAAGTAGTGAGACTAACCTATCTTTCCAGTGCTGATGCCGCGCTCTGTCCTGTTGCGGTCTTTGATATTGAAATCAGCTGATAATGAATAAAATCCAGCGCATATCTGTTGCTTTCATTGACGTGAACTCCGTCAAATTTGCATATAGCGCGGGAATTGAACTGATTTATAACCGTTTTGTGACGACACATTTATGTGGCCAAGTGTAAACAGAAACGTTTTAACAAATCAGATAGATATCCGATCAAACACATGAAGTGACCAGGTGTAAACAGCCCCTTAGTGTCCACTGTTTTATTTGCTCACCAAATACCTTTAAATGAATAAATGTAATTAACAGAAAGTAAATGTCTTTCACTGTTTGTCGTCAGCGCGCGCTGATTCAAGCGCTTCGAATCACTGAATCATTTACGAATGACTCGGTTCAGATGATTCAGATTCTCTCTTCTTTCTTGTACTTGAATGATGGACTGATTCACGATATAACAGGGAGCGAAATGAGACGCACCTTCTGTTATTAATACGAGGATGCGCTTTACTCACAAAAATAACATTAATAGGGGGCGCAGCTTTATGACGTCACATCGCCAGCACATAATAAAAGTCCCGTTTACACTCTGAAGTCTATTATATGATAATGCGTTTCAACAATTATTAGCATGTTAAATCTAGAAACTTTCATATTTTCATTTTTAATTTATTTACCGATACAGAAACAAAAGGGAGTAGTTTAGTGTTTTGATCCCAAAACAGGTGACTAAATACAATTGAGGATTAAACTCTTTATGTTAAAATCAAAATATTATGGGGATTAAATATCTCTTGACATCGAGTATATTGCAAAAACCAAACCAAACACACACAGAATGCATGCATACCCCTTACGGAAAGAAAATATATTTTATTATATATGAACGGTTAATATATTATAGAATTTTCAGTATATTGATAATTATATAGAATAATACATTGTGGTAATATATTACAATATACTGAATAATACATCAGGAATTGCCACTTTCCATATATTGGGAAATATATGTCAACATATATGGTGCTCATATAGTCACATTTATATGGGAATATATATTAGCAATATATGAACACAATTCAAGGTAAATATTTATTTTAATTCATATATGGAATTATATATTTGTAAATATATAAATATTGGCTACATATATACTTTAACATGTACGTATACGTACTGTTTCCTTTCTAATTAATTTCCTACAATAAACAATCCTAAACAGTTTGTCTTCGTTCCTTTTCTTGTTAATTACAGTATATATTAGAGAAAGTATTTTAAAGAATTGATTCATTCTCCACACTGCTTGTAGGCTTTCGTGCTGCTGGAGCCGATCCCATATCTCAGGTCGAAGGCAGGGAAACACTATGGATAAATGGCCTGTCCATCACAGGGTAAAAAAATAAATAAAATAATCTGGGCACAGCTTGCCAGAGTGAAATATGCTCTTGGCAGTCCACCTCTGGTCCTGCACAGGGATGGTCTTGCTCCATTCATCTGGCAACCAGAACGAACCAGACAGGGGCCACTTGTGCTTTTTGTGGGCACAAATTTAAAATTCATCTTAACCTACTTTAAGTATTATTCATTCAGTCATTTTTCACCATGTCATGTATCACTGCAATCTCTGGAAGTAATCTATAACAATTTAAACTAAAATGAATGTTTCATCATGTTTCATTTATTTGACAAATAATTTTGTATTGTAGTGTCAGGGGCATCATGCACTCATTATTTTTGAGGGGGCACGAGTGAAGGAGGCTCTCATGCTTGTCATGTGACACACAGCAGACACAATACCACTGTATAACTGATATAGCCTTATGCCCCTACTGAAAAGATAAAAAATAAAACCATCACAGAAACCAGGAGAGTGCTAGAGCAGCCGTAGCATTGGTATCGACAGTTGTAGAACAATAATTTAAAACCAGACTATTTAGACCTTACAAACCTGACACCATTTTAACATGGTGGACAGCTGCTGTGCGCTAGGATGCCAGAACATGCAGGGGAAAGCTAGGGTTGCCAACCGCCCCGTATTAGCCCGGGATGTCCCATATGTTGGGCTTAATTTATGTGTCCCGTACGTGACCTCCCTTGGCCAGTTTCTCACACAGTATTCATTAAGTAAATCAGAAAGTCCTGAACATAACTGTTCAAGGAAGGCTGCAGAATCCTCTGCTGTCTGGTCGCTCCCGCTTCACAATAAGCGGCTCTCGCGCTAATGACAATCCCGTCCGTGTTTTGACTAAAGTACATTTCTATTTTGACAAATAGAAAAAACGTGATCCAACATCCAGCCGTGCAAGAAAACATGCAATCTAGCCGAGACGTGATCAATAAGGGAAACCGTCTTTCACTATTGCAAAATAGAGAATAAACATTTTACATTTAAGTAAGATTCTTAACCTTGTAGCCCATCTTATTCATAAAACACACAAAATGACCAATAAAAAAAGTGCCGAGCACCAAAAGCAGCCCATATTAAATCTATAAGTTATCTTTCATTGAAAATATGCATTTTCCTATATACACACACGCGATTGTCCCATAAAGCAAAGGGGAAATCATTTTATATCGTATTCCTCAGATGACTTAAATGGTTCACTGCAATAAAACATGCTAACACAAAATATATGGGATTAAACGAGTAAGATTTTATGACATTTATGATATATATACTGTACTCACAGTGATATAGTTATGCTGGCTACCTACAAGGACAGCTAGAGTCGATTACGTTAGCTAACAAATACACAATCAGTAAATAAATAATAATTAAAACCATTATTTTCATCTCAACCTGTTTTGCATTATTATTCATACCTTTCTCATCAAATCTACCCGCTGTGAGACCTGCACAGTGGTTACAGCGGTCTGGGCCACAAGGCACTGCTCCATTGTCCTCAAGGGTGAAGTACCACACTAACAAGTATTCATGAAGCAGACGTTACTCTCCAAACTACAGATGATGGTTTTCTCCTGGTTTACTGTGGCTATTCTGTGGACTGGTTACTGTGTCAGTACTGATCAAGTCTCCTGTCTTTATATCATAATGAACAGTCTAAACATAGGCACTGGAGCTCTGCTCTTTAGCTTCTTGACAAACCACCAAATGACACTGAAAGATAAGTGATTTACATGAGCTGAATGTGTGTACTAAATGTGTAATTGATAATAACTCTATAATGATGTGGCCCTCCAAGTAATGATGTAATGATACATTAATAATTCATGAGTTCCTGTTGGTCTATGAGTAGTTAGAATGAGGTACAGTCATGACATAATGATCAATGTTGCCAACTCTCACGAGACAAATAGGCAACCGCAGCTTCAAAAACAAGTCCAAAACAAGCCCAATATTATTTGATTTATTTTCATCAATATTATTTATTAGCAATAAATGAACCTGCAACATATTAAACTGAAACCACTATTTTATTTGAAAGTGCCCAGCTGGTGGAATGACCTCCCGATCTCAATTCGAACAGCTGCTGAGTCTTTAGCCATTTTCAAAAAACATCTAAAGACATATCTTTTTCATCAGCACCTGACCAACTAATACTAACACTTACATATTCTATTTAATAAAAAAAAAATCCTAGCTACGTGTACTGTGCTAGACTAACTGAGACTTGTCATGGCACTTGTATACTGTTGCTCTCTCGATGGTCTGATTGCTTCTATTGTTCTCCTCATTTGTACGTCGCTTTGGATAAAAGCGTCTGCTAAATGATTAAATGTAAATGTAAATGCAAAAACAGAAGTTATTTTGCAAAAATCAGCAAACTGCAACAAAGCAGGAGGCACACACTATCCACTCATCTCTGATCAGCTGTGAGCAGAATAGGTTAAGTTAGGAAAAGGAGAAAAAGACAAGAGCTTTAAGGGGGATCTGTAACATAGCCACAAATGTATAGCCTAATAAAATATATTAGAACCAAGTATATATACGGTTAGTATTAGAATAGGCCTACTTGTTTGTTTGTTTTTTATAGCCCGTGATAATTAATACACAAAAAAATAAACATTGTAAAAGTTTACCTTATAAAAGAAAGTTATCTCACTCCTCTATTATGTCTACTACTATCATCGCTTGGATTGCGCCTCCATGTTGAACTTGATTTTTCTCCAATGAGGGGGAGGTATGTTTGATGAATTACGCTACAGCACTTATATTATTGCACTGATTGGCTATTAACTGTAAGCAGACAGTGTCAATGCATTGGAGAATACAGCGAACGTAAATGTATAGAAACGTCTGAATTTCCTAACAAGTAACCATATTTTTTAAAACAAGCCCAAGAAACCGCAACCCCGGATTTTTTCATGCAACAAAAAAAGAAGCCCAAAGTCATGTATTATAAGCACGCTTGGCCACTCTGATAATGATACATCAAGAAGTCATGAGTTCATGTTGGTCTATGAATAATAATAATTTGTTACATTTATATAGCGCTTTTCTAGGCACTCAAAGCGCTTTACATAGTAAGGGGTGTATCTCCTCATCCACCACCAGTGTGCAGCATCCACCTGGATGATGCGACGGCAGCCATATTGTGACAGAACGCCCACCACACACCAGCTTACTGGTGGAGAGGAGACAGTGATGAAGCCAATCAGTGTATGGGGATGATTAGGAGGCCATGAAGATCAACAGAGGCCAATGGGTGAATTTGGCCGGGATGCCGGGGTTACACCCCTACTATTTTTCGAAGGACATCCTGGGATTTTTTATGACCACAGAGTCAGGACCTCGGTTTAACGTCTCATCTGAAGGACGGTGCTGTTTACAGTATAGTGTCCCCGTCACTATACTGGGGTGTTAGGACCCACACAGACCACAGGGTGAGCACCCCTTGCTGGCCTCACTAACACCTCTTCCAGCAGCAACCTAATTTTCCCAGGAGGTCTCCCATCCAGGTACTGACCAGGCTCAACCTTAGCTTCAGTGGACAACCAGTCTTGGGCTACAGGGTGATATGGCTGCTAATAGTTAAGAATGAGTTAGTAATAATGTGCACAACCAAGTCATTACGTAATGGCGCATGTCATTGCATCATTAAATTGTAGATGTATTTAAATTATTATCTAAAATATTAACATACTCTTCTAAGATCTGATGATTTTAAAATGCACCTGCGGTTTAAAATAAGAGCCAAATTCAAAGGTAAAACAAAGCTTTAATTTTACAAAACTCCTTAAAGCTTCAGAACACCTCACATCAAGATGTTTAAGTGAACCTGTATTTACATCAATCACAGCATAAAATGTTCAGTAGATTGTACTCTAAACAGGATAAACTATGATGTCCACTCTATGAGTGAGAGACAGGCCCGGATTGGCTAATCTGGATTGGAGCACCAGGAGAATTCCCAGTGGGCTGGTCATTTTTTTAGGTCGCGAGGGCCAGTGTTGTCATTCCACTGGGTTGAAATATGAATGCTGTCCCTAAGCTGCCTGTACTCACAGCAGCCCCACTTTTTATTTATTATTTTCTCACAGCCCTACTGTTTTTATTTATTATTTTACCACAGCCCCACTCTTTTTTTTATTATTTTCTCGCACACCCACTCTTTTTATTTATTATTTTCTCAGCCTGAGTGCAGCCTGCAGGTTAATGATGACGTAATTATCTTTTGAATCCCCAGACAGCGGCACCTTGCTCCAAAAAAAAAAAACATCAGTTGTTGGAGATATCCGAGTAGAAAAATAAGAGATAAAAAGAATAATAGAAGCAGCAGTGCTGAAAAGGCCAGATTAAAAAAAGAGAAAGCTCTAGAAAAATACAATGAATTACAAGGCTGTTGTCACGGGTGCTGTGTATAATGAACGCACGAAGATGAATAACGGAAAAAAATCTTTAAATCCACAAAGATGGATGATTTAAATTGCAGCTTATTTACAGTTTCGTACAGTTGACCTCGACACTTCAGTTTACATGGTCGGTGCTTCAATCTGGTTTCTGCTAGCTTCACCACTGACTCAATGACTTTACTGTTCACATATAAGCAGTGTTGGGGACATTACTTTAAAAAAGTAATTACTTATAGTTACTAGTTACTTCTCACAAATAGTAACTGAGTTAGTAAGTGAGTTACATCATTAAAAAAGTAACTAATTACCAGGGAAAGTAACTATTGCGTAACTTAAAAAAAAAAAAAAAAGTCAAATAACTTGGATGCCCCAATATTAAATATGTTAAATTAATGAAATGGACACTAAATAGAATAAATTATTATAATAAAACATTGTACATTAATCAACACTATTTATCTACTGACACTTAACATCAGTTAGTCAATCATTATAATATGATATTATGATAATTTAGCATTATGTGATGATAGAACTTTAGTAATTAGAATAACCAAGTATGAATTCATATTTGTCATGTTGACTGAACTTAGGACTGGTGGTGGTGCTTAAGATATTGTTTGTCATTTAGTGTTTCTATAAAAAAAGGGGGAAAATATGATAAGATAACCAAACTACTACGAATTCTACTACTAATAACAATATAAAACGCACTAAGGATTAATGAGCTGCTGGGCTCATGATTATTAATCACGTAGTGTGCGTTCGCTCGAATTGATTTGCTGAAATCAAAACAGGGATGATAGGTGAGCACCGGCCAATGAGATTGCCGTTTGCGCATTAGTTCCGCCCACTAGCGGAGATCCCGGCAGTTCTTAAAAGCTGAAGAATTCCAAAGGAACTCCGTTATTTTGACACGAAAATGGGGGCGTTGTAACGGGGGAAACAGTAATTCGTTTGATTACTCGTTACTGAAAAAAATAACGCCGTTAGTAACGCCGCTTATTTATAACGCCGTTATTCCCATCACTGCATATAAGTGTCGCGTCTTGAATTCAGATGGGCAAGCACTGCTTATTATCACTTCAATAGAGCAGTGAAATTGTGGAGCTCCAGTCGTTGTCAGCGCTGTGCGGGTGGGAGACACCGGTCCGGTGTGGTCCAGCTGTTCTCTTGCGCTGCACGGTTTAAACAGGTAGTGCCGTTTCATCACTTGGCTTTTAGTGTTTGTTTCGCATGCTACAGTAAAGCCGAGGCGATTAGAAGATACCTGCTACTCTAGTGTAAACGAGTACAAATAAATTCTTATCGCTCATTTCATTTGGACTGAAATAGCGCAGACACTAAACAAGGATTAATCTTTCTTGTGCGCTTGTGTTAAGAGCTAATGTAGGCTACATGAATCCTTTAGCTTAATAACAGCAATATGTGAAGGTGTGGTGGGGTTTCGGCAATCAGCACACCGGGAAAAGCTCACGTGCTCCTGATGGCCAATCAATTCTAGGTCTACTTTTCCTTTCCTTCACAGCCAGTCATGGGCCCCTCAATCCGTATGCCCTGGGGCTTCAGCCCCACCTAGCCCTTATGTTAATCCCTGCGCATAGCCTATGGCGTAAAGGCTACGGCGTAGGTCCGACGCAGAAGTATAAATCAGCCTTGAGTCCCAAGTCAGATGTACAAGCCACAAACATGTGTAATGAATTAAAATGGTCAGTTTTGGGTCACTACCTTGGTGAAGCAACACTCATACACTTCTGCTGAAGCCCAGCACCCTGTGTCCTCAAAACACAATTTTCTCATAGAATTACAGCTGTGACCTCACTCACTTCAGTGCACACTGGTAAAAACCACCGAAGACTGCATATTTGCTCTGTAGCTGCACCTGCAAACAGCAAGACAGAGCCAGACAATGCATGCAAGGGCACAGCGGGGAACACAGATGAAGCTCAGTGGTAACTCTATTAAAGGGGTCATATGATGCGATTTCAAGTTTTCCTTTCTCTTTGGAGTGTTACAAGCTGATTGTGCATAGAATAGAGATATTCTTTATAAAAGTTAAGACTCGACCACGCCCCCCCTAAAACGGCTCATTCAAACACACCCCCACATGTCTATGTCACTGTGTGGGAAGAATTGCAAAACACCGCCCAAATGTATACGCAAAGAAAGGGGGCTTGATTTTTATTCTTGCTGTAGTATTGTTGCTGCTGCCGTCACCATGTCTTGGAGACGCTGTGTTTCGTTTGAAGTTATCGAACACTAAATACTAAATTAAATATAGATGAATCCTTAAAGCTATAAAAGTTATTTTTTCCTCTTTTTTTTTCTTTGTCATTTGATCAATAGACATCACAGCAGCTGGTTATTAGGTTATTTTGGCTGTTATTTCTTTAAGAGCTGCTGCTGCTGAACATGACGTGGATCTGACACGCATCATATTTTCGCTCAACTCTCTTCTAGGGATGCAGCGATTAACCGGTTTTACAATTAACCGCACTTTAAAACATCACGGTTAATGAATCGTAAAGGCTACGCTACACCGAGTGTTTCTGTTGCATGGAACAGAACTGTTGCAACATGTGCAAAACGAAAACAAAGTTACACTAGCGGTGCACCAGTTTAAAATGCCATGCTTATCAGAGACACGGAGGCTACTACACACACTAGATTAACTATGACAGAGGAACCAAACAGCGATCCTTTATTTCCACCAGAGAATGTCTGAAGTCGATAGTGTGGGACCATTTTGGGTATGCCAAGCATGACCAGGGCATCATTTAAATATTGCCGTAAAAATTGCTGTTAAAGTATGGAAGCATATGTGTAGCAAAATTCAATTTGCAATGTAATATGCAAAATGTCAATGCAATATGTAAAATGGCAATGTATTTCTGTATTTAAATTTACATTTTCCCATACATATGTGCAACATTTAGTGCAAAATGAAAATGAAAATTAAATTATATAATTTAAGTTTGCCATTTTCTACACTAGTTTTAATATGCATATTAAAAACATATTTTAAAGCTTTATAAGTTGCAAAATGAAAATGAAAATGTATTACCCAAATTGATTAGATATGTTTAACATGTCCATGCAAAAACTGTAGCAAAATGATCATTTAAATGCTGTTTTTCCTAAATGCATTTAGATTTAGGGGTAGGACACTTGGGATTGCATTTTCATCGTGAGACCGTGGGATAATTGTAGCAAAATTCAATGAGAGTTTCAAAACGCTTTCTGAGCCAATGGTGCAGCAAAAGGGTAGCAAAACGGTCATTTAAATGTCTTTTATTTTTCTTAAATGCATTGACACTTACATATATGACGTTTCAATTGCATTTTCATTAAATACCCCGTGATGAATATAGTTGAAGTCATTGTGGATTTGAAAATGCATTCCGAGCGGAGCACACCCCCTAGCTTTCAATCATTACATCGAGGCGGGGCTCGGCAACGGGACGCACAATAGGTCAATATTCACCATTAACCAAACGCTTTTCACCTGCCTGAACATCCCTGCCCGTTTACGCTTGGATTGATGCACATAAGCAAACAGACAGTGCTATTCTACACTTATTTACTACCTTACCTTATATTTTATTACTCTTTTATTTTTAATCCGTAAAATAGCGCGTGTTCCGTGGCACCCAGGGACGTGCAGAGAGTTCCTCAGGGCAGGGGCTCAAATGTGAAAAAAAAGTTGCAATGTGAGAAAAAAAACAAAAAAAAAACATTATAGGTCAAAAGTTTGGATACATTAATATTCATTAAGTCACTTATGGTCATCAAGCCTGCATTTGTTTGATCAAAAATGTAATATACTGTAAAATACATTTTATGCAATGCTTATTTCAGGATTCTTTGAATAAAATGTTAAATAAGAACAGCATTTTTTCAAAATATAACTTTCGTTAACAATACACACTACCGTTCAAAAGCTTGCGGTCAGTATATATATATATATATTTTTTTTTAAATAAATTAGTTTTTATTCAGCAAGGATTTTTTAAATTAATAGAAGCAGTGATAGTAAAGATCAACATCGTTAGAAAACATCTCTATTTTGAATAAATGCTGTTCTTTTAAACTTTTTATTTATCAATGAACCCCAAAAAATTATCACGGTTCCAAAATAAATAAATAAAATTAAAATAAAAACAAAACATTAAGCAGCACAACTGTTTCCAACACTGATAATAAATCAGCATATTAGAATGATTTCTGAAGGATCATGCACTGAAGGCTGGAGTAATGATGCTGAAAATACAGCTTTGAATCACAGAAATAAATTATATTTTAAAGTATATTAAAATAGAAAAACATTCTTTTAAATTGTAATATTTCACATTATTACAGTTTTTCAGTATTTTTGATCAAATAAATGCAGGCGTGATGAGCATAAGACACTTTCATAATGCTGCATTATCAAAAATGGTAATATAATAAAGTCCTTTCATGTCACCATTTCGGCAGCCTACACTTCACATAACAGGCCTGTAGGTGGCACTTGGGCTTCATGAACTATAGGAGTTTCATGAAACGGTGTAGGATATCATACATAAATATAAGTGAATTCAATAGCCTACTGATTACCTTTTTTTTGTGCAGTGCTTTTGTAGTCATTCAGCATCTATTTTCTCAGCGATGTAATTTGATTTATAAAATGAGACAAACTGCAGATCCAGATCGCTCCATAAATAAGCTTGTCTGTCCCATGTCATTTTCTACCGATTTATGAATAAGAACGGAGAATGACCGCTCCACTTCACATTATTGTCCAATGAAATTTGAACTTGAGCCAGATCATGATTGGTTGGTGTATTATACATGACAAACGATGAATTATAATTATTTATAATTATTTTAGAATATTATAATATTCTAAAATATATAATATATGGATTTTTAATTAAATCGACACACTAGCTTTGAATATTGATGAAAAAAAGTTTAAAATATTGTTTGGTTTATTTTTTTCCTTCCGTCGACCCACTCACCGAAAGAACTATAGGCTATTAGGCTATGGCTTGAGAGCCTATGGTTTCTGAACAGACTGGAATATCAGTCAGTTCGCAACCCATAGCAACGCCTCAGATTGACAGATAGCCTATGTAAAAATAAACAGGAATTTTCCGACTTTTGAGCGATTAGTTAACTATATACATATATATAATTATTTTATTTTCTTTCTCACATTGCAACTTTTTTTTCACATTTGAGCCCCTGCCCCTGAGGAACTCTCTGCACGTCCCTGGGTGCCACGGAACACGCGCTATTTTACGGATTAAAAATAAAAGAGTAATAAAATATAAGGTAAGGTAGTAAATAAGTGTAGAATAGCACTGTCTGTTTGCTTATGTGCATCAATCCAAGCGTAAACGGGCAGGGATGTTCAGGCAGGTGAAAAGCATTTGGTTAATGGTGAATATTGACCTATTGTGCGTCCCGTTGCCGAGCCCCGCCTCGATGTAATGATTGACAGCTAGGGGGCGTGCTCCGCTCGGAATGCATTTTCAAATCCACAATGACTTCAACTATATTCATCGCGGGGTATTTAATGAAAATGCAATTGAAACGTCATATATGTAAGTGTCAATGGATTTAAGAAAAATAAAAGACATTTAAATGACCGTTTTGCTACCCTTTTGCTGCACCATTGGCTCAGAAAGCATTTTGAAACTCTCATTGAATTTTTCTACAATTATCCCGCGGTCTCACGATGAAAATGCAATCCAAAGTGTCCTACCCCTAAATCTAAATGCATTTAGGAAAAACAGCATTTAAATGATCATTTTGCTACAGTTTTTGCTTGGACATGTTAAACATATCTAATCAATTTGGGTAATACATTTTCATTTTAATTTTGCAACTTATAAAGCTTTAAAATATGTTTTTAATATGCATATTAAAACTAGTGTAGAAAATGGCAAACTTAAATTATATAATTTAATTTTCATTTTCATTTTGCACTAACTGTTGCACATATGTATGGGAAAATGTAAATTTAAATACAGAAATACATTGCCATTTTACATATTGCATTGACATTTTGCATATTACATTGCAAATTGAATTTTGCTACACATATGCTTCCATATTAAAGAGTATACATAAGGGATAATGCACGGCTAGCCAACCTGTTCTCGCTGTGCAATAAATGATTTTAATGCACGTCGTGAAGGCAAGGACCACCTGACGTGAAGTTCGTTAGCTCTAGCATTCTGCCCGCCTCAGACAGAGATGAAGTAGTGCGGTGTGAGAGAGAGAGAGAGAGAGAGTTGCATGTGTGAATTAGCCTATACCTGCATCTGCGCGTCACTACAAACAATGAAGATTTGAGTTTAGTTATATAAATAGTCATTTTAGCCCCTCTTTGCTGATTAATATAATGTAGCTATCCAGTATCTAAGCTACAATTTAAATTATTAATGAAAGTCGCTGAGCTTCTGTCCTCCTAAATGTTTGTGTGGGCAGCTCGATCTCGATCTCACAAACTAAAATAATAGACATGATTTTTTCAGGCCATATGTAAAATCATATGAATAAAGATTATTAAAATGAACAAGTATGGATGACAGATGATTACAATAATAATTTAGTTTATTCCCCTTATTAGTAACAGTGTCCTCTGTGGGATAAATAAAGTTAATATAAAGAGCTGATAAAATGTAAAACTGTAACTTGAATGCAATGTAAGTCGCTTTGGATAAAAGCGTCTGCTAAATGCATAAATGTAAATGTAGTAAGCTCCCTAGTTCAGTAGTCAGCACACTAGTTCAGTAGTCAACACACTAGTTCAGTAGTCAGCACACTAGTTCAGTAGTCAGCACACTAGTAAGCTCCCTAGTTTAGTAGTCAGCACACTAGTAAGCTCCTTAGTTCAGTAGTCAGCACACTAGTTCAGTAGTCAGCACACTAGTAAGCTCCTTAGTTCAGTAGTCAGCACACTAGTTCAGTAGTCAGCACACTAGTAAGCTCCTTAGTTCAGTAGTCAGCACACTAGTTCAGTAGTCAGCACACTAGTAAGCTCCCTAGTTCAGTAGTCAGCACACTAGTAAGCTCCCTAGTTCAGTAGTCAGCACACTAGTTCAGTAGTCAGCACACTCGTAAGCTCCCTAGTTCAGTAGTCAGCACACTAGTAAGCTCCCTAGTTCAGTAGTCAGCACACTAGTAAGCTCCCTAGTTCAGTAGTCAGCACATTAGTAAGCACACTAGTTCAGTAGTCAGCACACTAGTAAGCTCCCTAGAATTAAACTAAATGCATAAATGTAAATGTAATATTAGTCTTATATTAATAATACTTAATTAACATTGTGATGTATCATCCCTGTTATAGTATTATTCATAAGTCAATTTTTTTCACCATCTTTCCAAGTTCTGTACCTCGGGTCCAAAAGAAATGTAGAAAGAATATACAAAATGAAAACACCAAATACATTTGTGATCTATTTCCATTTGTTATTTTCAAAAGGGAAATACTGACATATAATAATCCAAAACAATCATAAAAATCAACACAAAAATGGGTCACTGATCACAAAATGAAGCTTTTGCCATGGCCGTCCCAGTCCTCTGACCTGAACCCTGTAGAAAATTAGTGGGGTGAACTGAAGAGAAGTACTAAGATGGAGCTGTGAATCTGAAGGATCTGGAGAGATTCTGGATGAAGAAAATGGTCTCTGATCTCTTATCAGGTGTTCTCCAAACTCTTCAGGCATTATAGGAGAAAACTCAGAGCTGTTATCTTGGAAAAAGGACGTTGCAATAATTGGGTGCCAATAATTGTGGCTAACATGAACTAGAGAAAGCATTTATTTCACAATGCGATTTTCCACAGCCAACTTTGCTCATATTTACCAAGGGTGCCAATATTAGTGGAGGGCACTGTATGTGATCAAATCACATCACAGGCAGAGTCAGATCTGAGCATTCCCACTGGTTTAAACATGAGACACGTATCACCTAGAGCCCTGTTTCTGCTGCTAACAAACTAGGAAAGATACAGCTTCAAGATATGATTAATATCAATTTTAAGCTATTTGCATTCTATTTTTATATATTAAATTGTATTAAAAAGGAACCACTTCAAGTACATTTCATGCAATTTAAGTGTATCTGGATTAAGTGTTGATGATCCAAGATGGCACCGAGCATGGCAGCTCTGCTGCGAGCTCCAGGAAAACAATGCAGTTTTTCGTATGTTTTATTTGTTATTTTGTTGTTTTACGTGTTGGATGTTGTTAGTATAACTGTCTACGATAGAGACACGCTTTTGAACATTGGTTCATTTGTCACGCAACGCAAACCGGACTTTGAGTTCTTGAACGCCGGAGCTTTGTTTACCGCATCAGAGCCCTTTGTCTGGGTCGCACGGTCACGACCGAGGAAACGCTGCAGGAAAAGGGGAAAGAGAGCCGGAGTCCTTGTCAGTCTCAGACTTCGTCCCCTCTGACCTCCACTCCCATCCATCTTGTTGGCTAACGTTCAGTCACTGGACAACAAACTCTGCGAATTGCGGGCGCGCATCTCATACCAACGAGAAACAAGGGACTGCTGCATTATTTGCCTCACAGAAACATGGATGTCTGCAGTGGTTCCAGACTCAACCATCGCGCTTACGCGGTTCTCCGTGCACCGCTCGGACAGAACGAAAGAGCTCACAGGGAAAAGCAGAGGTGGGGGCATTTGTTTCTTTATCAACAACTCGTGGTGTGATGAAAGGAATCTGCACTCTATTAAATCCTTCTGCTCCCCTGATCTGGAATTTCATATGCTTCTGTGACGACCATTCTGGCTACCTAGGGAATTTACAGTGATCATAATCACAGCTGTATACATTCCCCCTCAAGCCAACACAGACCAGGCACTCAAGGAACTGTATGGGAATATAAGCGAGCAGGAAACCGCATACCCAGAGGCAGCGTTTATTGTTACGAGAGACTTTAACAAAGCCAACTTCAGAACAATAGCTCCAAAATACTTTCAACACATCACCATCAACACGCGTGGTGATCGTGTACTGGACCACTGCTACTCTCCTTACCGGGACGCCTACAAATCGCTCCCCCGCCCACCTTTCGGCAAATTAGATCATTTTTCCGTTCTGCTCCTGCCTGCTTATAGGCAGAAACTGAAACGAGAAGCACCCGCCCTCAGGACAATTCAATGATGGTCGGACCAATCGGACGCTATACTGCAGGACTGTTTTGATCACGTGGACTGGGACATGTTCCGGGCAGCGTCTGATGACGACATAGAGGCGTACTCGGATTCTGTAACATGTTTCATACGGAAGTGCGTAGAGGACGTGGTTCCGATCAAAACAATTCGTACCTACCCCAACCAAAAACCGTGGATTAACAGTGATGTTCGGGCAGCCTTGTCAGCGCGGACATCTGCCTTTAAATCCGGGAACTTTGATGATCGAAAACAAGCCAGTTACGATCTCAGGAAATCCATCAAAGCCGCCAAACGACAGTATAAAAACAAAGTTGAAGAACAATTCAACACCAACAACGCAAGAAGCATGTGGCAGGGCATCAATAACATCACGGATTGTAAAAGGAATAAACCAGCAACAGTGAACATTGCCGCCTCTCTACCAGACGAGCTTGATCTTTTTTATGCTCGTTTCGAGGCTCACAACCCCGCCCACACAGAGAGCGCTCCCGCAGCTGTTGCAGAAGAGGCAAGTGCATTTTCCATTTCTGTCGCTGATGTAACCCGACCCTTCAAACGGGTGAATATCCACAAGGCTGTGGGTCCTGATGGCATCCCAGGCCGTGTGCTCCGAGCATGTGCATTCCAGCTAGCCGGAGTTTTCACAGACATTTTCAACTTCTCCCTCTCTCTGTCTGTGGTTCCCTCATGCTTCAAAAAATCCACCATTGTGCCCATACCAAAGAAAAATAAAATCACATGATTGAATGACTGGAGGCCCATTGCTCTGACACCCATCTTCAGCAAGTGTTTTGAGAAACTCATCAGAGACTACATCTGCTCTGTGCTGCCTGCCTCACTGGATCCACTGCAATTTGCATATCGCAGCAACCTTTCCACAGACGATGCTATTGCCTTCACTCTGCATACTACTCTCTCCCACCTGGAAAACAAGAATGTGAGGATGCTTTTTGTGGACTACAGCTCCGCATTCACTACCATAGTGCCTGCCACACTGGTTGCGAAACTCCAGAATCTAGGACTAAACAGATCTCTGTGCAGCTGTATCCTGGACTTTCTGACAGGCAGAAGTCAGGTGGTCAGAATGGGCAACAACACTTAATCTTCGCTGACCCTCAACACTGGTGCTCCGCAGGGCTGCGTTCTCAGCCCACTCCTGTACTCCCTGTACACACATGACTGTACAGCCACACACAGCTCCAACGTCATCATCAAATTCGCTGACGACACAACGGTGATGACTGACAACGATGAGATGGCCTACAGAGCGGAGGTGAGCACCCTGACTAAATGGTGTCAGGAGAACCACCTCTCACTCAACATCGACAAGACCAAGGAGCTGGTGGTGGATTTCAGGAGACAGAGCAGAGAACACACACCCATCACCATCAGGTAAACAGCTTTAAGTTCCTCTGTGTTCACATCACCGAGGATCTCACATGGTCCACTCACACAGATGCAATGCTGAAGAAGTCACATCAACGCCTCTTCTTCCTGAGACGGCTGAGGACGTTTGGAATGAGCCCCAGCATCCTCAAATCATTCTTCACCTGCACTGTGGAGAGCATCCTAACCGGCTGCATCAACGCCTGGTTTGGAAACAGCACAGCTGGCAACCGCAAAGCTCTGCAAAGGGTTGTGCGAACTGCCCGCCACATTGTTGGAGATGAGCTTCCCTCCCTCCAGGACATCTACACCAGGCGGTGTATAAGGAAAGCCCGGAGGATCACCAATGACTCCAGCCACCCGTCCCACAGACTGTTTTCTCTGCTGCCCTCAGGAAGACGTCTCCGCAGCATCCGATACCGCACTAGCCGACTGAGGGATAGCTTTTTCCCTCAGACTATCAGGCTAATGAACAGCCAGAACTAATACACCTTACAGCACACTCCCACTTTACGATATGCCACGCACTGCACTTTAACTCCACAGTTCAAACTGGACTACACGTACACACTGCGCAAATACAACAATCTGCTACCACTGGATACCATCCAATGCACATCCATGACATTTGCGTATCCAGCTTATGTACAAACCCGATTCCAAAAAAGTTGGGACACTACAAATTGTGAATAAAAACAGAATGCAATGATGTGTAAGTTTCAAATTTCAATATTTTATTCAGAATACAACATAAAAAGTTTAAACTGAGAAAATGTATTATTTTAAGGGAAAAATAAGTTGATTTTAAATTTCATGGCATCAACACATCTCAAAAAGTTGGGACAAGGCCATGTTTACCATTGTGTGGCATCCCCTCTTCTTTTTATAACAGTCTGCAAACGTCTGGGGACTGAGGAGACAAGTTGCTCAAGTTTAGGAATAGGAATGTTGTCCCATTCTTGTCTAATACAGGCTTCTAGTTGCTCAACTGTCTTAGGTCTTCTTTGTCGCATCTTCCTCTTTATGATGCACCAAATGTTTTCTATGGGTGAAAGATCTGGACTGCAGGCTGGCCATTTTAGTACCTGGATCCTTCTTCTACGTAGCCATGATGTTGTAATTGATGCAGTATGTGGTCTGGCATTGTCATGTTGGAAAATGCAAGGTCTTCCCTGAAAGAGACGACGTCTGGATGGGAGCATATGTTGTTCTAGAACTTGGATATACCTTTCAGCATTGATGGTGCCTTTCCACTGTAAGCTGCCCATGCCACACGCACTCATGCAACCCCATACCATCAGAGATGCAGGCTTCTGAACTGAGCGCTGATAACAACTTGGGTTGTCCTTGTCCTCTTTAGTCCGGATGACATGGCGTCCCAGTTTTCCAAAAAAGAACTTGAAATTTTGATTCGTCTGACCACAGAACAGTTTTCCACTTTGCCACAGTCCATTTTAAATGAGCCTTGGCCCAGAGAAAACGCCTGCGCTTCTGGATCATGTTTAGATATGGCTTCTTTTTTGACCTATAGAGTTTTAGCCGGCAACGGCGAATGGCACGGTGGATTGTGTTCACCGACAATGTTTTCTGGAAGTATTCTTGAGCCCATGTTGTGATTTCCATTACAGTAGCATTCCTGTATGTGATGCAGTTCCGGCCTCTTATTGCTACCTGTCCCAACTTTTTTGGAATGTGTAGCTCTCATGAAATCCAAAATGAGCCAATATTTGGCATGACATTTCAAAATGTCTCACTTTCAACATTTGATATGTTATCTATATTCTATTGTGAATAAAATATAAGTTTATGAGATTTGTAAATTATTGCATTCCTTTTTTATTCACAATTTGTACAGTGTCCCAACTTTTTTGGAATCGGGTTTGTACAATCTACTGCACCGTTGCACATTACTGTGTATGTATATATGTGTACATAATGTAGAATGTGTACATATGGTGTAGAATGTGTATTGATAACTGTAAGTATGTCTAACAGTACACTGTGTGTACTGAGTATATGTATGTGTATATTGCACATTGTCATCTGTATAAGTCTGTAAGTATGTAATGGTACTGTCTATATGTTAATTGTTTCTGCACTGTCTGGAGCACGCTCTCAAGAATTTCACTCATCAAGGCACAAGTGCTGTGATGAGGTGACAATAAACGTGATTTGATTTGATTTGTATTTCTTTACAATTCATTTACAATATACTTTTGGCTTGAAAATGGAAAAAAAAATCAATCGGTTCACTCCGAGCAGAATCAATATTTTAACGTTTCTGTTCCTGCATTCCTCTGTATTATTATCGTTCCGAAACCGGTTTGGCTAGAAAAAAAAATACCGGTTAATAACATTATTTTTAAACTTTTTCTTTGCCTATAATAATAATAATAAAGTACAGCATTTTCTTTACTAAAAAAAAAAAAAAAAAAAAAAAAAAAAAACAGGGAAGCGTTCTGGTATCTTAACCCGCTGCGCTTAGTCACAGCCAATATAGTCTCAGCCTCAGACGGACCGTTGGCTAAATGTCTTATGCATATGGCACACTTTTCTGGAAACACTTCAGGAGTGTCGAAGTCATCCTCGGATTGGTTGAATTATACAGGATTTCCGGGAGACGAGTGTGTCACGTTCTTTAATGTTTCGCCTGGAAACAAAGATGCCGTGGCATCAAACCCCCTCACAAAAGAAGAAAGCCGTTGTGTTTAAAACTGTGATGATGAGCGCTTATCAGGGTCAACTAAACGCTGGATTTTCAAAAGTATGTGAAAAAGTTTGCGGCATAGAATCTTTAAAATACGTTTGAGAGTTTTACGCAAACGCTCGTTTTTTGGGGTCGACAGCTTATGAAAGTGTAGTTCTGTTTTTTAGCTTGTTTACTGTACACATTGTCACACAACAGCTTTTAGACATTGTTCTGTTATAAGTCAGAAATGACAAGGAAGCAGCTTCAATGGAGATGGTTGGATTGTGGATTGCGACTTACCTATGAAGAGTTCACAGTTGAGCGCAGGCATTTCACTCACTGGATGTGACACAAACGACCCCCTCTTATTAACAATTTTGAGGTTAGTTCTTGCAGTTTCAAAGGTTGTGAAACCTAAGTCGTAGGGGTTTGGGGGTTGGGGCCCAAACTAGCGATGCACCGAAATGAAAATTCTTGGCCGAAGCTGAACAAAATGAAACACTGGGCTGAGGGCCGAAGGCCGAACATGGTTTTCACGTTTTTCCCCCCATGTATTTTGCCAATTTTTTTCACCATTGCATGAATTAAATAAATCAATTTTGCTTTTTATTGTTTTGTATTGCTTTTCAGAGAAAAAATCAATTACATAACAACAATTGAAAAATATTTACTTAACACTGAATTTTTTTTAACATTCTAGCAGACATTATACCAACAAAGCACACTTTAACTTAATATTAATAAGTTAGTAATATATAAATATATTATTATACTACTTGCTTTAATGCCTGGTGTCAAAATTAGCGCGTTTTTTAATTAGCAACATTTTTTCAGTTAAAAATATTGAATGCAATTAATGCAGAAGAGGAGCTAGGGTTGGTCACTGCACTCACAACTGTTTCGGTCACTTTTTCTCTTGACAAGAAGCACATTTATTCAGTCGCAGAACGTCTTTACGAGCACATCAAACGGGAGACATTTCAGACGCGTGCTCCACTTCACTCCAGCGCCAGGCGCAAGTCAAATGAGCGCGGAAACTGTACTGTGCTCACAGCGCGTACTCTTCTATTGCACTCACAAAGGTGCCGGCGCGCGCTGTAGCCTGTATCATTTCATATCAAAGCACGAAATAAACATTGCGCATGCAATGTCGTGGTCAGTTAAGTCATGATGTTACCAAAAAGGCGATTAAAGCTACCTTAAAACTGTGCATTCATGTAAAATATTTTATATGAGTAACATTTAAGAACATGTCTATGAAATGGTTTTCAAAACTGTCCTGGAGCATCCTAGCACTGTCTCCCTCATCTAACACACCCGATTCAACCCGTCAGCTCATTAATAGAGACTTTATGGCCTGACGTGTGTCAGAAAAGGTGAAGAGAGTTGAGAGAAAATATGATGCGTGGCAGATCCACTTCATGTTCAGCAGCAGCAGCTCTTAAAGGAATAGCAGCCAAAGCAACCTAATAACCAGCTGATGTGATGTCTATTAATCAAATGACAAAGAAAAAAAAAAGAGGAAAAAATAACTTTTATAGCTTTAAGGATTCATCTATATTTAATTTAGTATTTAGTGTTTGATAACTTCAATTTCTGTATATTTCTGCTGAAGGGCACAGGTAAATATAACGTTTATTATAATTGGTTTATGTGAAGATTGTTTTAAGTTCACTTAAATTAGAAGTTATTTTTTAAAAGTCTAATAAATGTTAAAATTGATATATCTCAATTATACAGTAATGTTGAGTGGCTATAGTCAATAGGTAAATATTGGTGGGGGGGCAGTTTTATAGAGAAATCAGTGATTGGTATCAGTGATACTGGCCTTCAGTCATAAAAAAAGATGCCATTAAACAAATATTAAAAAATATACTGTCTTTATGTTGTTTTTAAATTGAAGATTGAATGTGAAATTATTGCAATATAAAAGTATATTTAAAAACTTTAATGTTAGGTGGGATTAATCGTGATTAATTTCAGAAAAATGTAAGATTAATTAGTTAATTTTTTTTAATCGATTGACAGCACTAATTTATATATACAGTATATATACAGTGAGGGAAAAAATATTTGATCCCCTGTTGATTTTGTAGGTTTGCCCATTATAATTTTAATAGTAGGTTTATTTGAACAGTGAGAGACAGAATAACAACAAAAAAATCCAGAAAAACGCATTTCAAAAAAGTTAGAAATTTGATTTACATTTTAATGAGTGAAATGAGTATTTGACCCCTTCGCAAAACATGACTTAGTACTTGGTGGTAAGACCCTTGTTGGCAATCACAGAGGTCAGATGTTTCTTGTAGTTGGACACCAGGTTTGCACACATCTCAGGAGGGATTTTGTCCCACTCCTCTTTGCAGATCCTCTCCAAGTCATTAAGGTTTTGAGGCTGACGTTTGGCAACTGGAACCTTTAGCTCCCTCCACAGATTTTCTATGGGATTAAGGTCTGGAGACTGGCTAGGCCACTCCAGGACCTTAATGTGCTTCTTCTTGAGCCACTCCTTTGTTGCCTTGGCCGTATGTTTTGTGTCATTGTCATGCTGGAATACCCATCCACGACCCATTTTCAATGCCCTGGCTGGCTTCAATGCCCTAGCCCTGACGGTACATGGCCCCGTCCATCATCCCTTTGATGTGGTGTAGTTGTCCTGTCCCCTTGGCAGAAAAACACCCCCAAAGCATAATGTTTCCACCTCCATGTTTGATGGTGGGGATGGTGTTCTTGGGGTCATAGGCAGCATTCCTCCTCCTTCAAACACGGCGAGTTGAGTTGATGCCAAAGAGCTTGATTTTGGTCTCATCTGACCACAACACTTTCACCCAGTTCTCCTCTGAATCATTGGTAAACTTCAGACGGGCCTGTACATGTGCTTCCTTGAGCAGGGGGACCTTGCGGGCACTGCAGGATTTCAGTCCTTCACCAAAACACCAATGACTTGTACATATGAGTACAGTCATTTTAGACACTTCCAAAACTGTTGCTACAGAGATGGAAATACAATTTATTATGTTCCCATCGTTGTTGCCACAGATTTGGAAGTGCATTTTTCTGTTCTAAAGAAGGGGGTGTCCCAATACTTTTGTCTATATAGTGTATGTACAAGTCATTGGTGTTTGGTGATGAGTTTTTGGCTCAAGGTCTGCATTTACAGTCACACCAGAGGTGTTAAACTGGGATTAGGACTTGGTTTTATGCAGACCAGTCAAGTTCTTCCACACTGACTGAATCAATCATTTTCTTTTTGAACCTTGTCTTATACACAGAGGCATTGTCATGTTAGAATAGAAAAGAGTCCAAACTGTTGCTATAATATTAGAAGCACACAATTTCCTAGAATATCATTATATGCTTTAACATTAAGATTTGTACTCATAGAAATTACTAAAGTAGTCAAACCTGTTCATTAGAAGGGGGCGAACCAATACTTTTGGCAATATAGTGTAACTGTTGCTGAAATATTGAAATCTATCAAAGCTCTTAAGACCAACAAGTCTCCGGGTACCAATGGGCTGACGGCCGAACTTTACAAAATGGTTGCTCAAGAATTAGCACCTTTCTTACTTGAGACTTATTTAGAAAGCATTGAATTTGAAACACTCCCTCCGACGTTATCACAAGGCCTACTTGCTTTAATACCTAAACCTAAGAAAGACATTCTTTTTATAGATAACTGCGTCCAATTTGCCATTTAAACTGTGACTATAAAATTTTAGCTTTAATATTGGTCAATAGACTTAAATGTGTGCTGGGCTCAATTATAGATGAAACCCAGACAGTTTTTATCCCTAAAAGGCGTATTGCTAATAATATTCGCCTCGTCTTAGATTTGTTAGACTATGCCGAATTGGTTAAGGAGGAGAGTTTTATCCTTTTATTAGATTTTTATAAAGCATTTGATTCTCTGGAGCACACATTTATTTTACAATCTCTGCACAAGTTTAGCTTTGGTGATTTCTTTTGCAAAACTATCCGCACTTTATATAAAAATGGTAACTGCTCAATTAATCTTAAGTCTGGTACGTCTAGGGCTGTGACGGTTTCCGTGACAACCGCGTCACCGGCGGTGGTCGGTTGTCACCGCGGTTGTCTATTGCCACCGGCGGTAGTGCACGCGACGTCACACACTTTATAACAAGCATAATACAAAGTTTTGTATACAAGTGTAATATAGTAACGGTTGCAAATTGTTTTATTTAGACTATAAATCTATGCTAATTCACAAATTACCTCAAACGCCATACACGGCGTTTCCTTTAGATTGGCTTGTTTGAGCGCAGGAAAATACAGTTTATTCTGCATTCAGCAAATGTATTTCATGATGAGCGATGGACCTGGTTGGGAAACCAAATACTACATCGCCGATCTGGAATCATTTCCATTCATGTCACCCATCCGCGTTTGTATAAGTGTCTTCAAGTTCACGTGATCGCAAACGATCACTAGCCATCAGCAGACAGACGTGATGATTCATGAGTGACGGGTTTTTAGCACGATAACGGATCTGATTTTGAATGTATAACTGTAAGTGATCATAATGCCTAAATATAAGTTTGATGGTAAAGTAGTGGAGAGTGTTTTAACTCTCAAAACGTGAATTACACCTGTTGCGGGGATGACATGAAGGCTATATCACTGCAACTCCGAAATCAGAGCACAGTTAAATTATTTAATCAAAATCTATTTATATCTATACGATCCTGTCTTTTATCTTTTAAACGGTCCAGATTGGTATCCTTTAAAGATGCTGGACTTGTTAGTTTTGACTGTGCAAAGTTCTACATATGAACTTCACGAAAGACTTCTGTGTGAAATTATAGAGCGACACAAAGGTATTGTTGTTACTTTTTCTTTTATTGTCGTATTATCATACAGAATGACAGCTTTGACTGTCATGTGTGCATGAACAAGTGTGAAATACCTATAATTACGTTGCTAATTCTGATCACTTATATTGGGCACTTGTTTGCATTTAAATTCTGACGGTTGACATTGATTGCCGTTTTGGCAGTGTCTGCTTGCATATTTTAATCATATTTGGTAGTTCTCTTTAATGTATTTGCCCCGATTTGATCCATGGGAAATTTATCTAGCATTATATTTATATTATTTTGTCGTCATTATTTCATTATAAGGAGTTAAAAATGGCTCTTATCAACCTTGATTTACATTATATCACATTATTTTGACAGTTAAAGTTTTGGGCGGTTTCTGTGAGCTTTTGGGCTGGAATTCGTCCATCCAATCTGGCAACACTGGAACCGTGTCTAAACTGGACGCCACGTCGCAACACAACAGGTTGAGTCTGTCTACAGGACATTTGAACTTCTTGTCAGTATGTCATAAATAGAACAAGGCAGTTTACTGTGAGGGATTTGTCGTGTTGTATCGCGCCGCATCTAGTGTAGACAGCATCACTGATTAGAATGAGTTCTCGCCGCGCCGCTCGCGTTATTTAAGGCTACTTTCCTATTTAACTGTATTATTTCTTTGATATTTATTTTAGTGTTTTGCAGGCTGATTGTTCACTGACATAAGTGCTAAAATAAACACGTACGTTTTTTAATAGATGATTGAGCCTCATTTATTTATGTTTGTGTTTCAGAATTATATATATATATAAATATACACAACACCGCACCACCGGCGGTAGTTGGTCCATTACCACCGCGGTGGTAAAAATCTGCCACCGTCACAGCCCTAGGTACGTCTCCTAGATTTGAAGAACTCAGAGGAGTTCGTCAGGGTTGCCCGGTCTCACCTTACCTTTTTGCAATAGCATCTCAGCTCCTCACCTCTTATTTGCTGAATAGTAGTTTACAAGGTATCAATATAGCTGATAATCATATTCTCATAAGCCAGTTAGCAGATGACACCACGCTCTTTCTAAAAGATGATTCACAGATCCCTGTTGCTATTGATTATATTTACATCTAGCAGGCGTTTTTATCCAAAGCGACTTACAGTGCATTCAGGCTATACATTTTTTTCTTATCAGTATGTGTGTTCCCTGGGAATTGAACCCACAACCTTTTGCGCTGCTATCGCAATGCTCTACCCACTGAGCCACAGGAACATATTAAAGTGTTTTCTAAAGCTTCCGGCTTAACTTTAAACCTAGATAAATGTGAGCTGCTTGCCATTAAGTCCTGCTCTGCCTCTTCCCTATATAATATCCCTGTTAAATCTCATGTATGTTACTTGGGTATAACTATTTGCAAAGATTACAAAATTAGAGGTAGGTTAAACTTTGATCCAGTAGTTGCTAAAGCTAAGAAAAAAATTAATTCCTGGCTCCAAAGGGACTTATCTTTAAGAGGAAGAGCACTCCTTGACAAAGCTGAGGGTATCTCGAGAGTAACCTATCCTGCTCTCTCTTTGTATGTGGACAAGTCTATCTGTGTTGAGGTCGATAGCATGCTTTTTGACTTCCTTTGGAAACACAGGAGACACTATATCAAAAATCTGTCGTTATAAACAGCTATGATCATGGGGGTCTCAGTTTTCTTGACTTTTCTTCCTTAAACAATACATTTAAGATAAATTGGTTGAGGCAGTTCTTGAATGGTCCTGATTCCTTTTGGAAGCTATTCCCAATTATGTTTTCTCCAAAGTCGGTGGTCTCCCCTTTTTGTTGGTATGTAATTATAATATCTCTAAACCAGAGCCAATCCTCCTTATACGCAGAATATGCACGCTGCGTAGGGCCCCCGAAACACCAGGGGCCCCCTTGCTCTCAAAGATGTTTTAATTTTAGTTTCATTTTTAATTTTGGCCAGCGGTTCTGAAAACATGAATGATCGTTTCTTTTAATGTGGTGCGCTGTCACACTCTCTACTTACAAATCAGCCAAATCATGTAACGTGAATGTCGTCCAGTCTCTTGCTCTTACTTAAAAAAAAAAAGAGAGCTTATACGAGCCGCGGAAGGGATACTGTTTCTCGAGTTTCTTCTCGCAATTCGAGACGGAGTGAAACACGGACAAATGCGTCTCATATTGCTCTTTTAAAAAACTCTGTTGATTCTGTACCCTCTATTATTTCATTGACTAATCCCTGTGAAACAGCGATAGGAAAAATTTGCTTTGCACTCAGCCCTTCTTTCAGGAATAGAAAGATTCAACATCTTTTTCAGAATGATATAACTACTGTTCCTTCTGTTGTATTTCACTGGAGTAATTATCTTTATGATATTCCTTGGAAGAAAGTGTGGTCTTTACCCAATAAATATTTAATTACGAACAAGGTTAAAGAGGTATCCTTTAAATTGCTACATCGAGTTTACCCTGTGAATGTTTATATTAAAAAAATGTTTCCGGAGAAGGATCCTCTTTGTTCCCTTTGTGGAATGGTACAACCCCAAATCAGAAAAAGTTGGGACAGTATGGAAAACGCAAATAAAATAGAAAGTAGTGATTTCTAAATTTACTTTGACTTGTATTTCATTGCAGACAATATGAACACAAAATATTTCATGTTTTGTCTGGTCAACTTCATGTCATTTGTAAATATACATCCTTTCCTGTCATTCAGACCTGCAAAAAAAGTTGGGACAGGAGCAATTTAGGGCTAGTAATGAGGTAAATTGGTTAAATAATGATGTGATTTGAAACAGTTGATGTCAACAGATGATTGTAATTATGATTTGGTACAAAAGCAGCATCCAAGAAAGGTCTAGTCCTTTAGGAGCAAAGATGGGCCGAGGATCGCCAGTTTGCCAACAAATACGTGAGAAAATTATTGAAATGTTTAAAAACAATGTTCCTCAAATAAAGATAGGAAGAGATTTGGATATTTCACCTTCAACAGTGCAAAACATAATTAAAAGATTCAAGGAATCTGGAGGAATTTCAGTGCATAAAGGACAAGGGCGCAAGCCTAAGCTGAACAACCGTGATCTCCGATCCCTCAGGCGGCACTGCATCAAGAATCGTCATTCATCTATAAGCGATATCACCACATGAGGTCAGGACTACTTTGGCAAACCTTTGTCAAGTACCACAATACGTAGTTACATCCACAAATGCCAGTTAAAACTGTACTGTGCTAAAAGGAAGCCCTATGTTAACAGTGTCCAGAAGCGCCGTCGACTTCTCTGGGCTCGGAGGCATCTGGGATGGACCATCACACAGTGGAAACGTGTACTGTGGTCAGATGAATCAGTATTTCAGGTATTTTTTGGGAGTAATGGACGCCGTGTGCTCCGGACCAAAGAAGAAAAGGATCATCCAGACTGTTACCAGCAACAAGTCCAAAAGCCAGGGTCTGTCATGGTATGGGGTTGTGTCAGTGCCCTTGGCAAAGGTAACTTGCACTTCTGTGATGGCACCATTAATGCTGAAAAGTACATAGAGATTTTGGAGCACAATATGCTGCCTTCAAGAAGACATCTTTTCCAGGGACGTCCATGCATATTTCAACAAGACAATGCAAAACCACATTCTGCACACATTGCAAAGTCCTGGCTGCGGAGGAAGAGGGTACGGGTACTTGACTGGCCTGCCTGCAGTCCCGACCTGTCTCCAATAGAGAATGTGTGGCGCATTTTGAAGCGCAAAATGCGACAACGAAGACCCCGTACTGTTGCCCACCTTAAGACTTGTTTGCAGGAAGAATGGGACAAAATTACACCTGAAACACTTCATCACTTGGTGTCTTCAGTCCCTAAACGTCTTTTAAGTGTTGTGAAAAGGAATGGCAACATTACAAAGTGGTAAATGCTTTACTGTCCCAACTTTTTTTGGAATGTGTTGCAGGTCTGAATGACAGGAAAGGATGTATATTTACAAATGACATGAAGTTGACCAGACAAAACATGAAATATTTTGTGTTCATATTGTCTGCAATGAAATACAAGTCAAAGTAAATTTAGAAATCACTACTTTCTTTTTTTATTTGCGTTTTCCATACTGTCCCAACTTTTTCTGATTTGGGGTTGTAGATGAGTCTGTCTCTCATCTTTTTTGGGAATGTACTCATGTAACTATTTTTTGGAAAAAATTCTGTTTATTTATACGTGCTTCAATCTTAGACAATTTTTCTTTGTTGTACAAGGATGTTTTGTTTGGTTTTTATCATGCTGATAAGAATCTAAAGGATAAATATTTTCTAATACATCTATTTATATTACTAGCTAATTTTTTTATACACAAGTGCAAATTTTTATCTGTAAAGCCCTTGTTTCCTGTATTTTGTAAAGATCTGAAATATTACTTGGATACAATATCTACCTCCAGCAATGTTAAAGCCTTAAAATCAATAACACTGTGTGCATCTTATAATATTGATTCTTTCCTATAATGTACAGTTGACTGTATGCTCTGTGACCTTTTGCCTGGCTGTTAAAAGTGCCTTTTGAGGCACCTTTACTTTATATAATGTAATTTATATTACCCCTGGCCCTGTATATGTTTGTTTTGATTTGTTTGTTAGTTTTGCTTTTTGTTCTTTATTTCTTTTTGTTGTGTGTGTAATTTTTTTAATCCTCTATCATTTAAGTTTTTATTATTTACCTATAAAGCTAATTTTGAATAATATATTTGAATGTATCTTTGGTAAATTCTAGTACTTTCCCTTTACTAGGCGTGCACTAAAAAGCAGGGGTGGTTGCCAGAATACAGGCTATTTAACCAGGACTGGACCAAATGAGTGAACAGACTGAAACTGAGAAGTCAAGAAGCCAGTTACTTAGACACTCTTATATACCATCCAGATTGTCTCTGGGACAAAAGAACAGCTTGGACAAGGTAAAGTTTTCCTGGATTCCTTACAAAACAAGATTGTTTTCATTATTTCATTAGTATTCAGTAATGCATTGAAACATCTCTCTGAATTTGAAAACAAGTCATTCATTTTCATGTTTTTTGTACTCTACACTGACATTATTTTTGCATTTCAATATTTGGGAGTATATAATCTTCATTATAATTGAACATATTCTTTTTGACAGTCATGGCATTCTTTTATCATCTTCGGCTGATGTCTCTGGCTGTGCTGATGTTGCTGTCTCAGCTGGACTTTGCCAGTGCTGCTGTTCGGGTGTATAATATAAAAGGCAGTAACCTTGCTTCAGATAATATATTTGGAAACAGACCCGATCCATACGTCAAGGTCTGGTGTGGCTCTTCTTATGGGGGGATGACCGATTTTCAGCAGAGTACCCGTAATCCTGAGTGGGTTGCAGAGTTCAACTTCCCAAACTGCAAAGTCAATGACAACCTGAAGCTGGAGGTGTGGGACAAAGACCGGACATCTGATGATCTCCTGGGCACATGCACCACATATGTGCAAAACGGACATTACAGTGTGCCTTGTTCTCTGAAAAAAGGAACTCTGCATTACACCTACACTATGAATTAAATCAGAAATTAATCTGTTCCACTCAGAAATTGTAAAGCTGCTTTTAGACAAACCTTCACTGTAACAAGCTCACTAGTAATAAAGCAGATCAGTATGCAGTGAACACTATGTATGTGTTGTATTGATATCTGTTTATCTAAATTTACCCACTGCATATGTAGCAGTTTTACTCTGGTTGTGGATTTATTCAATAAAGACTCAGTTTTTTTTTATTCTGCAGAAACACAGAGCACAAATTAATTATTTGGACACACGTCTCTCTCCTTCACTTCTCGTTAGCAGAGCGAGAGAGAACACATCTGACCCCGTCAGTGGTAAATTTGATTCTAAGATGTTAATATATTCAAAGTAATAATTACAAAACAGAAAATAAATAAATAAACCACAAAATAAAGTAGCCAACAAAAATATATATTGTTACATGACATAAGGTATCATATTGTGTGTATAGAATATAGGAAGAATATTTCTTCTCTGCTTACTCATATCAATGAGCAATAAGATGGAAAATGTAAAACATCAGAAATTATACACAAATAACCAAACATTCAAATATGAATGTATCAAATATGTATATCAAAACGACTGTATCAAATAAAAATGCAAGTAAAATGCATCAAATATTCAATATGACGTCACTTTTGCAAACAGACGTCACTTTTTTATATCAAACTCATATAAAGCTGATTTTAAACATTTCAGACATTTATCAACATATAACACCGTGATCATACAGCATACCTGCAGAAACACAGAGCACAAATTAATTCTTTGGACACACGTCTCTCTCCTTCACTCTGCTCAGACAGAAAGGAGAAACTTGTAAGCTATACCAGTCACAGTAAAGCATTCAAAATGCGATCATTTACATTCATTTTCATGACATCACAGCCTTACATTACGTTTAGACGTTCTTTATCTCATGAAATAACACACTGAACTCATTTCGTGCACTTAAAACATTCTTACAGGCTCTCGTTAGCAGAGCGAGAGAGAACACATCTGACCCCGTCAGCGGCAAATTTTATTCTAAGATGGCGCTGTTAGTGCACCGCACGAGGTATCATGTGCGTCACTAATATGTGCTCCTCATAACATTCTGCAAATATGGTTCTGCGTAGAATAGATTATGTACACTGTACCTTATATAACTCTGAACACAATAAGTGAAAAACACAAAAGAAATAAGTTTTGAGGAAGTTCACTCACATTCAACATTTTATAATTATTAGCCCAGCTACATACTCCCCCCTGAACTTCACAAAACTTGTTTATCAGGGTAGGCATCTATTATGAAAAATTCTCAAGAAAACTTAAACTGTCAATTAATATACTAGTCATGGCAGCATATACTGTATACTTCCCAGTCCACAGGGAAAGTAGTCCAAACGGGTTGATCAGGCCTACTAAGACACACTTGCAATAAAAATGCCCCAAACACCATTATGATGACATAAATAAGACAGTGATTCGTAAACTCAGAATCTCATGCACTTTGAGAAAATGGGCCAAAAAATTGGATTACACAAAAGGAACTCACTAATATGACTCCTCTGTGTGTCTTAGCTTGATTTATGACAATAAAGATCTTGCAAACTCACTGACAGAACTTGTTGTCTTTACATTTTGTGTCATGTTCTGAATTAACCTATTCACAGGCTTCACAAGTCTTCCGAACCTAGTTCTAACTTGTAATCCAACTTGGTTAGAAGATTAATCCACAGATTCAGAGGTCAGTACACCATCATTGACTGGACCTCTCTTTGATATGGGTGATTGTGTGTCATAATCAGTCTCTGCCCCATTGGAATGAACGGTGACATCATCGCAACACAAGTCGCCTTGCACTGCAGTTAAGTCAGTCCTTGAAGATTCTGGGTTCACTGCCAATGAAAGAACACTCTCTGACCCAAAGGGGACACCATTTGGGACATCATCTGGAGTTACGGTTGTAGTATCAGAACGAGTCAGACAAAATTAAGATTCGATCAGAACATCGAAACATGAGGAGCTGAAATTCAACCAACAGGACGTCATAAATTAGATCCCTCGGGCCAGCCCGTCTGAAGAAAGCCTAACCAGCAAGCCTCTTTCACAGAACAGCTTGCAACATTAAAACAAAAGGAACACTTTTTGATAATTCCAATTCAGGAAGGAGACTGTCAAATTTGGGGCAAGCAATCAAGTCAAGTCACCTTTATTTATATAGCGCTTTTAACAATACAGATTGTGTCAAAGCACTTAACAGTATCAAGTTGGAGGATAGAGTGTCAGTAATGTATAATAATAAGATTAAACACTCAATTTTCAGTTAAAGGCATTTCATTATTGAATTCAGAGATGTCATTGTCTAGCTCAGTATAGTTTAAATAGTATCTGTGAAATCCAATAGACGATAATCGCTAGAAATTAAGTGTCCCCAACTGAGCAAGCCAGAGGCGACAGTGGCAAGGAACCAAAACTCCCTCTGAGACAGAATGGAGAAAAAAACCTTGGGAGAAACCAGGCTCAGTCGGGGGGCCAGTTCTCCTCTGGCCAGGATATTATTGTTTATTTATTGTTTTAATTAAGACTTTAAATGTTTTATATTTCTATTTTAATATTGTTGCAATTTCTAACAATAATAGTATTATGTAGTTAGGTATTTTATTATATTTTTAGTTATTTGTTTTATTTTTAGTTTTATTGTATTTTAAGTCGAGGTCTTCACTGGGATTATGTCCCCGGGGCTCATCCAGGGGTCCGGCCTCCGCCGACAATCTGGGCCGCAGACATCATCTCCCGGCGCCAATCCATCATCTGATCCAGACACGGACTGAGAAACAGAATAAGAAAGAAACAGACTAATATTAGCGTAGATGTCAATATTTTTATGATGTAACAAGTACATCATGTGTTATGGGGAGTGTTCCCGGTTCCGGTTGATCTAATTAATGCAGCCTAACAATCCTTTAACGGATTTGAATAATAGAAGTGTATTACTGTGTTATGTGTACGCCAGGTTAAAGAGATGGGTCTTTAATCTAGATTTAAACTGACAGAGTGTGTCTGCCTCCCGAACAGTGTTTGGTAGATTGTTCCAGAGTTTGGGAGCTAAATAGGAAAAAGATCTGCCGCCCGCAGTTGATTTTGATATTCTAGGTATTATCAAATGGCCAGAGTTTTGAGAACGCAGCGGACGTGAAGGACTATAATGCGATAAGAGCTCGCTCAAGTACTGATGAGCTAAACCATTCAGGGCTTTATAAGTAATTAACAAGATTTTAAAATCTATACGATGTTTAGTAGGGAGCCAGTGCAGTGTTGACAGAACCGGGCTAATGTGGTCATACTTCCTGGTTCTAGTAAGAACTCTAGCTGCTGCATTTTGAACCATCTGTAATTTGTTTATTATGCGTGCAAATCAAGACTGATGGTCAAAGAGATGGCCATCACATGTAAATCTGTGATAGAAATCACAGCTAGACTTTCTTGGGCGGATCTTCCCCCATACAAGACAAAGACTTAGACTGAAATTCCTTAGGAGACCTTTTAACCTCTCTCTGGTCTTCACAGAACATGCCTCTTGTTCTCCACAGAATGGCAAAGAGACTGCCTTTTCCATATACACCTAAAATCATCTTAAAAGACTTGTTAGCAACTAATAAGTATTTTATGCATAACTCCATATCATGTATGTAACCCACACAATTAACTATCATGTTTTAATCAAATACAGGTGCATCGCAATAAATTGGAATGTCGTGGAAAAGTTCCTTTATTTCAGTAATTCAACTCAAATTGTGAAACTCGTGTATTAAATAAATTCAATGCACACAGACTGAAGTAGTTTAAGTCTTTGGTTCTTTTAATTGTGATGATTTAGGCTCACATTTAACAAAATCCCACCAATTCACTATCTCAACAAATTAGAATACTTCATAAGACCAATAAAAAAACATTTTTAGTGAATTGTTGGCCTTCTGGAAAGTATGTTCATTTACTGTATATGTACTCAATACTTGGTAGGGGCTCCTTTTGCTTTAATTACTGCCTCAATTCGGCGTGGCATGGAGGTGATCAGTTTGCGGCACTGCTGAGGTGGTATGGAAGCCCAGGTTTCTTTGACAGTGGCCTTCAGCTCATCTGCATTTTTTGGTCTCTTGTTTCTCCAGTCAAGCACACCAACACCATGGTTATTGAACCAGCTTTTAGCAGTGTGGGCAGGTGCCAAATCCTGCTGGAAAATGAAATCAGCATCTTTAAAAAACTGGTCAGCAGAAGGAAGCATGAAGTGCTCCAACATTTCTTGGTAAACGGGTGCAGTGACGTTGGTTTTCAAAAAACACAATGGATCAACACCAGCAGATGACATTGCACCCCAAATCATCACAGACTGTGGAAACTTAACACTGGACTTCATGCAACTTGGGCTATGAGCTTCTCCACCCTTCCTCCAGACTCTAGGACCTTGGTTTCCAAATTAAATACAATACTTGCTCACATCTGAAAAGAGGACTTTGGACCACTGGGCAACAGTCCAGTTCTTCTTCTCCTTAGCCCAGGTAAGACGCCTCTGACGTTGTCTGTGGTTCATGAGTGGCTTAACAAGAGGAATACAACAACTGTAGCCAGCTTCTTTGGCAATGAATGTTTGTGGCTTACCCTCCTTGTGAACAACTGTCAGATCAGCAGTCTTCCCCATGATTGCGTAGCCTAGTGAACCAAACTGAGAGACCATTTTGTAGGCTCAGGAAACCTTTGCAGGTGTTTTGAGTTGATTAGCATGTCACCATATTCTAATTGGTTGAGATAGTGAATTGGTGGGTTTTTGTTAAATGTGAGCCTAAATCATCACAATTAAAAGAACCAAAGACTTAAACTACTTCAGTCTGTGTGCATTGAATTTATTTAATACACGAGTTTCACAATTTGAGTTGAATTACTGAAATAAAGGAACTTTTCCACGACATTCTAATTTATTGAGATGCACCTATATATTTTTTTTATTTGACCTTTGTACACTCTGTCACAGTAGTCCATTGGGGAAACATCATAAAGGCAGGAGTATTGTTGTCATAGCTCTACTAACATTTCCTCCATTGTAGGTGCTGGACATGCCTACATCCTGTCGATCATGTTGCTGGAAATCGCTGTCTCTCCATTGAAATGAAGGGGATTGACTTGATACTACTAAACTTAACCCTGATGTGTTTGATTCATTGTTTCAGCATGTTTTTTTGCACAATTAAATAGAACTAAAATTGACAGCAAATAAAAGATTCTCAGCAGATGGCGTGTTGTTTTATGGGACAAAATTGACCGGGCCCTAGGTGCAACCAATTAGGGCCCCATGTGTGTTCACAGGTTGATTTCAACAATAGGTAAACATTTACTGGGAAAAGTCTATATTATAGTACACAGAAAAAGAATATGCACATTTGAATTTATACAGTACATTTATTTGTGTAGCAGTGTTACATGTAAACAGAACAAGAAACTAATTGTTCAGAGAGCTTGAACATATTACATAGTTTTATAGCTTTTAGAGAAAAAGTTCACGTCCTGAGAATTGAGCCAAATAACAAAAACAACCGATAAAAATACCAAACAGATCAGCAGTATCAGTAAGAACAGTAATGCCTTTAAAACATTAAAACCCATAGAAATATCCTGCCACAAATAGGACAGATGCGAGTCTTTTAATTTGTGTGAATTGTCTGGCGAGGCGGCTCTTTAGTGTGAATTATCATGTGATGATCAAATCCTCGTTTACAGGTGAAATAACATCAGACAGAGCATGCTGCACAACTTCTTGTCCAGGCCCTTGTCATTTCTAGGCTGGACTACTGCAATGCTCTTCAGGCTGGACTTCCATCAAGCACAATCAAACCTCTACAAATGATTCAGAATGCAGCTGTATGACTGGTCTTCAATGAGCCCAAAAGAGCCCATGTTACACCTCTCTTTATCTCCTTGCACTGGCTACCGGTCGTGGCTCGCATCAAGTTCAAGACATCGATGCTTGCATATAGAACAGCCACAGGCTCAGCACCCTCCTACTTCCACTCACTATTACGAATCTACATCCCCTCCATAAGTCTGAGATCTGCTAGTGAGCGACGCCTCGTGGTACCATCATAGAGAGGCTCAAAATCACTTTCCAGAACATTTTCGTTCACCATTCCTGGCTGGTGGAATGATCTTCCCACCCCATCAGGAATGCTGATTCCCTAACAATTTTCAAGCGATGGCTGAAAAATCTTTCCCTGTCTTGCTTGTACTTATTTGAACAATGCCTGAAATTTGGTTTTACGAGCACTTTCTGTGTCTGTTTACCTCTTTGAGATGAACTGCTTGATGCATTCCCCAATTGTAAGTCACTTTGGATAAAAGCGTCTGCTAAATGAATAAATGTGAATGTAAATCAATCCACACTGAAAGCAGCTGAAAGGCTTTATCCCAGTATGAATTAACATGTGATTCTTAAGGTTTTCATTACACGTGAAAGAGTTTCCTCACTGAAAACAGCTAAGGCTTTTCCCCACTATGAGTTCTCACATGATTCATAAGGATTCCTTTCTGTGTGAAACTCTTTCCACACTGAGAGCAGCTGAAAGTAGGGCTGAACGATTTTGGAAAATAATCTAATTGCAATTTTTTTTTACCAATATTGCCATTGCGATTTAATATGCGTTTTTTTTTTTTAAAGCTCTTTAAATTCTGTATTATTCAACAAAGACAAGCAATAAATCATTGTATAGTATGCAGTGTTGGGCACGTTACTTTAAAAAAGTAATTAGTTATATTACTATTTACAAATAGTAACTTCATTAGAGTTACATCATTATAAAAGAAACTAATTACCAGGGAAAGTAACTATTGTTACTTTTTTTTTTTAAATGTTCAAATATGTCAAATAACTTGGATGTCCCCAATATTAAATGTTAAATGAATGAAATGGACACTAATTAGAATACATTATTATTATAAAACATCGCACACTAATCTACACTATTTTAATGTTTCTGTTGGACAATGTGAGAGACACTTATCAAATTCAATTGATTATTGTAAATATTATCAACCCTCTATAGACACCTTGGCAATAGAATCTGCATTGGCTTGTCATTTTTTATAGTATATCATATAATTAATATTGGCCTGGTGAGTAAACTAAAAAAAAATGACAAGCCAATGGAGATTATATTGCCAAGGTGTCCATAGAGGGTTGATGATATTTACAATAATCGATTGAATGATTTTCAATTATATATAATTATATCTATATAAAGCTTGTTTGTAAAATGGCAGGGTTTTTTTTATATCTCACTTAGCATCAGTCAGTCAAAACATTATAATATGATATTATGATAATTTAGCATTAAATTTGAGCAGTATATGATGATATAACTTTAGTAATTAGAATAACCAAGTATGAATTTATATTTGTCATGTTGACTGAGCTTAGGACTGGTGGTGGTGCTTAAGATATTGTTTGTCATTTATTGTTTCTATAAAAAAAGGAAAAAGAAAACTACAAATAATACTGATAAGATAACAAAACAAAACAAAGAAATCTGCTACTAATAACAGTATAAAATGCACTAAGGATTATTGAGCTGCTGGGTTCATGAATATTAATCAGGTTGTCTGCGTTCGCTCTAACTTATTCGCTGAAATCAAAACAGGGACGATGATAGGTGAGCGCCGGCCAATGAGATTGCCGTTTACGCATTAGCTCCGCCCACTAGCGGAGAACCCGGTAGTTCTTAAAAGCTGAAGAATTCCAAAGGAACTCCGTTATTTTGACAGGAAAATACAACAAAGAATATCGTTTACATGTAGCGCATCAATTCTGCATGTTATGTAAAACCCGCGGACACGAAAACAATCCGCGACCAACTGCGGACTTGGCAACATATCGTGCCAACTTGATGCTTCCTCTGAAGACTGCTTAGATGTGTTTGACTTGAAGCAGCACTGATAGACCGATCGCTGTGTGTGTCATCAAAGTACTGCGAGAGCTATAAGAGAGCAGACGTCTCCTTATGCTTTATCTCGCCGTACTTTGATGTCATACGATCGATCTTCAAGTCGAACACACCGCTTTACTCCCACTCTCGTGTGTCACGTGACAGTGTAATCGCAGCCTCTGCGGTTGAAGAATCACATTTTTTCATATCGCGATATTATCGCAAATGCAATTACTCGTTCAGCCCTAGCTGAAAGGCTTTATTCCAGCATGAATTAACATGTGATCCTTAAGGCTTTTGTTACGCGTGAAAGTGTTTCTGCACAGAGAGCAGCTGAAAGGGTTTTCTGAAGAGTGAATATGCAAATGATCCTCAAGTTGACTTTTCCTGATAAAACTCTTTCCACACTGAGAGCAGGAAAAAGGCTTTATTCCAGTATGAATTAACATGTGATCCTCAAGGCTTGCTTTGCGTGTGAAAGACTTTCCACACTGAGAGCAGCTGAAAGGCTTTCCTGAAGTGTGCATTACCAAATGATTCTTAAGTTGACTTTTCCTGGTAAAACTCTTTCCACACTGAGAGCAGGAAAAAGGCTTTATTCCAGCATGAATTAACATGTGATTCTTAAGGCTTCTGTTACACATGAAAGTGTTTCTGCACAGAGAGCAGCTGAAAGGCTTTTCTGAAGAGTGAGTTACCAAATGATCCTTAAGATAACTTTTCCTGGTAAAACTCTTTCCACACTGAGAGCAGGAAAAAGGCTTTATTCCAGCATGAATTAACATGTGATCCTTAAGGCTTTTGTTACGCATGAAAGTGTTTCCGCACTGAAAACAGCTGAAAGGCTTTTCTGAAGAGTGAATATGCAAATGATCCTTAAGTTGCCTTTTCCTGGTAAAACTCTTTCCACACTGAGAGCAGGAAAAAGGCTTTATTCCAGCATGAATTAACATGTGATCCTTAAGGCTTTTGTTACACGAGAAAGTGTTTCCACACTCAGAGCACCTGAAAGGCTTTTCTGAAGAGTGACTTACCAAATGATCCTTAAGTTGATTTTTCCTGATAAAACTCTTTCCACACTGAGAGCAGGTAAAAGGCTTTATTCCAGCATGAATTAACATGTGATCCTTAAGGCTTTTGTTATATGTGAAAGTGTTTCCGCACAGAGAGCAGCTGAAAGGTTTTTCCTCACTATGAATTCTCATGTGTTTCGTAAGGCTTCCTTTATGTTTGTAAGTGTTTCCACACTGAGAGCAGCTGAAAGGCTTTTTGACGTCTGTTATTTGAATGCTGCAGCTCACTGATTTTTCTCCGGTCACATGATCTTTCTGATCCTGATGTTTCTCCTCCACCTCATTCAGATCTAGTCTTTCTTCTTTCACTTTCATCAGGCCTAAAATAAATAAATGAGAATCAATTGGGACAATTGGAAAAAGAAAAACATTTGTGTACTAGGGCTGCAACAATTGATTATTTTCATAATTGATTAATCTAATGATTATTAGAGTGATTAATCAACAAATCATTGATTATTTCACTGATTAATCAGTAGAATTTGACTGATTATTTAGCCTTTGCAATTAGTTAAACCGTTAACCGGTTTAGTAGTTAACCGAGGTCTCCTACCTTTTTTTACACCACAAACCGGTTTCACTTTGAAAATATTCTTAGGGACCGGCTCTCTCACGTCTCGTATATATAATATATGCAATAATGTGGTTTGACCAGTGTGGTGCTGTAGTGCAAAATTGTAATTCAGCCCTCCATGCAATTGAAGAGCATCCACCACTTTACTTCATACATATATATTAGTGCTGTCAAAGTTAACGCAAATTCATTTTAACGGCACTAATTTTTTAACGCGCGATTAACGCAGCACGTATTTCCGGTTTGACCCATGGCCCAACCCCTTGTTGGAGAAATAGAGATGCAGTGTTGCCAACTTCGCAACATTGCAGACCCCTTTAGTGACCTTTTTTCCCTTCAAAAAAGCGCCCAAACCTAGTTTCTGAGAATCACTGGTACTGCCGCGCGAGTGCAAGGTCTTGCTCTCCCAGTGCGCGCGCACACCTCTCTCTCTCTCTCTGCGTCTGCTCTGTTCAGCACGCGCACACCTCTCTGTCTCTCTGCGTCTGCTCAGCGCGCGTCAGAGAGAGGAGCAGCGCTTTAATTCAGATAAACACAGATATTATGTTGCTTCTCTAATTTTACATGCAAGTATAGCTGAAATCACAGCACAGCTATTGTCTTTATTTTATGTGTATTTGACTTCATCAGGCGACGGTGCGATTATCAGGATTTTTTTGTGCAGATTAACATCTTGGAAGGGAGAGCTGGTTATGTAGTCTTAATGGGTCGCGTTTCAGTCACTATTTCATATTCATTCCGTTGTCTGACAACAGAAACAGTAAAATATACCAGTTTTATTGAGAATTTAGCTTCATCAAAATACAGTATGTGGGCAAAGATAGGGAAACAAATGTAATAATAAATAATCTTCATGCTTTGTTGACTATGGTTTCAATAATAATAAACATACACTATATTGTCAAAAGTATTGGGTCGCCCTCTTCTAATGAACAGGTTTGACTACTTTAGTAATTTCTATGAGTACAAATCTTAATGTTAAAGCATATAATGATATTCTAGGAAATTGTGTGCTTCTAATATTATAGCAACAGTTTGGACTCTTTTCTATTCTAACATGACAATGTCTCTGTGTATAAGACAAGGTTCAAAAAGAAAATGATTGATTCAATCAGTGTGGAAGAACTTGACTGGTCTGCATAAAAACCAAGTCCTAATCCCAGTTTAACACCTCTGGTGTGACTGTAAATGCAGACCTTGAAACAAAAACTCATCACCAAACACCAATGACTTGTACATACACTATATAGACAAAAGTATTGGGACACCCCCTTCTTTAGAACAGAAAAATGCACTTCCAAATCTGTGGCAACAACAATGGGAACATAATTCATGTATTTAAAAATTGTATTTCCATCGTTGTTGCCACAGATTTGGAAGTGCATTTTTCTGTTCTAAAAAAGGGGGTGTCCCAATACTTTTTTCTATATAGTGTACATTTGCATAAAGCATCCATATTTGTCCATGCCCATGTTGATTAGAGTATTACAAATTTGAAAAGGATTGATTTAAGGTACATTTAGAACAAATAAAAATGTGTGATTAATTGCGAGTTAACTCATGACAATCATGCGATTAATCACGATTAAAAAATGTAATCGATTGACAGCCCTAATAAAATATATATATATATATATATATATATATATATATATATATATATATATATACATACTAGGGCTGTGCAATTAATCGAATTCAATTATCATGCGCATCTCGTCAGTAAAGCCTGTTTCTTGATTAGCAGTAGATCTCCATCACCTGCTTTCAGATGGCACGGCAATTACTACACAGAGCCGTAGTTCACTGACAAGCTAGGCAAGTTCGCATTCATAATTAAAGGCGATTCGTCTGCGATTATTTATATTTATATTTTTCCTCAGGTCTCCGCAGTGTTGTTGTGATTCGTCATATTCTCGCGCAGCAGTGATGAGAGTGCTTGAGACACAGTTTCGAGAGGAGAAATCAATCTACATATAAAATATTGGTCACAGATTATTGGTCACTTTCTAAACAATAAAAGTGTAGCGCATCCACTAGTAATTATATATAAATAAATCAGATTTACCGATACAAATGTTAGAAATGATGAATCGCGATACAAATGCCAACTTGTATCCGATGCACACTTTTTAAACCGATGCATCACAACGTTAACTTTTTTTTGCCGATGCTCAGAGCGAATCTGGGAATCTTCCCATCCCTAATAGATATCCAAATACCATCCTTCAGAGTCCGCAACAAAGAAGCAGTCCAAAAAACAATAATCCTAGCAAAAAGGAAGTAGTAGCAAAAGGGAAAAAAACTTGATCAGTCTCACCCACGTTATCTTCTCAGGGATTCTGGGATCCCATCTGCAATGCTCCAGAAAAAAAGGGAAGAATCCACAAATGATCCGAGACAGAGAAAACATTCTTGTTCACTAGAAAATAGGCCTCAAACCCCCAATTCAGGTAATCCTCTGGTCAATGGCCAGATACATGATAAATCAATGGCACTTGCACTAGTGAGAGCAAGGCATTTCCCAGCACCTTCATTTGCCAGCCTCTCAAAGCATGCCCCAGTTCAACCATGTGCCATTACCTAAAACAAAATGGCCGCCAGTTCCTACTTCCTTAAATAGTGGACTTTTCTAATAAGAGTCCCTCATATTCCAACTCAAAACAGTATACAAATATAAATAACCATAAAAATATAAACAAACAATTATCACCGCATTATTAGCAATGTTTGAAATAATTTTAACAATTTTAATATCTGAAATGAACACAGTTTCTCTGTTTTGTGACCGTGTCACAACAACAAGTTTTAGCTCTACTAAACCTGTACTTGTTTTTTAGCCTTTAAGATCACATTTACACAACTAGTAGGTCCTATTGTTCAGTCCTGCAATTTTGTTGGGTGATGTATTGTGTAAATAGGTCTGTTTACCCGGCCATAAACTTACACAACCTGCACACTTGCTTCAAGGGACTTCACCTTTTGTATTGGACTGGATAAATCAACATGCAAGTTAAGTATAATGCCTAAAATATTTTTTTATCTGTGATTAGTAATATGTGTAGATCACGCAGATAATAAGGTACTGTTAAATACTTTGATTAAAGGTGGGGTATGCATTTTTTCAAAAACGCTTTAGAAAATAGGGCCTTTCGCACCGCAGGAACCTTTTCATAGTACCCGAACTATTGTGGAACTACCCACTTTTTGGTGTGTTCACACCGCGGGAACTAGGAACGATTTTAGTTCCAGGAACTCCGTTTGGAGGAACCAAATTGGCTCTAAAACAGTTCTAGGAACTATCCGTTAAAGGGGGGGTACAATGCTGTTTCATGCATTCAGAGTTGTTTACACTGGTAAAGAGTTTGATTCTCATGCTAAGCATGGACAAAGTTTCAAAAAAAAATTTGGACGTATAACAGAGTATTTCTGTGCCAAAAATCTCACTTCCGGATTCGTACAAGTTTCGGAGAGTTTTTTTTCGATCGTTGTTCTTTATGACGTAAACGACGGTGGAACTCCTTATATGGGCATTTTTCCCGGAAGAACGTGTCCGTACATGCATCAACCAGAGTGAGCGAGAGCGCGCCCATCAACGCACTTCAATCGGCAGGCTGGCAGCACGGGCCTCGCTCGGGAAGATTGTCTCTAAAGAAGTGTGTTTTTGGTTGTGAGGGAAAGATAACCTTGTTCAGCTTCCCAAAACAACCCACCGTTACGTGAACAGTGGATATAGTTTTTTTTTTCCGGGGCAGCAATGGAGTTTCTCAAGTGTTTTGTTGACGAACGTTTTATAAACAAGGCCCAATTCGACGCTGGATTTGCACATCGTTTAATACTGAAAGATGGAGCGGTCCCAGCTATAAAAGATCCCGGTCATGATTCAGAACTGCAGATGGTAAGTGAAACGGCATCAAATGTCTGTGTTTTGTTGGCGATCGGAGCAAGTGCTCGTCACTCTTTAGCTCTGCCCACACGGCACGCCTCCAGGAGCTCGGCTTTTTTCGGAGAGAATCGTAAATCTGTATCTTTCTTTTATAAATATGATAAAACTAAAGACTATTTGGAGATATGAAGGATGCAGTACACTCGAGATTAACATGAGATTGGGTGAAACGGTGTGCATTAGGTCCCCTTTAAGTATGTGTTCGCTGATTGGCTAAACGCGTACGAAAACGCCCTCACCCGCTATGATTTAAAGTGCCATGTAAACATATACCGTGTAAACATTGTATCATACTGAGAGCATTTATAAACGGCATTTACCTGAAGACTTCGTCTACGGCGTTTTGTGCTTCTATCAGCCTCAATGAAATATAGCACTGCAAGTTGTCATTGGAGATTCTTAGTCCTCCTTTCCGTTCTTTCAATCGCTTGACGTATACGTCGAAATTCCATGTCCATTATTGTGAAACCCGTGAGACAACAAAAACACCGCTCCGATCACAGCATCTTCCATCCTCCTGTTGTTAGCGTCGTTCTTCTTTGTTTACGTTGTTGAACGCAGCATGCAAATGACGTCGCTGTCGACCGGCTTACGTCACTTCTTAGTACACACTGTCGGTGCGAATGCCACCCTTTAAATGGTACTGGGAAATAGTTTGCGCAAAATTGTCCCAGTACTTTAGTACTGTACTTTTAGTTCTGGAACTAAAGCAGTGCGAAAGGCCCTAATGAGTCAGGCCGAATACCAAAACAAATTTGTAGCCAATCAGCAGTAAGGGGCGTGTCTACTCATGATGCAGAGGAGAAAGCTCATCAGTGCACATGACGGACATTAGCCGAGCTGAGTGACGACAGAAAGATAGAGATGGCGGATAAAAAACAAAAGAGGAAAACGTCTGCGGCTTACAAAAGGCGGCTTACACCGCGTCTACACCGGACGCCGCGCCGCAACAGCTAAAGTCTGTCTACACTGGACACGACAAAGCAACTGTTGAAAATAATTTGAAATTTGTGTAAATATGTCATAAATAGAAGCGGCAGCAGTTTACTGTCGGGATTTTGGTAACAAATAAGACATTAAAAGTCAATATTATATTTTGTCACTGACAAAAATTATCAAAAAAAGTATGTTGCTGACAAATGAGAATAAAAGTTAATTCATGTGATTGTGTAAGGTGCACAGGAAAATTTTGCTTCCAATTTCGTAAAATTACAAAATTGAAATAAGCTCAATGTAGTGAGTGGGGCGGGGCCGAGAGCCATGGGAGCGGAGCGAGGCCGGTGGAGTTGATGATAATGAGCGACACCTGCACCACTCACCGGTCGAGTCCCACGGAGGAGCTCCAGAAGGATAAAAGGAGTGACGACAGTGTAAGACGAGAGAGGACCAGGCCTGGATTTTAGTTTGTGTTTTGTGTGCGGCAGTTGTCCGTGAGGGGCTGCCGCTTTACTTTTGTGTTTATTTATGTTATTGAAGTCTTTTGAATGTTCGCCGGTTCCCGCCTCCTTCTTCCCGTTCTACGAACTGCGTTACACTCAAAATCTAATTTAAAGGTGGGGTAAGCGATTTCTGGTAGCAAATGTTGACATTTGAAATCACCAAAACAAACACACCACTACCCCAAAAGGGTCTCGCCCCTATTTTGATAGCTCCACCCCACACATATGTACAGCAACGATTAGTTCTGTGAAACAAAGCAAAACTCATAATCAGTGATGCTGTCTACACTTGATGGAGCGCGACACGACTTTTGAGTTTTAGTCCAAATTGAATGGGTAACACTTTTGCGGTAAGAGTACATGAATTACCATGAATGGATGAACACCTTAATTAAGACATTAACTAAGGTGAGTACATCATCGTGATTTATGATATATTACGCATGATCATGATGTTTTCTTTGTTCACAAAAAACAACAACAAGGTCTTTACTATCCATTTTCTTCATTCTGTCACCGATGGAGTTTTGGTTACTTGCCGCTGTTGGTTGGTCAGGACAACGGATATGAAAGGATAATGGGCACTCAAGGGCTTGGAGCTAGAAATGACAATGGTGAGAGGTTGTGTGAATTCTGCGAGATCAATGGGCTCATCATAACTGGCACATTATTCGCGCACAAGGACATTCACAAAGCAACATGGGTATCAGCAGATGGAACGGTGAAGAATCAGATTGACCACTTTATGATCAGCGGGCAGTGGAGGTCCTCCGCCTTGGACACCAGAGTGCAGGGAGGTGCTGATGTGAACAGTGACCATCATTTGGTGAAAATGAGAATCAGGCTGCGACTCAGCACAAATACCAGAAGAAAGTCAAACCAAGACTGGATGTTGAGCAACTGAAGGATGAGGAAACCAGTAAGAAATACATTGATGTAGTCAGAAACAAGCTGACCAAAATAAAGGATTAGAGTGGTGACAGTGAGGACATAAATACAATGTGGAAACAGCAGAGGAAGTCCTTGGTTACAGGAAAGGGAAGAGTAAACCATGGATTAGTAAGGCAACATGGCCACTTATTGATGAGAGAAAGGAGATAAAAGGAAAAATCCACAGCACAAAATCTGAAAGAATCAAGGACAGGCTCAAGGAAACATACAAGCAAAAGGATAAAGAAGTCTAGAAGAACGTCAGGGAGGACAAAAGAAGATGGATGACAGAAGGCATAGAGAGCACAAAGCGCAGCAGAAAATGGTAGGCAAAAAGAGTTGTATGAAACAGTGAAACAACTGACAGGTCAGTGTCACAAGAAACCGGCTGCAGTTAAGAGTAAAAATGGGAAACTGCTGAAGAGGAAAGAAGAACGATTGAACATGTGGAAAGAGCACTTCCAGGAATTGCTAAATAGGGAACAGCCTCTAGAACCACCACAAAATGAAGAGAATGAGAGGGAAAAAAAAACCTTCAGATTATAGTAGAAGCGCCTACAAAACAGGAAATCAAGAAGGCAATCCAGTCTATGCAAACTGGCAGGGCCCCAGGGATAGACCAAGTTACAGCAGAGATGATTAAGGCTCTTTGATTAAGCCTGGATGGCTCTTGTAAAGAACTGAAACAAAATTTAGACCGTATCTGGCAGGAGGATAGAGTAACGGAACAATGGAAACAGGGACTGATCTTCAAGATCCCAAAGAAAGGAAACCTACAAGACTGCGGGAATTGGAGAGGGGTGACCCTCTTGCCGATAGTCAGCAAAGTGCTTGGGGAAGATTTTGATCAGAAGAATTTAGGAGTTGATGGATGCCTCCGGAAAGAGCAAGCTGGATTTCAGGCAGGAGGGAGCACTGTTGATCAGATCTTCATCCTGAGAAACATCTTGGAACAGGCCAATGAGTGGAACGCCACAATCAATGTACGTTCACTTTGTGTACTTTGAAAAGGCGTTTGATTACATCGACAGAAGAGGCCTGTGGGTGATTATGAAGAAAAATGGCATACCAAGCAAATTGATTGCTATCGTCAAAGCACTGTACAAAGACTTTCAGTGCGCAGTGATAGACGAAGGGGAGAAAACTGAATGGTTTCCAGTGGTCACCAGAGTCAAGCAAGGCTGCTGCATGTCAGGATTCCTGTTCAATATGAAAACTGACTGGGTCATGAGGCAGACAGTGGAGAACAAGACGACAGGTATAAGATGGAACTTCACAATACTTGAGGACCTAGACTTTGCCGATGATATAGCCCTACTATCATCAACATTTGACCAGCTGCAGACGAAGGCCACAAGATTGGAAGAAAATGCCGGAAGGGTAGGGCTCAAACTGAACGCCAAATAGTGCAAGGTGATGAAGATGAACAGCAAGGAGGAGGATGCACTGCGAGTAGGGCAGAATGGTGTGGAGGAGGTGGAGCACTTCATATACCTTGGTGCAGACGTGACCCATGATGGAGGTAGCACAGTGGACATACAGAGGAGAATAGACTTGGCAGTGCAGTTTTTCACAATCTGGCCAAAGTATTTTATGCCAGACATCGGCAGGAAGACCAAGGTGACATTGTTCAAGACTTTGGTGCTATCTACACTACTATATGGGTGTAAAACTTTGAAGCTGACCAAAGTTGCAATGCTTTTTGTTTATAGTTGGATTCTCTATGTTAGTACTGCCATCTTAAAAGTAGGGGTGTGAATCTTCACTGGTTTCACGATTCAATTCAATTACAATTATCATTATCAACTTAACGTCATGATGCGTCACATTCTCAGTTTTCAATATTACTGCACATGGCTACATTTTCCTATACATTTTAAATCAAATTTATTTTGTGGACGAAAGTCCATTCCAATCACCGCTCGGAGAATAATATTCCACTGATGTGGTCGCTGAAGTGGAAAGAAAGTTCAAAACGTCACAGAGAAATGGGCCAGAAAAACCACAAGAACAAACGCTTCTGAAGAGAGGAAAATCTGAGGGATAAGATGGCGTGAGCGCGGGTCTATGTCAATCACGTATGACGTAGGGGCGGTATCTCGCGTCATCAGCCAATGAATTGGCGTGATTCTATACAGGCTTCAGACAATCATCACACCCATTGGGTCAGTGAACCTATGAAAGAGAACTAATGCCATGCTTCCTCATATCTAATATCCAAAGGTAGGATGTACAGGGTGAAAAGCAATGGGCCTAGTACTGCGCCTTGCAGTATTGAACCATATACACCCGAGTCTCTAGGATAGGAGGCAGCAATATAGACTAAATTATGTGTCTCTGGTCTGTTCAGAGGCGGCAACAACATATACAGTCATGTGAAAGAGAAACTGAACCTCTTTTGAATTCTATAATTTTATGTATCAGGACATATTTAAAAAAGATAATCTAGTCCTTAGTAGTCTTTAAATTAGGTAAATACAACCTCAGACGAATAACAAGTCATAACACACCGTGTCATTATTTGTTTAAAAAAAGGGGGGCCAAAATAGAGAAGCCATGTGTGACAAACTAAGTACACTCTTACTGTTTCTATAGGAATTTAGAGTCATTTGCTGCTAATCAAATGCCCTTGAAAAAACTCTGAGAAACTTCTCATCAGATTTTGAATGTTTTCTTGGTCTTTCGGTCCTTTTCTATTCCATTTAGGTTTAAGAGAGCCATGTTCCTGCTATTGCTCAAGTGAAACCTTTTTTTCTGATTTTTTTGCACTGCGCTTTTCACCTTGAGTTCATCACTGGACAGACCAAATGATAACTATCCCATTCAGCCCTACATCTGAAGAGCCTCGTGTTCAAAGGGCAGACGTGAGCTCATCATGTTTTAAGAAACCAAGCAGGTTCACTTAATGCTGCGTTCTGTGTGAAGTGGCCATAAAACGGCACATTTTTTTCCAGACTCTGTGGTTGTAGAAACGCAATCATGGGCCAATAAGCTTCTCTACTACTTCTTTTGAAACTGATTTCATCATAATTGCTATTAGTATTATCCACACTGAAAAATCCTTATGTTTATTTAACTATGTGTGGGCCTTTGTAAAATATGTGACAAATTGTGTCCCGTATTGATTTGACACAGGATGCACCATTTCACCTTCAATACGGGACAATTCCATCATTAGAAAGGTTAAAGATTCAATTTGACCCTATAATAATCTTATAGCAACAGTATTTGTGTCTTATTCGTCTTAATTAGGACGCCCATTCTTCAAAACATCATTAATTTCTGTAGAAGTGGACAGAATAAGGATCAAATGAGTGAGTTCAGCTTTGAGCAAGAAACCAACCTGTTTGTTCCTCAGTATCTTCATGCTTGATGCTGAATACTTCTGCAATCCTAATGTCTTCACTTTCCTCTTTAATAAACGCCATCTTTATGGATCTCAGTCACTTCACCGGGAGTTTTTCTGAGAAAAATAAAGTCAAATTACACCAACAAAGACATGACAGGTTTAGATATTTATCGTTTACATTGGTATTTAGTGATGTTTATGTTAAATTCAGATTGTACTGTTATGGAAACCTTTGTCTTATAGCATCATCTTTGTCTTCTCGTTGCATTTACACTGTTTTAACCAACAGAGCATGTGATCATTGTACAAAACATTTGGTTCATCTTCCAGAAACCTGTTTTTGACCTGATTCTGATATAGAGATCTTCTCTGTTACTCATGTGTGGATGTGCTTTACTCACAGAAATAACACTCATTCATGTTATATCAAGCATTACATTGTTTCATTCAGTAAGAAAGCTTTCGTTTTGCAATTCTTGGTAAAACTATACATTTGCATGAACGGTTCAAATTAATTTAAACACTTTAAATGTTTAAAACACAAACCTTTCTTCAGGTGAGACACAAGTTTCGCGTTTGGTTAACAGCGCAGTCTTATGACGTCATTCAGACACTCCAAAATAAAAGTCCCGTTCACGCGCTCAAATCAGAAATGCACATACATAATATACATACAAATAATAAAACACATATCAATGGCGTTCAGAGTCGAATTATTTTATAATATATTTGTTTAAATAAACTTTGGCCAATGTTAAATTCCAGTGAGAGTTTGAACAACATGAGAATCTGAACAATAATGTTTGTCTGCAGAAACCTTTTAAGGAGCCAGGAACTTTTTAGTTTTATTTATGGAAAGGGATTGGTTATAATCTTTCTACAGCCACAGACAAACACACACACACACACACACACTGTTGTTATCTTTTGTCTCAATGCATAGTTTGAGATGAAGAAATCACCATTGCATGCTTCTACTTAAATGCCCTACTTTCATGATATAACAGCACTGTAGCGTGAACTTTTTACATTTTCTATAAATTTCACATACATTTCATATACTATACAGTATATATATATATATATTAATAATTAAAAAAATAAAACCAAAATTGATTGCTAATTGAATTATTAAAATATAACAAAAATCAGAATACTTAGCTATGAGTTAAAAAAAAGTGTATGTTCAATTACATCTGAACATCTGCATGTCTGCAGCAAACTTTACTTTTGCGGAATTGAAAAGCACCCCCATCCTTGAATCAGACAAATATATATATGTGTGTGTGTGTGTGTGTGTACAATACTACAGTAAAATGCTGTACTCTGACATGTTTTGCCAGCTGCCATGTAATGTTGGTGTTATTTTATTTGATCAATTAACTCTTATGTCAGCTGGTGAAACAGTCTCTTATAATTATTGATAATTCACTCTAAGCTCCATGATTCTGGATAAAATGAGTCATGATTTGCGTTTCTTTAAAATAAACATCACAATTCTCCCATAATTCTGACTAGACAACTAAATAAATTAACATGTAATTGACTAGAGGCTCTTTAATATTTCAAATTAATTTGGCTTGATTATTTAAAGGTGGAGTGAATGATTAAAAGACCCAAAGACTTCAATAATACCTATACATGACAACAGCTCTCTGGCTCAGGGGCAGCACCAAAACAAATCTGAACGTTTGCTGTGATCATACTTCACATTGTTGTCATTTAGGGATTAGATCGCATGACTGATTGAATTGAAATGGCCATGTTTTAAATGCTTAATCGTGCAGCTTTAATCACTCTGTTATGCACATTTGAGCTGTAAATGAGATAAAAGCAAACCTGGTGGCATCCAGATATACAGTATCAGAATAGCCTATGTGACCCATGGAAACGTCTATTCTCCAAATTAAAAACAGTAAATGTGACTGTCTTGATTGACAAACGACGATGAAGTGTTTATAAAAACAATAAAGTGGTTAGCTGTATTATTTTTGGCAATATTAATTTATGAAACATTATGAAATAAAGTAATAACTTAAGCCCACTGCACGAATTTCAGCTGTCCCAGACGAAAGATTGGCATCGTGAAACAATCGTGGCCAATCAGATATCACAAATCCAGGGCGATTCACACACAAGACGATTTGCACATTCACAGTCCATGATACACTTGTGAACTTTAAACATTAAACATTTTGTACACAGTTGTACATCTGGGAATTGTGTTTTGCATTTGTGAAACTTATTTTATGAATATATATTCTAATTTTGTGCACGTGAATTGGTTTTTGTGAATATATATCATTTTTTTCATGCATGTGAATTGGGATACACATGTGTGCATCGTGTCTTTTGTGTGAATTATTAATGAGATCAATCAGCTTCCATAGTTTAATACCAGGTACTGGTACCCATCCCTGCTTACAAGAGAAGCACAGAAGCATCAGTTGCAAAGCTACATCACAGTATATATTACATCTGCATTTTCTAAATACATCAAAAGTGGAAAAATAACTAGTCGTTTTGAAAACAAAAGTGAAGAACAAAATTAAACACCTCAGTCTCTCTTAAAAATGTTACCGTCTCTTCTTCATCTTCCTGAACAAGAAAGCAAGTGACACATGAAACTCATAAAAAAACACAATGATAGAATTTAAATTATGAGGCAAAATGATATACAATAATATAACTTTTTAACATTGTTCTTTGGGGAGGAACTCCATCTTTGAGTTAATCTGAATCTCAGTTGAATCTGCTGGTTTTGATGAACTTTATTCACTGTGAAAACTTTAATGTCGCTTGTAATGTCTGGTTATGACCGATTTATCCAGATGATATTATATTGCTTGATGCATTATTGTGTCACATTTGGAGAGAATGCAGCATCAGACCTGAAAGATCTGAAGATGATCTACTTACTGTGATTGTTTTTTGTATGACTGTATAGAGCAGAAGATTGATTGAAACACTTCCCACATGCAGTGCAGTGATACGGTTTCTCTCCAGTGTGAATCATCTCATGTCTTTTCAGGTGTCCTGAGTGACTGAATCTCTTGTCACAGTGTGAACACTTGTAAGGTTTCTCTCCAGTGTGAATCCTCTCATGATGTTTTAAACAGCTCGCTGTAGTAAAAGTCTTCTCACACTCAAAGCACATGTACTCTCTCACACCAGTGTGTATTTTCTGATGTTCTTTTAAATGATCTAGAAGTGAAAAACTCTTTCCACACAAATGACATGAATGTGGTTTCTCCTTTGTATGAACTCTCAGGTGTTTCTTCAGTTCTGAAGCTCTCAAAAATGTTTTCCTGCATTGATCACATGTGTACAGTTTCTCTCTAGTGTGGATGTTCATGTGATGCTTAAGGTTTGCTGATTGTGTGAAACTCTTTCCGCACTGATCACAAGTAAACGGTTTCTCTCCAGTGTGAATCCTCTCATGTGTTTTCAGAGTTGTTGACTGACTGAATCTCTTGTCACAGTGTGAACACTTGTAAGGTTTCTCTCCAGTATGAACTCTCATGTGAAGCTCAAGATTATGTTTGTTTGTCAGTCTCTTTCCACACTGAGTGCAGGTGAAAGATTTCTTGGCTCTTATTTTCTTTAAATCTTTCTGAGTTTGAGAGCAACTCAAAGGTTTTTCTCCAGTTCTGAGGTGATTTTTTTCTCTCAACTTCACTCAATTCTTCATTCTCCTCATTTTCTTCAATCAACTCTGAAAAAAAAATGTTTATTTTCATTAACTCATAAAAAAAGAAATGTGAAAAGACAAACATGAATCCTGATGTAACAGCAGAAAGTAGACAATTGCTATACAACATTTCAATCATTTTGATGCAGTTTTATAAATACATCTAGTACATTTTATATATACATCTCTGAAACTTCTTCATTCATCAATGAATGAGGTACATTGATCTTCAAATTATGATTTTGATCAACTACACCGTTATATAACATCAGTGGCGTGCAAAGACCCCCGGAGGGGCACAATCGTGGATGGGGGTGGGTGTGGGGTGTTTGTATGGGTTTGGTCCCCCTCTGTAGCTTCTTGTCACAGAACGAGGCAGAAAATACGTTCCATAGGCTACTAATGCATCGACTAGAAATGGATTATAAATATACTAGGCTGGACTACTGCAATGCTCTTCTGGCTGGTCTTCCATCAAACACAATCAAACCTCTACAAATGATTCAGAATGCAGCGGCACGACTGGTCTTCAACGAGCCCAAAAGAACCCATGTTACACCTCTCTTCATCTCATTGCACTGGCTACCAGTGGCAGCTCGCATCAAGTTCGAGACACTGATGCTTGCATACAGAACGACCACAGGCTCAGCACCCTCCTACTTCCACTCACTATTACGAATCTACATCCCCTCCAGAAGTCTGATATGGCAAAAATATCACTTTTTTTTTTTTAGAAATATCATGATTCACAATCTTATCACGATTCTTTGTCATGTTGGTTTTTCTATTTTGCAAGTTGTTTGAGCATTACAGACAAACTAATTTCCTTATTATAAGGACAAAGCCTTTTAAGGTAACAAAATATAAAAAAGTATGGTGGATATTTAGGCCAAAGTGGGTGAAGATAAAAATCTTTTCTTTGTTATTAAAAAATGAGAGCAAAGATAAACATTACAAATACACATAATATACAAATAAAATAAACAGTGTTTTATTTTCAGGTACAATAGGTGTATTTAGCAGCATTCAAGAAACTGAATGAACAAATATACAAATAAAACACTATATAGACTGATTCCTATTAAAGCAACTGTATTAAAGTTTTTCAGTCAAGAGTAGTGAGTGATTTTTCTCTTTGTGTTTGGTGTTTTATTAACATTAAAGGAATAATTCACCCAAAATTAAAATAGGCTAGTGTTTTATTTTTATACCTTCATTTACTCACTCAAAAGTTGTTTTAAACCTGGATGAGTTTCCTTCTTCTGCTAAACATAAACGCTATTTTGAAGAAGGTGGAAAACCAAACAGTTGCTGGTCAACAGTGACTTAAATAGTATTTTGTTTTTCCTACTGTTAAAGTCAATGTGGACCAGAAACTGTTTGGTTACCCAGATTCTTCAAAATATCTTCTTTTGTGTTCAGCACAAGAAAGAAATTAATGCAGGTTTGGGACAACATGTGAGTGAAAAAATAATGACAGAAATTAAATTTTAGGGTGAACTATCCCTTTAATGACAAGCGGCAGCATGTTTAGTACTGTCTCTTTAAGACCTGCACGCAGAGTATACAGACACGCATCCGTTTCTCTAAGCTGTTTACTTTCATTTTAGACATAACCAACTGAGTCTATACATAAACCTTGTGTGTTTTGACAGTATTAGCACAAAACATAACTTAGTTCAGTAATCAGGCGCTGTTTGACGGGCTTTATATCTAGCGCGCTTTGGGTGTATTTGCTCAGAAAAAGGCGCTCGTCAGAACAGCACACGAATGATACTTTAAAGCAGATGCAGATAATGTACTTTTGTGATTGTGAATAAGTGCAGTGTCCCGTGAGAGTAACTCTACCGCTGAGTTAACACTGATGTGAATTTATGTGGCGTTGTACAGTATATTGATACGGCGGCGCCAGAACTGCAGCTGATAGAATGTGCGCTCTACACTATTTCTTCAAAAGCAGATCGTGGAGACATTATCATCCACGATCAAAAATCCTCATATCGCACACCCCCTACCCTCGGCAGAAATCGCAGACCAGGGGCACCGGACCAAAAGGGCACTTTAGCGTTGGACCTCAAAGGGGCAGGAAAGGATTTTAGTCTTAAATGTATCCGAGTATTTAAGGTTTCTCTGTGAATCAGGAAAATCTGAAAATGAACGAGCCGGCGCGCGGAGGGTTAAAGCCGCTGCATTCAATTTTATCTTTAGACGGTAAATTTACATTTCAAATTCAATATTGATTTTAGAACCGTTGAAATTATTTACTGTATGTAACGCAAGTACTTTATAAGTAACTGTAATTTAATTACCTAAAAATGAACAGTAATCCCTTACTTTACTTTTTCAGTGGATAAGTAATTTAATTACAGTAACGCGTTACACCCAACACTGATAAGAAGCAATCAAAACCAACAAAAGAGCAACAACGTGCAAGTGCTATAACAAGACTTGGTTAGCCTAACGCAGTACACATAAAAAGTTTTTTTTTTTTAAAAAGAAAACAAGTAGATGGAATAGAAAATAAATAAAGCTAATGTTAGTTTTACAAGAAAAGCTAACTTAAATGGTTGCTCAAGCATGAGAAGCTGTGAGGCTCATTCTCTGTTAGCAGTGTTGTTTGAGCTTTCACAGGAACTGTTTGTTTGCTGATCACTGTTTGTGAATAGAAGCCTAATTTCAATAAGGTAACCATGTCTCGTCAGAAAATCTGGACAAAACTGCTCAATTCCTATAGATTAATTTTACACTCTCTATGAACTTTTTGAAGCATCAAAGTGGTAGCTGTGTGGACTCAATGGATGGACATAAATCTCTGTTTTCACTAAAGTATATTCACTTTTGTTTCAAAGATGAGCAAAAGACTTACGGGCGTGGAACACAATGAGGGTGAGTAAATGATGTCAGGATTTTCATTTTGGGTGAACTAACCCTTTAAAGTACATTTCATCATCAAAAGTTACTAGTTTATACATTTATTGTTGCACAGAGTAATTAACTTTTTCCACTCTTTTTTCTTTAAACAAATGTTTGTTTTTGCGGTTTACAGTCCCGCACCTGCACCAGTATTGAAACCCATCTCAGTCAGAGGGAGGACCTGCCATACCTACTGCTATTGAGAAGGATCAAGGGCAGGATCACCTTATGTGGTCAGACAAGCTTCTCATCCCTTCTGAAGGAACCAGCACCTTGAGTACTATTGAACTCTAAGTCCACTATGTTTTCAACCTGTTGAGTAGGTCCTTTTCAATGTCTTTATCTTCCTGCTACACTAGTCTACAACATTGATGTTGGTCATACCAGTGAGTTGCCAAGAGTAAAGGAATCGCATGCAAAGCATTGACAAACTTTTGACCAAACATTTTTCAGAGCATCATGTATTTTAATTACAAAGATATTTTAAGTTGAGCACTTTGCCAGCATTTTGAAGTTTTACAGGTCTTTTGACCTGCAGACTTAACATGTGTGATGTGAATTTGTATCTTTGTTTTAAGTGTTGTTAAGTTTTTGAAAATAAAGGTTCAAACTGATACAACGTGTTGGCTGTTATTGAATATACACATGCATTTGTAGTTGAACTGAACGCAGATCACATTTAATGACAAATCAGGGTTAATATGAACACTATATTAAGTCTGGAAATAACTCCCTTGGTGTTAAGTTATTAATAGTTTTAACACTATTAGTGTTTCCCTCCTTTTTTTACACCAAATTAGTGTTAATGATGAACACTTACAGTGTTGTTTTAACTCTATGAAGTGTTAAAAAAGTAACACTATTTCAAGTGTTAGTTTAACTATTTAGTGTGGACCTATATAAACCCTGAAAAAGTGTTAATTTTTACACTGTGAGTGTGAATTTAACACTTTCAAATTTGCTGTGTAGTGATCGTGTCTTTCTGTTACACTTGATTTGTGTAAATATGTCATATTTAAGGTAACAATGCAATACATAATATCATATTATTGATATTAATAATATGACAATATCTGTAGTCAATATTGATTAAATGGGAGGGAGAAATCCTGCCCATACCCAGCTAGGAAAAATGATAAAAGCACTTACTGAAGTGATATTCTGAAACTTGATTAAATTAAATAAAACAGCAAAATGATTTTGATCTTCATCAAACAAAAAAATATTAGTTTAGATAAAGTTTGATTAATATGTGCATACAATACTGGTCAAAAGTTTGGACCCATTACTATTTTTAATGTTTTTGAAAGAAATGTATTATGCTCATCAAGCCTGCATTTATTTGATCAAATAAATAAATAAACAATAATAATAATAATCAGCAAGGATGTGTTAAACGGATAAAAAGTGATAGTGAACACTTATATTCTTATAAAACATTTATATATATTTTTAAGCATATTTTTAATAATTAAAAAAACCCTGAAACAAACATTAAGCACTGTTAGTAACGTTGATAATAAATCAGCATATTATAATGATTTATGTAGGATCATGTGACACTGAAGACTGGAGTAATGCTGATGAAAATTCAGTTTTGCATCACAGAAATATATTTTAAAGTATAGTAAAATAGAAAAACATTATTTTAAATTGTAGTAATACTTCACAATATTGTTTTTTTTGTATTTTTGTTCAAATAGGCTAAATCCAGGCTTGATGAGCATAAAATACTTCTTTCAAAAACATTTTAAATAGTAATTTTTCCAAACTTTTTTCCTGTATAAGTAAAAAATATACTAAATTAAATGTTGTATAGGTCAAATAAAAAGCCATAATTAGGAAAATCATATGACATTCTTCATAAATATGATTCATTTCTGTAGAGCTGTACTGTGAATAAGAATCAAATGACTGAGTTCAGCTTTGAGAAAGAAACCAACCTGTTTGTTCCTCAGTATCTTCATGTTTGATGCTGAATACTTCTGCAATCCTAATGTCTTCACTTTCCTCTTTAATAAACGCCATCTTTATAATAGTGTGTCACGTGGATGTTTTTCTGTGAGTTTGGACAAGATGAGAATAATTAACAAAGAAAATAAATGAGTTACTCATGTGCAGATGCACTTTCCTTAAAAACATAAATAAATAAAACCTTCTAAAATGTTATACAAAGCATTACAATGTTGCTTTCAGTAATAAAACACTAATTTAAGAGTTCTCGTTAGAAGCATAAAGTGCCTGAACAGTTCAAATTCTCAAAACACAAACCTTTCTTCAGCCAAATCACAACAGAGCAGGAGTGTGGCACAGCCTTATGATGTCCAAAATAAGAGTCCCCAAAATAAGAGCCCCTCCAAAATAAGAGTCCCGTTCTCAAGCTAAAATCAGAAAAGTGCAAACATATTTACATGCAAACATTAAAACATATCAACGATGTTCAGAGTTAAATTCTTGGTGAAATACATATGGACATTGTGCTAAAAAAGAACTAGAAATGAAAGAGTTTGAACTACATCTAATACGTGAGATTCTGTAAATGATTCAACACTTTATATAGTATGAGATTACATACATTTACATTTACATTTATGCATTTAGCAGACGCTTTTATCCAAAGCGACTTACAGTGCATTCAGGCTATACATTTTTTTTTTTATCAGTATGTGTGTTCCCTGGGAACTCATTTCAAAAACACATACACAGGGGAAAAAAGGATTAAATATCTTTGAATAATCATAATATCCATATAACCATAAATAATTTAAAAATACTGTTGATGTTGATCAAATGCCATGTCTATAATTTTAAATTATTTTAATTTATTTGTGCAGATCAGCTTCTAAAGGTAAACTCAGCGCACCTTCTACACGCACTAATCCTCCCCGTGTCATTTCCCTCCTCTCGCCGCTTCACTCCAGTCCAGCGGGTGGTGCTAAAACACTCGCGTTTGTTTGCCAAACACCATTAAAACTCAGAGGAAGAAGATTAGTTTCACCGCGCTCTCTGTTGTTTTGTCGTGATGCTGCTTTAATACAAGCTGTAAGAAATGTTGTTTCAGTAAATAGAAAAATACAGTTTTTGAATCAGGTCAGTAAATACCTGTAATATTCTCATCCTCACAGTCGTGACTAAATTTTGAAGCAAGCGGGAATATCTGGAGGAGTATCATCTGAACTGAGATCTGCTGCTGTGAAGATGGTGTTTGTTAAAGAAGAGAGTGAGGAGAACATGAGTGAACCAGAAACCTGCAGAATAAAACAAGAGGAACCAGAACCCTGCAGAATAAAACACGAGGAACCAGAACCCTGCAGAATAAAACACGAAGAACCAGAACCCGGGAGAATAAAACCCGAGGAACAAGGAGGTTGGTTTTTATTCTTCATTCATCTTCTCAGGACTCTTTGAGCTACATTAAGCTAACAAAGCTTTAGACACAGGGTGTGCACAGATCCTTAATGTAAAATAAGTCCTTAACTATCATTAAAAAGTCTTAAATCACGTTTCAAAGTTCTTATGGCAACGAGGAGATTTAATGATTAGATTTATTTTCGCTTTTTGGAATCTCAAAACTGTATTGAACTCAGATCGTGTGAGACTGGATTTGTTTTTAACGCTAGTACCCTTGTGAAAAAGAAGTGCACTTAAGTAAACTTTTATAAAGTGTACTTATTGCAGAAATAATATACTTTAAAAGAACACACATAAGTGCAAATTAAATGTTATTTTCGGCGCTTAAATACATTGTATTTGTAATTGACTTTAAATTTATCACATTTTAATTGGTATTAAAGACATTGTGCCAGAAATAGGCATTTCATAAAATTTCATAAGGCTACTGCTCTTATCGCTCTTGAGCAGCTGTGGGAGATTCTGTAGATACGAGCTGAGAAAAACTCTCCATTAAATACCTGGGGCCAAAAACTCATCACCAAACACCAATGACTTGTACATGACTTGTACAAAAGTATTGGGACACCCCCTTCTTTAGAACAGAAAAATGGTATTTCCATCTCTGTTGCAACAGTTTTGTAAGTGTCTAAAATGACTGAACCCATATGTACAAGTCATTGGTGTTTGGTGATTAGTTTTTGGCTCAAGGTCTGCATTTACAGTCACACCAGAGGATAGAATAGAAAAGAGTCCTGTCCAAACTGTTGCTATATTAGAAGAACAGGATTTCCTAGAATATCATTATATGCTTTAACATTAAGATTTGTACTCATAGAAATTACTAAAGTAGTAAAACCTGTTCATTAGAAGGTAGCGACCCAATACTTTTGGCAATATAGTGTATGTGCGCACCGTAAGGATTCTCTTGACTGTGCGTACGCACACTTTTTCCTGGAGTAATTTTCTGGAGTGACTAAACAATGATTTTAAACCGTTTTCATTTCGACATTTACATTAAATATTCCACTCTCACCAATGGAGATAAGCACTGAAATTAGTGACAAAAATTATAAGTGACCAAAATTATATGAAGTTAGACATATTTGTAGTTGATGCGCTTAATCACCTTTCTTGTGGCATGCAATGTTTTAATAACAGCGATGAGTGCTATAATAATTTATATATTTAAACTAAACTGCAGATCTCGTGTTATGAGAATTTTTTTAGCGAGAACAATGATCAATGATGCACACTTACTTCGATATTATGGCGGACACTGCTGGATTCGGTGGTCGAACGGTCCATTGTCCAGTTTAAATAATAGCTACTGTACAACCGCGGTAAGATTTGCCTGTTTCCTTTTTAAAATACTTTGACACGCGAGTCAGACAACTGTATTTACACTGCAATAAATGGCTTACCTGTTTCCACTAAAAATAGCTAAAAGATGTTCACCTTTTCAGCAAAACTACATAAATTTTATTTTATTTGAGTTGTTTAAAACAATTGAAATACTATTTGGTCAGTGGAAATAATGAGGTCAAGTATATTCTAAAATAGGCTATTTATCTGAGAACTAAACAGTTTTGATTTTATGGATATTTTGATATATTCTAAAACATTCTGGATGATTTTGGCAATAAAAATGAATGTGGCACAAAAGGCATAGTCCGTATCTCATATTTCCTTAACGTCTTGTACAGTTGACGGTGTTAAACATGGCATCATCTTCCCCTGACTGGGATTTATAAAGGGATTTATGCACATGTTCTGCCGTATGCATGCTTTTATAAATCTGAAAACTTTTGTGCGTATGCAAAATCTATCTTTTGTGCATACGTACACTATTAGGATGAAATATACGGAGAGTTTTATACATGAGGCCCCAGAGCATGCAAGGAGGTCGTCCTCCAGGAGTTAAACAGGACAGATGTGAAAATTTATGAACTTGTACTCAGTGCCAAGAGGGTCAGAGCAGTATACTTAAAGTTCTAGAGGACATACTAAGTACTAGAATATTAAACATTTGCTGAATTAAATCTAGGGTGTACTAATTTCTGCAATCCTTCATTTAAACAAAATTGGCTAATTTACTTATCTTACAGAAAATATTGGCATATATTTAGTTGTATTTATTAAGTATATGTTTAATGCATTTCAACTTTGCCATATTTCCATGAATTATATTAGTGATCATTAAGAAAATACATCTTTATATTTATTCAGAGGGGGTGTACTCATTTATGCTGTGCACTGTATATGTGTATGTTAGAATAACTGAACATTTTAACTCCGAGGTCTCCAACCACCAGGTCGCACAAAAGTGTATAGCCTATATATGGCACTCTGTTATTTATTATTTGTTTATTATTATTCTAATTGTTCTAATTATTCTGTATTTTCATTTGTTATATGCGATTGCTGTTGAGTAACAATTTGATGATTTCACGTAAATTAAATGTTCAATTACATGAATGATTGTTCTGATCTGTTATATCTATAGGCTATTAGCGGTTAAATCGATTGCAGTTGATCAGTTATATGTATGGGCCAAGCACCAATTTTCAGCATGCCTGTGATTTCAGATTAATTTGCCAATTTACACGTTCAAGCGATTTTTAAACCACAAGAAGAAGAAAGCGAAAGAGAACTTGATTTCAAATTGTAAAGGGCTTTTCACACTGAACGCAAATGTTCTGCGTGATGATGCTTTTGAATCGAAACAATAGAACCCGATGGAGCTATTCACAACAGGCATGATCATTCGCGGCGCGAAAAAGCGAGGATTTTTTTTTTTTGTCCTGTCGAATTTTTTTCCCCATCGCTCCACGAAGAAACGGGCCGTCCAATCAGATTTGAGCTTAGATCACGTGCCTTGAGCAGCTGCTGTTGCACAAAAAGGCAGGACTGGTCACAATCAGAAGTTATTACAAGCGCTCGATGATGGTTTAAGGTGGGTTTTAAGCAAAAACATTATCAATCACATACATTTTCAAATGTGGCTTGATGCTATTGTACTTCTATTTATATTTCAAGATGTTTTCTTGTAAAGGATTATAGATATTATATTTCTGGCGTAGAACCTAACTTTAGTTAGCTATATTCATTTAATGCTATATATTGAGGAGCAGACAATGTTAAATCCATATATGAGATGCATATCTGAACGAAAAATGCATTGTTGGTCGGCACCACCTAGCGTGCAGGTGTGAATTAGCAGAAGGCGAACATTCGTTTCGCGTTCTGTGTGAAAGCACCGTTCATCCACGATTCGCCTCACTTTTTCACATCGTGTCCAGTGTGAAATGGCCTTAACCAGTCCATGGTGTACAAAAGGTTGGAGACTCCTCTTTTAAGTAATTGCAAAAGCTGAATATTCAGTCAAAATCTACTGATTAATCAGTGAAATAATCGTTGACTAATCATACTAATAATCGTTAGATTAATCAATTATCAAAATAACCATTTGTTGCAGCCCTAGAACAAAGATGTTTTCATTTTTTCTAAATGTCTCAATTGATTCTCATTTATTCATTTTAGGCCTGATGAAAGAGGAAAGACAAGATCTAAATGAAGTGGAGGAGAAACATCAGTGTCATCTTAAGAATCATTTGGTAACTCACTCTTCAGAAAAGCTTTTCAGCTGCTCTCAGTGTGGAAAAACTTTCACACGCAAAGCAAGCCTTAAGAAGCACATGCTAATTCATACTGTAATAAAGCCTTTCAGCTGCTCTCAGTGTGGAAAGAGTTTCACACGTAAAGCAAGCCTTAAGAAGCACATGCTAATTCATACTGTAATAAAGCCTTTCAGCTGCTCTCAGTGTGGAAAGAGTTTCACACGTAAAGCAAGCCTTAAGAAGCACATGCTAATTCATACTGGAATAAAGCCTTTCAGCTGTTCTCAGTGTGGAAAGAGTTTTACACAAAGGAAACCTTGAGAATCATTTGGTAACTCACTCTTCAGAAAAGCCTTTCAGCTGCTCTCAGTGTGGAAACACTTTCAAACGTAAAGACAATCTTAAGGATCACATGTTAATTCATACTGGAATAAAGCCTTTCAGCTGCTCTCAGTGTGGAAAGAGTTACAGATGTAAATCAAGCCTTAAGAATCACATGTTAATTCATACTGGAATAAAGCCTTTCAGCTGCTCTCAGTGTGGAAAGAGTTTTGCAAAGAAAGGACAACTTGAGAATCATTTGGTAACTCACTCTTCAGAAAAGCCTTTTATCTGCTCTCAGTGTGGAAAGAGTTTTGTAAAGAAAGGACAACTTGAGAATCATTTGGTAACTCACTCTTCAGAAAAGCCTTTCAGCTGCTCTCAGTGTGGAAACGCTTTCACACGTAAAGCAGACCTTAAGAAGCACATGTTAATTCATACTGGAATAAAGCCTTTCAGCTGTTCTCAGTGTGGAAAGAGTTTTGTAAAGAAAGGACACCTTGAGAATAATTTGGTAACTCACTCTTCAGAAAAGCCTTTCAGCTGCTATCAGTGTGGAAAGAGTTTCAGATGTAAAGCAAACCTTAAGAATCACATGTTAATTCATGCTGGAATAAAGCCTTTTAGCTGCTCTCAGTGTGGAAAGAGTTTCAGATGTAAAGCAAACCTTAAGAATCACATGTTAATTCATACTGGAATAAAGCCTTTCAGCTGCTCTCAGTGTGGAAACACTTTCACACGTAAAGTAAGCCTTAAGAAGCACATGTTAATTCATACTGGAATAAAGCCTTTCAGCTGCTCTCAGTGTGGAAAGAGTTTTGCAAAGAAAGGACACCTTGAGATTCATTTGGTAACTCATTCTTCAGAAATGCCATTCAGCTGCTCTCAATGTGGAAAGAGTTTCACACAGAAAGGACAATTTGGGAATGACATGTTAATTCATACTGGGAAAAAGCCTTTCAACTGCTCTCAGTGTGGATAGAGTTTACATTTACATTTATTCATTTAGCAGACACATTTATCTTAAGAATCAATTGGTAACTCACTCTTCAGAAAAGCCTTTCAGCTGCTCTCAGTGTGGAAAGAGTTTCAGATGTAAAGCAAGCCTTAAGAAGCACATGTTAATTCATACTGGAATAAAGCCTTTCAGCTACTCTCAGTGTGGAAAGAGTTTTGCACAGAAAGGATGCCCTGAGATTCATTTGGTAACTCACTCTTCAGAAAAGCCTTTTATCTGCTCAGTGTGGAAAGAGTTTTGCAAAGAAAGGACACCTTGACAATCATTTGGTAACTCACTCTTCAGAAAAGCCTTCCAGCTGCTCTCAGTGTGGAAACACGTTCAAATGTAAAGACAGTCTTAAGGATCACGTTAATTCATGCTGGAATAAAGCCTTTCAGCTGCTCTCAGTGTGGAAACACTTTCACACGTAAAGTAAGCCTTAAGAAGCACATGTTAATTCATACTGGAATAAAGCCTTTCAGCTGCTCTCAGTGTGGAAATAGTTTTGCAAAGAAAGGACACCTTGACAATCATTTGGTAACTCACTCTTCAGAAAAGCCTTCCAGCTGCTCTCAGTGTGGAAACACGTTCAAATGTAAAGACAGTCTTAAGGATCACGTTAATTCATGCTGGAATAAAGCCTTTCAGCTGCTCTCAGTGTGGAAACACTTTCACACGTAAAGTAAGCCTTAAGAAGCACATTTTAATTCATACTGGAATAAAGCCTTTCAGCTGCTCTCGGTGTGGAAACACTTTCACACGTAAAGTAAGCCTTAAGAAGCACATGTTAATTCATACTGGAATAAAGCCTTTCAGCTGCTCTCAGTGTGGAAAGAGTTTTACAAAGAAAGGACAACTTGAGAATCATTTGGTAACTCACTCTTCAGAAAAGCCTTTCAGCTGCTCTCAGTGTGGAAAGAGTTCACACAGAAAGGACAACTTGGGAATGTTGTGACAACTTGGGACAACTTGGGAATGACATGTTAATTCATACTGGGAAAAGCCTTTCAACTGCTCTCAGTGTGGATAGAGTTTACATTTACATTTATTCATTTATTCATTTAGCAGACACTTTTATCCAAAATGACTTGCAATTGGGGAATACATCAAGCGATTCATCTTAAATTCATCGCGGGCCATCAGCAGAAAAAGAAAATAAATAAAACGGTAAACAGCCAAAGGACATAAATTAGAATGGGAGATGGATCAGTTTGTGAAAGGGAAGAGAAAAGCCATAGACGGAAGTCGCACAGACCCAGGCAGGTGCTGTTCATTTAAAAGCTAAATGCAGAAAATATGACGGTGCATATGCATTCTTGCTCTCGGCTTCACTCACCGGTCGCACGGCTCGCACCGCAAGAGCTCTACACTGGATGTGACAAAGCGACAGTTGTAAATCATTTTAACTTTGTGTCAGTACATCATAACTAAACCAAGTCATCAGTTTAACGGGGATTGTCACGCCGCGCCGTATCCAGTGTGCAGACATCATCACTTATTATAATGGGTTCTGCTGTAACTTATTTTGCCGCTCGCGTCCGGTGTAGACACGGTGTTAATTTTGTTGGTGAGGAGGAAAGGCCTCTGTGTGTCCTATGCCTTTAGCGGACAGCACGAAACCCACAAAAATAAGATAACAGAGAGAATAATAATAACAGTTTTCAATGTTTCAACTGATGCAGGTGTTTTTCCCCCCTGTAGGTATTTTAAATAAAAAAAGCATTCATTTTTCATAATGTTTAGTGAAATTAGTTGGGAGGGGGGCACCAGATATTTTTATAGGTTTAAAGGGGGGCGCGACCAAAAAAGTCTGAGAACCACTGTCTTAAAGAGTTACTTCACTCCAAAATGAAAATTTTGTCATTAATCACTTACCCCCATGTCGTTCCAAACCTGTTGAAGCTTTGTTCGTCTTTGCAACACAAATTAAGATATTTTTGATGCATTCTGACAGCTCTCTGACCCTCCCATAGACAGCAATGTAATTAACACGATCAATATCCAGAAACATAGCAAGGAGATCGTTAAAATAATCCGTGACATCAGGGGTTCAACCGTAATTTTACGAAGCTACGGGAATACTTTGTCTCCTCCGCATCATCCTAGTGACATTTTGGAGAGTATCCACGGAACGCAAACAGCGTATGCTGTTCTGTGTCAGCCGCACCACCCAGATACATTGTTTGTCATTTACGCTTTGACTTAAATGAAAACAACATATGTGGTGCGGCTGACACCAAACAGCATACGCTGTTTGCGTTCAGTGGACGAATTGTTGAATAAAGTCGTTATTTTTGTTTTCTTTGCACACAAAAAGTATTCTCGTAGCTTCGTAAAATTACGGTTGAACCCCTGATGTCACATGGATTATTTTACCGATCTACTTGCCACGTTTCTGGACGTTGATTGTGTTAATTACATTGCTGTCTATGGGAGGGTCAGAGAGCTGTCAGAATGCATCAAAAATATCTTAATTTGTGTTCTGAAGATGAACAAAGCTTTTACGGGTTTAGAACGACAATTTTGGAGTTGAGTAACCCTTTAAAGAGGCAAATAGACTCAGGATGTGCTCATAATACCATGTACCGATCCGATACCATTTTCTTAAACAAGACCTATAGCTATGCGCGCTAGCGTTGCTTAACGCTGCAAATCGGAAATCAATTCTTCTTCGCTGCTCAGAATGAAAACACAGGAAGTCGTGCTGTTGCCACAAGCAACCACTATTTAGAGCAGTGACGAAGAAATACAAACGTGCTTAGGGCTCGCAAAATCGCTAGCCCGACGTCCCGGGGCTATTGTGTTTTCCAGTCGGGCTACCAAAATATATCACTGCCCTGCCCGACGGGCTACCTCCCCGCAGGTTCTCAAAAACTCCTAAAGTGAGTTGTATCAAACTTAAGGCCATAAAAAGTTTTAAATACGTTAAATGGTATAAGAAATGTAATTATATTTTCAAGAGTTCTACAGTTGGGGACAGAAAGACAAGAGTCACGATACTGGATTCAACTTCAAAAGGCAATGATGTCATTGAATAAATATGAGCTGCACTTTTCAAGTCAAAACGCAGTGCGGATGTCTTTATTTGAATGTATCTGAAGGGAACCGACTGTCCTCAGAAACGTGTCGTTGGCAATTTAATTTCATTTTAGCTATAATTCCTGATTAAGCAGCTTTTATGAGCGCGGAGCTGCTTTGTGTCCAATCGTTACCGGGGAAACCACAATATTTCAGCGCTCCTAAAGCGCCACCTCATGGCAGAGAATGAATGCCATTTATGGTCAGATAAATGCAAATATCAACTCCGCAAACAAAATGAGAAAGAAGTTAATGTGCCTTCTAAACAATTAAGACAGTAATATTTATACGTTTTAAGTTAACACTTTATATGCTTGATTTATCCCTTTTCATAAAAATGGTCTAACGGCTGAAATGCTGTTGTATAAGATTTTTGTTTTTGTGAAAACCTGTTTCTGAACTGTAAATCATGTAATTTTATGGCTCAGTACTCTGTTACCATAGACATTGTCCAACCCCATTCACACTGTGTTCATTTTAGTTGTGCAGCTCTTAAAATGGGTCATAAATTGCCTTACATTTATTTTTAAAAATTCTGCAGATACCTTGTAAATATTGAAATAAAATTCCTTCCTTCATATTTGTTGATATTTGTGTTTTGAAAATATTTTTGATTGATTTAAACTCCTGTCTGATTTTCTATACATTTTTATATATATATATATATATATATATATATATATATATATATATATATATACAGAGCCCTCCACTAATATTGGCACCCTTGGTAAATATGACCAAAGGCAGCTGTGAAAATAAATCTGCATTGTTTATCCTTTTTATCTTTCATTCAAAAAATTCACAAAATTCCAACCTATCATTGAAGTAAAACAATTGAAAGTGGGGGGAAAATCTCATGATGAAATAAATGCTTTCACTATTTCATGTTGGCCACAATTACTGGCACCCAATTATTGCAACATCCTTTTCCCAGGGTAACAGCTCTGAGTTTTCTCCTATAATGCCTGAAGAGTTTGGAGAACACCTGATAAGAGATCAGAGACCATTTTCTTCATACAGAATCTCTCCAGATCCTTCAGATTCACAGCTCCATGACGGTGCTTCTTCTCTTCAGTTCACCTCTCATTTTCTGTAGGGTTCAGGTCAGAGGACAGAGACAGCAATGGTAAAAGATTAATTTTGTGCTCAGTGACCCATTTTTGTGTTTATTTTGATGTTTGTTTTGGATTGTTGTCCTGCTGGAAGATCAAAACATGGCCCATTATAAGATTTCTAACAGAGGCAGTCAGATTTTGATTTTTTATCTGTTGGTATTTGATAGAATCCATGATGCCATGCATCTGAACAAGATGTCCAGGACCTCCAGCAAAAAAACAGGCCCACAACATTAAAGATCCAGCAGTATATTTAACCGTGGACATGGGGTACTTTTTTATCTCTGTTTGTACTAAACTCATTTGGTGGGTTTGCTGACAAAAAGCTATTTTTTCAGTTTCATCTGACAATAGAAGCCAGTGCCATTTGAAGTTCCAGTCGTGTCTGACAACTGAATTTGCTGGAGTTTGTTTTTGGATGAGTGAGGACAATTTTTCTTGAAACCCTCCCGAACAACATGTGGTGATTTAGGGGATGTTTGATTTTTTTTTTTTAGGTTTCTGACCCCAAGATTCAACTAATCTCTACAATTATCCAGCTGTGATCCTTGGAGAGTCTTTGGCCACTCAAACTCTCCTCCTCAGCGTGCATTAGGACGATATAGACACACATCCTCTTTCAGGCAGATTTTTAACATCTTCAGTTGATTGGAACCTCTTAATTATTACCCTGATGTGGAAATGGAGATTTTCAATGTTTTAACTCTTTTCTTACAGCCACTTTCTATTTTGTGATGCTCAACAATCTTGTTCTTCACATCAGAAATATATTTTTTGTTTTTTTCTCATTGTGATGGATAATAAAGGGAATTTGACCTTTGTGTTCCTCATATTTATAATCCTGTGGAACAGAAAGTCATGGCTGGACAATTTCATGCTCCTAGTCCCCCTGGTGTGCTAAAAAATGTAAATAAAAATGGGAATATACTTCAGAGATATTTTACTCATAAGAATTTCTAGGGGTGCCAATAATTGTGGCCAACATTCATTGGAGAAAAACATTTATTTCATCAAGAGAACAAGCGCGACCCCCACCGGGAAACCACTAGTCCAGCCTTGAAGGATCAGGATGCGGTGGAGGATTCCACACGAGCCCGACATTCTCAGTGGCCTGGGAAATCATAGCCATCATCTCTGGGTCTGGCTCGAACAACGCTACCACACCCGAAGTGGGCAACGCAACCGAGTTGTCATCCCCGGAGAGAGAGGGCTCGCCCTCCAATGCAGTGTTCGACATCTGGTCGTCAGAGGGGGCACTGAAAGAAACGCGTGGTGCACCCCGTCCAGCAGAGGGCCCAGCGCGCTCCTTCGGCAGCTCCACCGGCTGCAGAGTGCTTGAGGGGTGAGGAGCTCCACTTGGGGAAGCCCTTAGTTATCCTCAAATCACCTCTGACCCCGGTTGCCGGGACGAACGCTGGATTGCGGCAGAGGCAGAGGGACTCCGCCATGTTTGACATAACAGAGTCTATTACGCAACTCCGAGATGGTCATGTCCTCACAAGAAGAACATGAACCCTCCACGAAAGCTTCCTTGGCGTGCTGAATGCCCAGACATGTGAGGCAGCGATCGTGACCATCCTGCGGCGCCAGGAAACGACCACACCCAGAAACGCACGGGTGACAAGACATCTTTAAAAAGACGCAATCACCCGTGTTGCTCTTTTAGAGAAAAAAAGCTATTTTAGAGAAATGCTCTTTTAGTGCTGAAGCACGCAGGAGAGCTGGCCACCGCACACTCCTAGTCGAACATCATTAGCGCCGGCGTGGATAACAATCTTACTGAATTTACGTTTAGCATTAGCCAGCACTTTTAAATTTGCCAAGATGTCGGGCGCTCTGGCTCCCGGTAAACAATGGACTATGGTGGCTGGTGTCTCTATTTTCACGTTCCGTACAATAGAATCGCCAATAACTAGAGCACTTTCACCAGGTTTCTCAGTGGGTGCATCACTGAGTGGGGAGAACCTGTTTGATGTTCTGATCAGAACGGAAGAGCGGTGTTTTGACCCGCGACTATGCTGCCTCACAGTCACCCAGTTGCCCTGCTGCGGGGGCGCTAACGTTACCAGAACCGAACAATGTACAGGAGTCCCTGAGCTAATCACATCCAAAGCAGTATCTACAGCCCTCACATTCTTGCTGTCCTCAACTAAAGTTTGGATGCGTTTCTCTAGTTCTAAAACCTTCTCTGTCAGCCTAACTATTTCCCTGCATTTATCACATGTGAATCCCTCATCGCCGACAGAGATAGATAAACTAACGTTATACATGTGACAGACAGTGCAAATAACAATAGCAGGAGAAGAAGCCATTACTCACCGTGATTGATGAATGATACCAACTTAACTTACCACTTACCACTCCACTTACCACTTACCACTGTTGTTTGATGAACTCGTGAAAAACGGAGTGAGAGAGAAATGAAAACGGAGCGAGAAAAAAGAAAACAATAATAGGCGCGAATAGCAACGCGAATGGAACCGCGAGTGACAAGCTATCCGGCTAACGCGCTGCACTCGCGGTTTTAAAAGCGAACGATCAGATTAGTTTGATAGATAATACCAGAAATATGATGGGAATTAAGTTATATATTATCACTTTAAACAACAGAGTGAAAGTAAGGTAAAGATTCAATAAAAAAGCAGAGCTACAATCACAAACCGCACAGCAGCACAACAGACTGAAGCAAGGTCAGGAAGCAGACAGACAGACTGGCTAAACCGACCGTCTGCTAGCCGCCTCACGTCACAGAAGTCAGTTAATTCTCAGCACATAGAGACACCTTCACCTAGATATCACACTATAGAGATTGTGTCTGTTCCCCGAACTAGAAAATACAGAAAACGTCCAAACCAATTTATGAGTAACCATTTAATTGATGTTCAACAAATAAAAAATGTTTACAATACACAGAAACAATTGATAAAACTTGGTTTACTGAATATCAGGTCCCTTTCTACAAAAGCACTTTTTGTAAATGATTTGATTAATGATCATAACCTAGATTTGCTCTGTTTGACAGAAACATGGCTAAAACCAGATGAATACATTATTTTAAATGAGTCCACCCCCCAAGATTACTGTTACAAAAATGAGCCGCGTCCAAAAGGCAAAGGGGGAGGTGTTGCTACAATTTATAACAATATTCTCAGTATTTCTCAGAAGACCGGCTTTAAGTATAACTCCTTTGAAGTAATGGTGCTTCATATAAAATTATCTAGAGAAAAAACTATTAATGATAAATCCCCCGTAACGTTTGTACTGGCTACTGTATACAGGCCACCAGGGCACCATACAGACTTTATTAAAGAATTTGCTGATTTTCTATCAGAGTTAGTGCTGGCTGCAGATAAAGTCTTAATTGTTGGCGATTTTAATATCCATGTTGATAATGAAAAAGATGCATTAGGATCAGCATTCATAGACATTCTGAACTCTATTGGGGTTAGACAACACGTTTCAGGACCTACTCATAGTCGAAATCATACTCTAGATTTAATACTGTCACATGGAATTGATGTTAATGGTGTTGAAATTCTGCAGCAAAGCGATGATATATCAGATCATTATCTAGTCTTGTGTAAACTCCATATAGTTAAAGCTGTAAATTCAACTCCTTCTTATAAATATGGTAGAACGATCACTTCTACCACAAAAGACTGCTTTGTAAGTAATCTTCCTGATTTATCTCAATTCCTCAGCATATCCAACAGCTCAGAACAACTTGATGACGTAACAGAAACTATGAACTCTCTCTTTTCTAGCACTTTAGATACGGTTGCTCCTTTACGCTTAAGGAAGATTAAGGAAAAGAGTCCAACACCGTGGTATAATGAGCACACTCGCACTCTAAAGAGAGCAGCCCGGAAAATGGAGCGCAGCTGGAGGAAAACAAAACAAGAGGTATTTTGTTTAGCCTGGCGGGAAAGTACCCTATCCTACAGAAAAGCTTTAAAAACTGCTAGATCTGATTACTTTTCGTCTCTTTTAGAACAAAACAAACATAACCCCAGGTATTTATTCAATACAGTGGCAAAATTAACAAAAAATAAAGCATCAACAGGTGTTGACATTTCCCAACAGCACAGCAGTAATGATTTTATGAACTACTTTACTTCCAAGATTGATACTATTAGAGATCAAATTGTAACCATGCAGCCGTCAGCTATATTATCACATCAAATAGTGTACTATAAATCCCTTGAGGAACAATTCCACTCATTCTCTACTATAGGAGAGGAAGAATTGTATAAACTTGTTAATTCATCTAAACCAACAACATGTATGTTAGACCCTATTCCATCTAAACTACTAAAAGAGGTGCTTCCAGAAGTCATATATCCTCTTTTGGCTATTATTAATTCGTCATTGTCATTAGGATATGTCCCCAAAAACTTTAAATTGGCTGTTATTAAGCCCCTCATTAAAAAACCACAACTTGACCCCAAAGATCTAGTTAATTACAGACCGATCTCGAATCTCCCTTTTCTGTCAAAGATATTAGAGAAGATTGTATCCTCACAATTATATTCCTTCTTAGAGAAAAATTATATCTGTGAGGATTTCCAGTCAGGATTTAGACCGTATCATAGTACTGAGACTGCTCTCATTAGAGTTACAAATGACCTACTCTTATCATCTGATCGTGGTTGTATCTCTCTATTAGTTCTACTGGATCTTAGCGCTGCGTTCGACACTATCGATCACAACATTCTTTTGAATAGACTAGAAAACTTTGTTGGCATTAGTGGAAGTGCATTAGCATGGTTCAAATCGTACTTATCTGACCGCCATCAATTCGTAGCAGTGAATGAAGAGGTATCATATCGATCACAAGTGCAGTATGGAGTTCCTCAAGGCTCAGTACTAGGGCCGTTACTTTTCACGCTTTACATGTTACCCTTGGGAAATATCATTAGGAAACACGGGGTTAGCTTTCACTGTTATGCTGATGATACTCAGCTCTATATTTCTTCACGGCCTGGTGAAACACACCAAATTGAGAAACTTATGGAATGCATAGTTGATATAAAAAACTGGATGACGAGTAATTTCTTACTGTTAAATTCTGAAAAAACAGAGGTGTTACTTTCATCTTAAAAATATATCTAAACTGAGACCTATGCTCTCATTGTCAAATGCAGAAATATTAATTAATGCGTTTATGACCTCAAGGTTAGATTATTGTAATGCTTTATTGGGTGGTTGTTCTGCACGCATAATAAACAAATTACAGATGGTTCAAAATGCAGCAGCTAGAGTTCTTACTAGAACCAGGAAGTATGAGCACATTAGCCCAGTTCTGTCAACACTGCACTGGCTCCCTACTAAACATCGTATAGATTTTAATATCTTGTTAATTACTTATAAAGCCTTGAATGGTTTAGCTCCTCAGTACTTGAGCGAGCTCTTATCGCATTATAGTCCTTCACGTCCGCTGCGTTCTCAAAACTCTGGCCATTTGATAATACCTAAAATATCAAAATCAACTGCGGGCGGCAGATCTTTTTCCTATTTAGCTCCCAAACTCTGGAACAATCTACCAAACACTGTTCGGGAGGCAGACACACTCTGTCAGTTTAAATCTAGATTAAAGACCCATCTCTTTAACCTGGCGTACACATAACACACTAATACACTTCTATTATTCAAATCCGTTAAAGGATTGTTAGGCTGCATTAATTAGATCAACCGGAACCGGGAACACTCCCCATAACACATGATGTACTTGTTACATCATAAAAATATTGACATCTACGCTAATATTAGTCTGTTTCTTTCTTATTCTGTTTCTTAGTCCGTGTCTGGATCAGATGGTGGATTGGCGCCGGGAGATGATGTCTGCGGCCCAGATTGTCGGCGGAGGCCGGACCCCTGGATGAGCCCCGGGGACGTAATCCCAGTGAAGACCTCGACTTAAAATACAATAAAACTAAAAATAAAACAAATAACTAAAAATATAATAAAATACCTAACTACATAATGCTATTATTGTTAGAAATTGCAACAATATTAAAATAGAAATATAAAACATTTAAAGTCCTAATTAAAACAATAAATAAACAATAATATCCTGGCCAGAGGAGAACTGGCCCCCCGACTGAGCCTGGTTTCTCCCAAGGTTTTTTTTTCTCCATTCTGTCTCAGAGGGAGTTTTGGTTCCTTGCCGCTGTCGCCTCAGGCTTGCTCAGTTGGGGACACTTAATTTCTAGTGATTATCGTCAATTGGATTTCACAGATACTATTTAAACTATACTGGGCTAGACAATAACAATAATGAATTCAATAATGAAATGCCTTTAACTGAAAATTGAGTGTTTAATCTTATTATTATACATTACTGACACTCTATCCTCCAACTTGATACTGTTAAGTGCTTTGACACAATCTGTATTGTTAAAAGCGCTATATAAATAAAGGTGACTTGACTTGACTTGACTATAATATTGTAAACTTTGAGTCACTTTGATTGGGATATTACTATTTACTGAACAAGTGAGGTTGTTTGTGGTATTTAAGCCATTTATCGGTTCTTCCAAGCTCACGTGTCAGAGAACGTGATGCCATTTTCACAAGTGCTAAACTAGCCTGTACATGTCTGAATCGATCGTTATATTGCTAATTTGCTATTATGCTATATTGCTATTATATTTAAGTATATATATATTATGTATAAGTAACAGTAAGTTCATATTTCTTTACTAATTGGGTATTGTTATTTCTGTTTGTTTAGAACCACTCATACTAAGCTACACTCCAAACTACGCTGTACTACTCTGCCATACTCTCTGCTACCTGTACTACAATCATTCACTCAAAGACTGTAACTCTCTACAAGCTTCAAACCATTAAAGTGTACTTCGTCTCTGACTGGACGACTTATGTCTGCTCAATTTCCACCAGCACCCACACTAGTCTACCTCACAAATCTCATAAATTGTTTTATGGAGCATGATGCTAATGTTAGCTCTAATGCACCTGCAAAACAGGTCCAATTCATCTTCATAATGCATTTTGTCATAATACTTCACGTAAGGTCGCAAGAAAATGTTTTGTTGTATTTATTTAGAAATAATTTTGATAATAGTTGGGTAAATGTATACTGGGATTGAAGCGATGTGGCTTGGAAAACGTTTTATTGCCAGTATAAAGACTGATAATGGCTGAATAAAAACAAAAGAATAATAAGGATTATGTCTCATACCTGGCGGAAGTGTGAAAGGTTATGTTTCCTTAAACTAGTTTGTCATGCATTTCTTTATTTCAACACATTTACAGGTAAAGCCTAGTATTTTAAATTTGTGATTAATCATGATTACATGACTGTGTCCATGACTGTGATTAACGCGATTACATTTTTTAATCGATTGACAGCACTATTATTATTTATTATTATATAAAACTTTAGTAACACTTTACAATAAGGTTTCAGTTTTTAACATTAACTAGATTAATTAACATGATAATTAATAGATGGGTGACTTTTCCATTTGTTGACTTGACATGGTTAGATTCAGATGGTAAATATCATATTATGTTGGGTGTCCATATCAGAGATAATCACCATGTTTAGAATGAAACCATCACATTTAAATCATATCATATAATAAAATATAATTTGTTGTTACTACTGTAAATCTATATTCAATTATTATGGCATATCCTTCAATGTTTTCAGAATATTTACATTTTAAAATTAATTTGTTTCTGTATTTTAAAATATGATTTATATTAAGATATTTTAATGACAGTATATTTATTGAGTATATTATTATTTTATCAAAATAAGCAGAAAATAGTACAAACTTTTCTAAAGTGATTGTTTTGAACAAGTATTAACTTAGACATTATTAAAAAACATTATTTTAGCTGAAGTATTTGTATCAATACAGTGTGCCACCACCTCATACATTTATACAATTTTTAAACAAACAACTTGAATGATTTATTTTCACACAAAATATGTTGTGCCATTATGTTCAATACAACGTATATATTTTTTCTGCAATTATACATTTTAGACACAGTGAATAGCACAGTTTTTCTTAAGGTGAGCATTTAGCCCAATCGTACCCTACTGGTGGATTTCTCAAGAGTCAAGACACAACCAGTTTCTTATTATAGTAGACTACTATTTCTGCTATCTTGCTGTTTGCTGCTCATTTAGAAGATTGCCTTTAGTTGTCATCTAACAATATTATGCAATGCTGAATGAATACAAATCGCTAGGTGTTTCTCTCGTATTATTTCCCTCCTCTCGCCGCTTCACTCCAGTCCAGCAGGTGGTGCTAAAACACACGTTTGTTTTCCAAACACCATTAAACCTCAGAGGAAGAAGTTCAGTTTCACCGCAATCTCTGTTGTTTTGTCCTGATGCTGGCTCAATACAAACGGCTAGAAATGTTGTTTCTGTAAATAGATACAGTTTTTGAATCAGATCAGTAAATCTCTGTAATATTCTGATCATCACAGTCGTGGCTAAGTTTTGAAGCATGCAGTAATGTCTGGAGGAGAATCATCTGAACTGATATCTGCTGTGAAGATGGTGTTTGTTAAAGAAGAGAACACGAGTGAACCAGAAACCTGCAGAATAAAACAGGAGGAACCAGAACCAAGGATAATAAAGCACGAGGAACCAGAACCCAAACCCTGGAGAATAAAACACGAGGAACCAGAAACGGAACCCAAACCCTGGAGAATAAAACACGAGGAACCAGAAACGGAACCAGAACCAAGGATAATAAAGCACGAGGAACCAGAACCCAAACCGAGGAGAATAAAACATGAGGAACCAGAACCGAGGATAATAAAGCACGAGGAACCAGAACCGAGGATAATACAACACGAGGAACCAGAACCGAGGATAATAAAGCACGAAGAACCAGAACCGAGTATAATAAAGCACGAGGAACCAGAACCGAGGATAATAAAGCACGAGGAACCAGAACCGAGGATAATACAACACGAGGAACCAGAACCGAGGATAATACAACACGAGGAACCAGAACCGAGGATAATACAACACGAGGAACCAGAACCGAGGATAATAAAACACGAGGAACCAGAACCGAGGATAATAAAACACGAGGATCATGGAGGTTGGTCTTTATTCTTCATTAATAATGATTGTTGTACATTAGGTTTACAATAATTTAACAGGGTGCCTGCAGATCCCTAAAAGCTTACATTCCACCTATTTAACATTAAAATGTCTTAAATCCACATTTTAAAGGTCTTAAAAATGCGATGGAGCTGGCAACGAGAACTTTATTTTATTTTCTCTTGTTGATTTTTTTTAAGTCGTAAAACTGTTGCGTGTGAGACAGATTCACTTTGTTTTTACATTAGTTTGATCGCAAACATTTTGTGGGCACCTATTTTCTTGCTGTTTTCCGCCTAAAAATAATTAAGTGTTTTTGCATAAAAGTCAATGGAGTCATGCTTAAATTTGATGTATATGCATGAACCTAATCCATTATAGCTCATGTATCATGCAGTTTTATAATAATTATTTAAAACATTTAATTTATATATATATATATATATATATATATATATATATATATGCATCTGAGATCTGAGGGTGTGTGTGTTTGTGTGATAGTTTGATACCTGCAGATGCCTTGTAGGCAGCTCATCAGATTCAGTGACTTTTGTTATAAAACCTGTAAAATAATAAACGGATGAAGAAAGTAAATGACTTCAAAATGCATCTGAGATCTGAGGGTAAAACATTATTTTTTTTAAAAAGTTATACAGACAACAATGATCCAGTTCACACAGATCCATGAATCTTCACATTGTGAAGAAACAATACATGCTCATAGACTGAACAAGTAATACACGTGATGTTGCCGCTTTGCTAGAGAAAGATGCTGCGGGGCAATCAGAACTTGGTACTGTTACAAGCTGCGCAAAAGCAGAAGCAATTTCGTAATTTTTCACGCAAAATGGTTCAAGAGCAACTTTTGAAGTTCTTAAGAGTCCAAAAGCATTCACTGCGCAATGAAGCCCATTAGAATACAGTTAGAATGCCCTTATAATTCCAGCAATGAAACAAAAAAATACCCATGAATGAGTTTATGTTTTTATATTCATTGCACATAGAGCTGTCGTGGTGAAGGAATTTCCCTTGCGGTAATTTTGAGTGGCTCAATAGCGCGGTATGCGGTATTACCGCACACACACACACACACACATATATATATATATATGTGTGTATGTATACATACCACATACATACCGCATATACACATATATGATATAATCTGTGATTAGATTATATATATAATCTGTGTGTACGTGTTACTAGGTCATATTCACAAACCAATGAAACCGAAACTAAATCCCGTTGAAACAGGAAGTGAAGTAAACAGAAGAGAATGACAAAATAACGGTCCACATAACAAAACATAAACCTGACAATAAGATCGTTAGTCTATTGTTAGCATATATATATATATATATATATATATATATATATATATATATATAACAGTTAGTTCTGATCCTCGAATCTGACTGACAAGATACTTTTTCTGTTGATATTTCACCTGCGTATTCTAGACGTGTCTCAGTCAGTGCAGTTTCATTGTTGCGCCACACGGTGGCGGTAAGAGACTGTCTTTGAGTGGGTCTTAAACCAATCATTCAACTACAAGTTCAAAAACGCTGATTCATTCGAGATATGTAATGTTATAATGATATGTAAAGCTGCTGAAATCATTTTAACTTTGAGCGCCACTTTTAAAGGCTCAGCCGACCAGCAGAGCGTCGATGTTAAGACAGATTTTGCTTTCCTTGGACATGACAACCTGTTTTCACAAATATACATGACTCAGCCTGAAGGACAGACTCAGGTAATCGCACGCGATCAGTCGATCTCTCTCATTCGCTGTCTGTTTTGGCTTGTTAAGTGCAAATTTACTGAGCCTCTGTACAAATCAACATGGTACACATTGTTATCATTACTAATATTCAGTACATATGCACTAAGTATAAAACGAGAAGGGCGTAACCTTACAAAAAAAAAGGAAATATCGCGGTTGTTGCATTCCTCTGCGGTTATGCTCGTCAATAGCGAGCATTTATGGTTTAGGTTATGCTCCTCCACCTCATTTTGAGAAAGGAAAAGCCATGTTTGCTGGACTATACATTATTTGGATAATTAGTCAAAAACAACACAATGACAGTTATGTCTGATTCTGTTGCATAGAACTGAATAAAAATAATACATTGATATTTAATATATTTTCTGTCCAATTTTCTTTGAATAAAAGTGTGGTTATTTTATTGGCTTGTGTTTTTTAAATTCTGTGTCATTAAAATTGAGTTAAATTAAAACGTCTTACAAAATTACTTTATATTATTTAATAAAATAAATAAATAATTATTACAAAGCATTTTTGGTTTTCGGCCAAGCACATCCAGAATTCTCGGTTTCGGCCCAGAAATGCCTGCCTACCATTTACTGTTACTACACATGGAGCACTGTGTTTGCAACCACATGCTCCTTTAAAGGATTACACACTCACACACACCAGTATGCAGAGAGACATTTAAGAGGATTTTAATTTTATTAAATTTATTCTCCAAATAACTTTAAATTCATGTTGCTGAAAAATGTTAATACATTTTGTGTATGGACTCTTGTTTTTGTTCCACGTTAGCTTCCTGTCCACTAATGTTTGCCTCTTACAAAAGCCACAAAGCCTTCTAAGAAGACAATAAAGGCTTGTGTCATGCCTGAGCTGTAGTTAGGCTGAAACTTCAAAGTTAAGTTGCACAATGTTTAGGTTTTATTATTATTTTTATTACTATTATTTTGATTTATGTCTTAGTTTTAGGTTGTACTATGTTTACCTTTTTAAAGTAATTTGAAATTGATTTTTATAATTTTATTAATTATTTTTTTATTTATATATTTGTATTTGCATTTTTAATGTAATATGGCAATTAAATGCACTAAATGGGTTTAGTTTTCACAGTTATTAATATATGCAATTTCAGCAATAAAAAAATTCATTTTTGTAAAAAAGGAAACATTACTTGTTCATTTTAAGAGACCTGTCTTATTTTCTCTTGTATATTTAGTATTGCTCTTTAATAAAGAAAAAGTGTTTCTTATCCGATTAATCAATGGAATTTTCGGTAGAATACTCGATTACTAAAATATTCGATAGCTACAGCCCTAGTTTCACATTATCAAAGTTTTGCACATAGAAAGATTATTAGAAGCCTTTCTTTTTCTCATAATTTCTCTAAGTTTCATGAATGTATTTTGTAAGAATACAAATAGTTAACAGAATAAACATGTTTAAATTGTATAATGTGCACTAGGGGTGTCCCCGACTAAGGATTTTCATAGTCGAATCGGAATTTTCGAATCATGCCAATAGTCGACTGATATGTTTGGGGGGGGGGGGGGGGGTAGGGGGGGGTAGGGGGGGGGGGGGGGGGGGGGGGGGGGGGGGGGGGGGGGGCAAAATACATTACCAAGAATCAAGTCAGACATTCGACAGTCATAATTACTCACGTTAACACACAGGGAAAATGTGTAACGGATGCCTCGCAGATACAAAAATAATGTTTTTAAAACATAGTTAACATTAAACTTCAGTGAAACCCTAAGAATTCACAAAATCGTTTACAATAGTGCTCTCATTATAACGTTATGTATATGACAGTAGTTATTAATGTTCTGCATTTGAGCTGCACGTGCTGTAGATGAACAGTAGAGTGAAGCATTTAATAGCAGGTTTTTAAATCAGTGGGATTTTTTATACAACATAACGTCAATATTATGACTTATAGGCTACCTGCACAAAATGCCCCGAATGCAGAAGTGAACGTGTCTGCATGGCTCTGAATGAACTCCTTTTGTGGACGTGTTCTTCACGCAACAACGTGCAGAAACACGGCAACTAAACTCTAAAAATTCACAGCGTATTATTATAATAGTGTTCTCATTATAATGTTATGTATATGACAGTCTCAGTCATAGTTATTCATATTCTGCATTGCTGTTTGTAGTGCTCGCGCTGCGTGCTTGAAGAGATCACAGTTACTACAATGAAGCGCTTTACTGCAGCGCAACTCAAATTCATCTTATAAGAGATAAATAATATATACACAATATATATATAAACCGGCTGAAATTTTATGAAATCACTTATACCCTACCTATTCGAAAAAATCCAGTCTTTCACTCTACCTTGTTAAAGATCTAAATCCTTGCCGCCAAAATGTTGGATTAAGTGAAACTTAAATCTATAGGGGTAGTTGGATTTATTCACGCACGTTAAAAATATTTATTAAAAGCTTCTTTCTTTTCAGATTCTTATTTACAGCATTATCATAATAGGCTGTATATTAACATATTGGGAGAAAACCGGTAGTTCTCTGTGAAATCAGACATTGAGCATCCCCATATAGCCAAAATGGCATGATCATAACACCCCGCAAATATTCGACTGTGAGATTGGGAGTCGAATCGAGCTCCTCCTATCGAATCGTCGACTATTCGGGGTCACCCCTAATGTGCACCCAAAGATTTTTTTCAAGATTATACGGGGTTCATACAAGGTGCTTAAAGTGCTTGAAGTACTTGAATTTGACTTTTTGAAATTTAAGTCCTGGAAAACCCTTGAAAACAGCCATATTTATGAAAAGGTACTTGAAATTTTAAAAGGCAGTATATATTGTGGCGGGAGGAGCAAACGACAGACACAGTGGGCGTGGCGTCAGGCCTCGGAGAGGCTTTTATTCAACAGAAATAATAAAACAAAGTGTCCAAAGGGGATGAAGTGTCCAAAAGAAACAGGGGATCTGGGCAGTGTTCTGGAAGGAAGGGTCCAGGTAAGGGGCGGAGTCCGGTGGCCGCACACGCTCCCCTCTTGGGTCCGGGGCGCGAGGGCGGCGGCTTCCATCAGCGGCTTCGTCCTCCTTTGGGCCCGCGGCTCTTCCAGGGGTATGGCCCGGCATCCTGACCCGTCAGCCGTCTCGCGGGTGCGGTCCTCCACACTCGAACGCTCCCTTCCAGGAACCACTAGGACACAGGCATGCATGCACGGGGAAGAGACCAGTCTCCAGAGGAGAGGCGCACTCGGCATATAATATCGGCGGTGACAAGGCTCCATTCACTTCAGGTGTGCCTCATCACACGCCGCCAAACCTGGCTGTTTCAGCACCCCTCCTCTCTCACACACCCACTCCCATCGGGAGCCTGGTGAAGGGCGGCGATTAAGGGACGGGGAGATGCCGATAATTAGGGAGAGGCAGCCGACTAGTCACAATATGAAATCAGTGTTCATATTTGTTTTCGATAAAAACAATATTTTCACGCAAAATTAACAATGCTGCGTGTGTTAATAATTACCATTTCTCTTGGCTTTTGGGAGCACACGAGATCTCGCGATATTTCACCTTGAGGTGAAAAGCGGTCTTGCGATATCAGTATAAAGTTCAGTTTGTAGTAAAACCTTTGATAGTGCTTGCATTATATTGTTCAGTCTTTTATTGCATGTGCTGTTAGTTTGGGTATCATTTGGGAACGCATATAAAGTCTGACGCGCTTTGTGTTGCACTTGTCATTTACAATCGTGAAGCGCATCTCCATCTCAGCAGCTCAGTCCACAAACTCTTCCTCTGCATATGCTGGAGTTTGGGTTGCTTAACATTAATCAGTGCATGTTAGCTGTGTAGATTTGTAATGTAAATCATTTACAAACCTATGCCAACACAGGAGAATACATCAACATATTTCCAAACATGCGATTTGTTGTACATCGATTTCAATATAAATGTCGCTCTGAGTTCGCTTGTGTTAAAGTCGGCATGAAATCAAAATTGATTATTTTTTGATGGAATACTGTAGTGTTTATTATACATAATTTATCCGTGCACTTCATTATTTTTAAAAAAATCATGTGCCCTCGTAATCTTTAATCAAATATGTTAACCTCCCCTCCCCCTCAAAACGACGACTCTACTCTTCTGGTCACGAGTGATGGCGCAAGGGCAGAGCTAGAGTGACGTAAGGGGTAAACGCTGGGATAAACGACAGGGGAGAAGAGCTGAAGCTGATGCTTCACTTTATAGCACTGACACCAGTCATAAGGGAGTACGTTACCCTTAAACACTGAAAAGATATTAGGATATTACGGCAACATTACTCTTAGGACATCACAAACTAATTTGTTTCATGAATATATGACTTAACCTGATGGAGGACGCACTCAATCATTCATTCAGGCAGTCTCTCTCTCTCTCTCTCTCATGTGTGGGCACGCTGTTTGGGCATGTTTTGTGCCATTGATCATGGTCATCATCCCTAATAAATAAAACATTTATTCATGCTTGGGTGTCGGCGATCCCCCACCACTAACTGCAAACTGGCATTTCAGATCTGCCTCCATTTTGTTAGTAACGCCCCAACTTCCAATGATCCAATTAATTCCCGAAGGACGTAATCAAGTCCCGCCCTCTCATTTCAGATGCCGTTTCACTCGGATATACGTCACAGTAGAGATAAAAAGACAGTTGCAACTTCCGTTTCATGCCGACTTAAATGGATTTAAACATCACTGAATAATGCTTGAAAATGAAACATTGGCGAGACCTCAGGCAGTACGGGTCGGCAGTAACACATCCAGCACCATCACACTGAACACAGGGGCCCCCCAAGGATGTGTGCTGAGCCCCCTCCTCTTCACTCTGCTGACCCATGACTGCACACCGTCAAACAACTCCAACCTCTTCATTAAATTTGCGGATGACACGACTGTGGTGGGTCTCATCAGCAACCGAGATGAGACAAACTACAGGAGCGAGGTGAGCCGCCTGGCCGGGTGGTGCAGTGACAACAATCTCTCTCTGAATGTGGAGAAGACGAAGGAGATTGTTGTTGACTTCAGGAGAGTGCACTCTCTGCATGCTCCTCTGACCATCAATGGTGCGACCGTGGAGAGAGTGAGCAGCACCAAGTTCCTGGGTGTACACATCACAGAGGACCTCTCCTGGACCAACAACACTGCAGCACTAGCCAAGAAAGCACAGCAGCGTCTCTACTTCCTCCGCAAACTCAGAAGAGCCAGAGCTCCAGCCCATATCATGTGCACCTTCTACAGAGGCACCATCGAGAGCATTCTGACTAGCTGCATCACTGTGTGGTATGGCGCCTGCAATGCGTCCTGCCGCAAGTCCCTTCAACGGATAGTGAGAGACAGCTGAGAAGATCATTGGTGTCTCTCTCCCCTCCCTCCAGGACATCTACAGCACCCGTCTCACCCGCAAAGCCCTCTGCATTGCAGGTGATCCCACCCACCCGACACACAGCTTCTTCAGTCTGCTGCCATCAGGGAGGAGACTACGGAGTCTCCAGGCCAGGACCAACAGACTGAAGGACAGCTTCATCCATCAGGCTGTCAGGAAGCTGAACTCCCTCCCATCCTTGCCCCCCCTCCCCTCTCTTACCCCACGCACCACTGAACTCTGACCAAGAAAAAACGATATATATTTGATTTGTATTATCTGTATGTTTACTGTTAGTGTTTAGTGTTATCTGCATGCACCAGTGGTCTGAGAGTAACGCAATTTCAATTCTCTGTATGTATGTACGGTACATGTGGCAGAATTGACAATAAAGCAGACTTTGACTTTGACTTTTGACTTAAGTTGGTTATATTCATATTATATGGGCATATTACATTATGCATTTTAACAGTTTTTTTCAATAAAACCATGTAATTACTTGGATGTGATACTTTATTTGAACCAATTATGATTGCCTCATCGTTAGTTTATATATAAATATAGTCATATTAAAGCCTGTTTTTCACTTTGATAATTTTTAGTAATAAAAATAAACCTGATTACTCAATTGTCAAAATAATCAGTAGATTTCTCGATTACCAAAATAATTGTTAGTTATGGCCCTAGATTAGTTAAAATATTTCAAAATACAACTGCATTTTGTGATTAAAAGACAAATGTTTTGCAATTGAAAATTTCTTAAAAATAGTATATTAAAATATTCTCTCATTCTAGTGAACCAAGTCTCTGTATTTAGTCTCATTTCATGAGCTAAGTTTATTGTCACACCCCTAGCGTCTACAAGCATGATATACTGTAGCTCATATTTTTTCCAAGTGTATGATATATCTTTTATTCTTCAGGTCAAGCATGTGTTCATAAAATAAAAGGAAAGTGTACTTTGCCATAGTAAAGTTTTAAATGTTAAAGTGGCCATAGTCATTGCATGCTTTGCTTGAGCTGCACTTTATTTGTACCATTGTTTTATTAGTTTATGTATTATAATTTGAAAGATTATATAGCCCATTTCACACTGCACGTTGGTCCCGGAAAATTGCCGGAGTGCCTTCTGTGTGAATGCAAACACGTCCCAGGATTAATTCCGGGATTGATAAAAATCACTGGCAGTGTGAATAAACCAAAATCAAACAATCCCGGGATGATTCCCGGAACACATTACCCGTGTATTTTCTGGAATCTCTGTGTGAAAGAGGCTTAACAGTATTATTTGATAAGTGAGATCTCTGATTTTAGTCCTTGAAAACCAAAATAAATGTGCTTAAAGTCCTTGAAAGTCCTGGAAAATTCATTTTGCAGTTTCTGTACGAACCCTGATTATAGTTTTTGCTGCTAAATTGTACAGTCAGCTAGATTAATTTCATAGCTTATATATTTTTATTCAAATGTAGTTTTTCTCTGTAATGAGGAAGTAAGTATTTAGTGGATTGTGTTTAACAAAGGCTTTAAAAAAGAGTGACCATTAGTTCCACAAACACAGTATTGATTTTCTGTGGTGTAGAAAAAAATAAAATAGTGCTAGTGTTGGATCGGTCCAATTCTTAGAATTAGGAGTACTCTGTAATCTTACACTGCAAAATAGTAACTCAAAAAAGATTAAAAGATAACATCATAATTATTTACTGAACCCTTAAATTAATCACAATTATATAATGAAAGCCATAAAAAAAGACCATTAATCATGATAATCGGCATAATCGTCAATCGCCAAAGCCCTAAAACACAATTAATCACAATAACCGTTATTATTTTTAGACAGTTAATCGGCAGCCAAATTTCATAATCGTGACAGGCCTAACCATAATTTCCTTTTGGTTCTCCAAATGTCCCACTTGATTTTCATCAATTTAATGTTTTAATTTTAGGCCTGATGAAAGTGAAAGAAGAACAAGACCTGAATGAAGCGGAGGAGAAGCATCAGGATCAGAAAGCTGATGATGTCACCACTGGAGAAACATCAGGGAGTTGCTCTAAAACTGAAAACGGCATTCAAATAACAGAAGTCAAAAGGCCTTTCAGCTGCTCTGAGTGTGGAAACACTTTCAAACAGAAAAGAAGCCTTGACGCACACATGATGATTGTTCATGCTGGAAAAAAGCCTTTCACCTGCTCTCAGTGTGGAAAGGCATTCAGTCGCAAAATATACCTTAAGAATCACATGAGTATTCACAGTGGAATAAAGCCCTTCGCCTGCTCTCAGTGTGGAAAGAGTTTCACACAGGAAGGTAATCTTAAGGCGCATATGCATATTCATACTTTGGACAAGCAATCAACCTGTCCTCAGTGTGGAAAGACTTTTACGTGTAAAGGAAGCCTGAAAAATCACATGTTAATTCATGCTGGAATAAAGCCCTTCGCCTGCTCTCAGTGTGGAAAGAGTTTCACACAGGAAGGTAATCTTAAGGCGCATATGCATATTCATACTTTAGACAAGCAATCAACCTGTCCTCAGTGTGGAAAGACTTTTACATGTAAAGGAAGCCTGAAAAATCACATGTTAATTCATGCTGGAATAAAGTCTTTCGCCTGCTCTCAGTGTGGAAAGAGTTTCACACAGAAAAGTAATCTTAAGGCGCATATGCATATTCATACTTTGGACAAGCAATCAACCTGTCCTCAGTGTGGAAAGACTTTTACGTGTAAAGGAAGCCTGAAAAATCACATGTTAATTCATGCTGGAATAAAGTCTTTCGTCTGCTCTCAGTGTGGAAAGAGTTTCATATGTGAAAGATACCTTAAATATCACATGAAAATTCATACTGGAATAAAGCCTTTCAGCTGCTCTCATTGTGGAAAGAGTTTTAGTGAGAAAAGAAACTTTAATGCGCATGTGCGTAAACACACTTCAGAATAGTCTTTCATCTGTCCTTAGTGCAGAAACACTTTCACTTGTAAAGGAAGCCTTGAGAGTCGAATGATAATTCATACTGGGAAAAAGCCTTTGGTAACACTTTATTTCGATAGTCCACTTTAGACATTCTACTAACAGTAAGTAACTTTGCAACTACATGTCAACTAGCAGTCATTAGAGCATTAGTAGACTGTCTGCTTAATATCTTCTAACACTTTATTTTGATGGGTCCACAACTGACTATCAGAAACTTTGCAAGTAAATTTCAACTTATTCTACTAACCCTAAACCTAACAATCTACTCTGAGAGTTAGTAGACATGTAGTTGCTAATTAATGAGAATTAGTTGACATCTAGTTGCCAAGTTACTTATAGTTAGTAGAATGTCTAAAGTGGACTATCAAAATAAAGTGTAACCAAGCCTTTTACTTGCTCAGTGTTTCATCTGCGTTTCACCTGTAAACAAGGTTTAATAGTCTCGCGGGAATTCACACTGAAGTAATTCATTTTAATACAATTGAAGTATGCAGTGTTAATTTTGACAGCAAATTTTGATTTAGATTTAGTCATAGCCTTTTGACTAAAATGCCATTTAGTCATATTTTAGTCATCTTATTTTTTTTAGTCTACTTACAGCACAACAATATCTTGATAACAAACTTCTTTCTGTGTTTCGTCAATAGTTGTGCAGCATGTTTTATGCAAGAGAGAAAATTTGAACTTTGGCTACTATTGTGTTTAGTGTATAGTTTTTTTTTTATATAGAATTCTTCCATAAAATCAGAAATTGTTTTAGTGTCTTCAGATATCTGCTCATTAATTTTAAGTTTATATATACTGTTAACACTAACATTTCTTTTTTCTAAATTATGAAAGTATTTGGTATTCCTTTCACCATGTTCTCTCCATTTCCATCTAGAACAAATGAACGCTGCCTGCACTAAATTCTGATAGATATTATCCCATTCAGATTGTAATTCAATTAACATATTGATATCATCTTGCATTTGCGCATCCTTTTCATAAATTGACAAAGTATTCTGTCTTGTCTCAATATGTTTTCCTTAGATAATTATTTATTTTGATGGCTATATTACGGATCTGAACTTTTGTATAGTTCCAATGTTTGCATTATATTTTATAGATTTTGACTTTTGTCAAATTTTCATTTATAATTTTTATGGCTTTTTCTTTTAATAATTAATCACTCAAAATGTATTGTTTAATTTCCAATAATTTGGTTTAAATTAAATTGACCGATTCCTTGCATACTATTAAAGTGATCATATGATCAGAAAAAAACTAAAGGTTGTATTTTTGTTTCTTCCACACTATCTAATAAATCATTTGAAATAAACCAAAAGTCAATTCTGGATCTCTGATAAATCTTTGTTATTCTTAGTGAACTGGATTTGATGCGATTTTTTTCATCAACAATTTAAGTGCAAACAGAGATTAATAAATTCTCCATAAGTACCTCTTAAGGATTTTGAGGATGACAGTCTATAATAGGGTCGTTTATGCAGTTTCAACATGAACTACATTTTTTAGGATTTCCTCTGGAAGGAGCCCTTTAACACAACCTGCTTTCTAGAAAACCCAAGCCGCAACCTCCCGCTCTCTCTCTTGAAACCAACACAGAAGTGACTAAAACTGCAATTCATCGACTGGCCGCTAGAGGCTGGCTCCAAAAGGAAGTCAATCCCATAGACCTCCCATGTTAAAATGCCCATCTTTACAGCAGAAAAAAGTATGTTTACAGCCTGGTACAAAATGTGGTTTTGGTATATATAGCTAATTTTGCCCCTCATGACAACTGTGAGGGGGGTGAATTTTTTTATAACTCATCCGTTTAAGTGACAGGTGGATTTCCGCTGATGTCACCACTGTTGCGCTTGGCGGGCGTGGTTTCAGCAACCAGCTCCACCCTCCTCCCGCCTTTTTGCCCATTTTCGATTATCCGGGAGTGACGAGCTTCCAAGATGGTGACGGCTGGCTCCGCCCACTTTGAGCTTCAAAAATCCTCTTCAGAAAGCTACGGGTGACGTCACCGTCACTACGTCCATTTTTTTTACAGTCTATGGGTGCGTCCGATATAGTATGCGAAAAACAGTATGTGAGGCGAGTAATATGTCCGAATTCATAGTATTCGAAAAACAGTAGGCGAGAAGTACCCGGATGACCTACTACTTCTGTCCGAATTCTGTTGTAGGCATACGATGGACACTTTACTATCCCAGACCTGCCAACCTTGGTGTGTGTGTGTGTGTGTGTGTGTATACGTATATATACTGTGTATATATATATATATATATATATATATATATACATACAGTGTTGGGGAGTAACTAGTTACATGTAACGGCGTTACGTAATTTAATTGCAAAATAAATGTAACTGTAATTAGTTACAGTTACTAAGGAAAAATGTGTAATTAAATTACAGTTACTTATGAAAATGTTAACGATTACAAAGGGAGTTTCATTTGAATATTTGTGCACATCCACATTGCTCATCAGTCATCACTCAAAATACTGTGGGCCTATAGCTAAAGGACATCATTATTAGCCTATCTGTTGTAAAGTTACAGTAGTAATGTAGCAGACAAAGAACCATCTCGTTTTATAATAGGTTTAGAGGGAGCTAGGGCAGACAACAACACAACCCATACGAAAATTAACAATGAGTTTACTATAAATCCAAAGACAATAATTACTATTGTTAAACCATGGTAACCACAAATTAACCATGGTTTTTGCTACACTAACCATGAAATTTGTAGTAAAAAAATAAATAAATACAAATGGTAATCCATTTGCCAAAAAAAAAAAAATCATGGTTACTGTACTTTTGCTATAATAAAATCATGGTTAATTATTATAAGGGAAAAATATGACTCATGTTCAGTATTAGGATTTTTCTAGAAAGAGTCAGAGAGGTGTATCCTGTGTATCGCTCGTGGGGTTTTCAGTCTGCCGCCTCAATATATACAAGTACATGAACACATAAACAATCTCTAGAACTGCTCTGAGTCACTTCATGAGCATTTTACAATTTCTTTTGAGAAGACTATCATCATATATACAAACAGACATCAATGTTTAAAAATGTTTCAGGAGTTTAGTACAAAGAATAGGACACATGCTTATTAGATAACCGTATTTGGGTTGATGTATATGCTTTTATTTTATTTTTTAAATGAACTGTTTTTTTTCCAAAGCATCATTAGATGCAGTGTTTCCTGTACTTATGCGAAGATTTGGTTTCAAAAACAGTAACTATTTCTTATGATTTTAAATCTGCATTGAACTTGATCAATCTCAAAGTAAAAGGCGGTACTAAAGTCTGATTTTGGTGGATGTGTTCAAATTTTATCATCTTAATTCAAGTGATGAAGGGTTTTTAAAGTCTGACAGTTATCAGTGTTGAATAAGGTTAACCCTGCATGGTGTACATGTTTGAAAATGATTAACAGTTGAAAACATTCATTAGAAATTTAGAAAAGTAATCAAAAGTAATCAGTTACATTACTTTTATAAAGTAATTGAAAAAGTTACACTACTATTACATTTTAAATAGGGTAATTTGTAATCTGTAACCTATTACATTTTCAAAGTAACCTTCCCAACACTGTATATATACATATATCATATGTAGTGTTAGGATAACGTTATTCATGTTAAATATTTCCCAAAGGTCTGCACTCAGTCACATACTACAGCTGCACGATTCTGGATAAATTGAGAATCACGATTTTTGTCTCAAACAGAGATCACGATTCTCCCACGAAACAAAATAATGTGTGACAAAATATTGCTACAGTCTATTTAAGTGTTTAATTTGAACGAATTATTAAACATTTAAATTAATATATATTTATATGTATGTGTTCCTGTGGCTCAGTGGTGGAGCATTGCGTTAGCAGCGCAAAAGGTTGTGGGTTCAATTCCCAGGGAACACACATACTGATGAAAAATGTATAGCCTGAATGCACTGTAAGTCGCTCTGGATAAAAGCGTCTGCTAAATGCATAAATGTAAATGTAAATATATTTAGTTAATATTAAAATTATGAAAAAGTGGTTTGAATGAATGATTTAATGTCTCACTCATAAATACTTCACTTGTTTATTTACTGGATTAGAGGTGTTACTTATCGGACCTAAAACCCCCACAAGTAATAACCTAGAACACTGTCTAACACTTGATGGCTGCTCTGTAAATTCTTCGTCATCAGTCAGGAACCTAGGTGTGCTATTTAATAGTAATCTCTCCTTTGACAGCCACGTTTCTAGCATTTGTAAAACTGCATTTTTTCATCTTAAAAATATATCTAAACTGAGACCTATGCTCTCAATGTCAAATGCAGAAATATTAATTCATGCGTTTATGACCTCAAGGTTAGATTATTGAAATGCTTTATTGGGTGGTTGTTCTGCATGCATAATAAACAAATTACAGATGGTTCAAAATGCAGCAGCTAGAGTTCTTACTAGAACCAGGAAGTATGAGCACATTAGCCCGGTTCTGTCAACACTGCACTGGCTCCCTACTAAACATCGTATAGATTTTAAAATCTTGTTAATTACTTATAAAGCCCTGAATGGTTTAGCTCCTCAGTACTTGAGCGAGCTCTTATCGCATTATAGTCCTTCACGTCCGCTGCGTTCTCAAAACTCTGGCCATTTGATAATACCTAGAATATCAAAATCAACTGCGGGCGGTATATCTTTTTCCTATTTAGCTCCCAAACTCTGGAACAATCTACCAAACACTGTTCGGGAGGCAGACACACTCTGTCAGTTTAAATCTAGATTAAAGACCCATCTCTTTAACCTGGCGTACACATAACACACTAATACACTTCTATTATTCAAATCCGTTAAAGGATTGTTAGGCTGCATTAATTAGATCAACCGGAACCGGGAACACTCCCCATAACACATGATGTACTTGTTACATCATAAAAATATTGACATCTACGCTAATATTAGTCTGTTTCTTTCTTATTCTGTTTCTTAGTCCGTGTCTGGATCAGATGGTGGATCGGCGCCGGGAGATGATGTCTACGGCCCAGATTGTCGGCGGAGGCCGGACCCCTGGATGAGCCCCGGGGACATAATCCCAGTGAAGACCTCGACTTAAAATACAATAAAAATAAAACAAATAACTAAAAATATAATAAAATACCTAACTACATAATACTATTATTGTTAGAAATTGCAACAATATTAAAATAGAAATATAAAACATTTAAAGTCTTAATTAAAACAATAAATAAACAATAATATCCTGGCCAGAGGAGAACTGGCCCCCCGACTGAGCCTGGTTTCTCCCAAGGTTTTTTTTTCTCCATTCTGTCTCAGAGGGAGTTTTGGTTCCTTGCCGCTGTCGCCTCAGGCTTGCTCAGTTGGGGACACTTAATTTCTAGCAATTATCGTCAATTGGATTTCACAGATACTATTTAAACTATACTGAGCTAGACAATGACATCTCTGAATTCAATAATGAAATGCCTTTAACTGAAAATTGAGTGTTTAATCTTATTATTATACATTACTGACACTCTATCCTCCAACTTGATACTGTTCAGTGCTTTGACACAATCTGTATTGTTAAAAGCGCTATATAAATAAAGGTGACTTGACTTGACTTGACTGGATGAATCAGCGTTTTTGAACGAATCTTTTGATTCAATCACACATACATACATTTAAGTCACTTGTTGCCACCTACTAGCAAAACAATGCAATCGACAAACGTTATTTGAAGCGCCAGTTAACTTTCAAAAAATGAACGGTTGCTCGTTCTCTACTACCTCGAGGCGATTGTCATGCTGAAGCTACTTCAGCAGCCCGGAGTAGTCACAAACATGACTGTAAGTGTTTTTGTTTTGTTGTTGTTGTTTTTCCTTCTCTTCCTTGTTCCTATGCCTCATAAATGTGCAAAACTGTCTGTTTGCAGGTTGAGGAATGGGAGGAGAGAAGCCTCAAAGAGAGTGGTGTCTCTATTGCAGTGAAGGAGCACAAAACTGCTGCTTCACAAGTCGCAGAAGTACCGTTGTCGGACGAACAGGAACTTGTAAGTTTATATCGTAATTTCAATCATAACAGCAAGTTAAATATATTGTGGGAAAGTCATACTTATTTTTTTTCCCCTTTCTCTAACTAGTGGTTCGACCTGTACTTCAATGAGGTGCGGCCAGTAATACTGCAAGAAAACCGCACCGGCGATGTGGCAGTTAATTCATTTTTTGTGTCGAGCAGTGGGAGGTCGATTTATAATCCCTCCAACGACCTAAAAAGACTACAAAACAAGTAAGTGACATTACACCTATCTTTATCTTTGCATTCTCATCCGTCCACTTTTTGCATTCTTACGATGCCTCGTGTTTCAGATACAGTCTCCCCAGTGTGACCTGTGGCAATGCTCGGAGAGCATTTGAAACGGCAGCAAAAAACCTGTCCGAAGTGGAGAGAAATGCGGTGGCACGGCTGTTGGGGCACGCCAGAAACAGCTGAAAAGCACTACAGGATGAGAACACCTGCAGATGTGTTTCTGGCTCAAGGTGTGCTCGATCAGCTCGCTGGGAAAACACGGTACGCATCTAACAACAGAGATGATCCTTATTCTTAATTTTGCAACCCACAGCAGTGATTAATTTGCCTTTGCTCCATTATTTTTTTTTTGTGATCTTATAGACAAGTGTCCAGTGGAGGTCCCAACCGAGAGACAAAGCTGAATGTCCAGACATTCAAGTGTTCTTTCAAACACGTCCCTGCTGAATAAAAGTTTTAATTTATTTTAAAAAAGAAAGAATACAAATTTACTGACCCCATATTTTTGGGGGTGAGGGTGGCTCACAAGCTTTCACAGAGTTCTCAGGCAAAAACAGTTTCCAAACCTAGGAAAAAGTAAAAGTAAAACATATCTGGTATCTTTGGAAAACAGAGAATATGAGCTTTTTATTAATGTTAATCATTTAATGATAGCATAAAGATTTCCAGGATTATGAAGAAAATATCTGTTGCGATTTGGCCATATTCTGTTTGAATATTGGTCCATTTGCAGCACGTCAGCAGCGTGTGAATGCTGGAGGGAGGTTTTACTTACTGACTTGACTTGTTTTATTGTTTTACTGCACTACTTAATTAATAAACTGCACTTGGTTTCTCCACTTCGTCTCACTCACTTTTTGATTTATTATTAGAATTAATAATTTTTTTTTTTTTTTGGCAATACTTTTTCAGGATTCCTTGATGAATAAAAAAATAAAAAGAGCAGCATTTATTCAAAAACTTTGCTATCACTTCTTATCAATTCAACACGTCCCTGCTGAATAAAAGTTTTAATTTATTTAAAAAAAGAAAGAAAACAAATTTAATGACCCCGCACTTTTGAATGGTATTGTACAGTGCCCTCCACTAATATTGGCACCCTTGATAAATATGAGCAAAGTCGGCTGTGAAAATAAATCTGCATTGTTTATCCTTTTTATCTTTCATTCCAAAAATTCACAAAATTCCAACCTATCATTGAAGTAAAACAATTGAAAATGGGGGGAAATCACATTGTGTAAGAAATACTTTCTCTAGTTCATGTTGGCCACAATTATTGGCACCCAATTATTGCAACGTCCTTTTCCCAGGGTAACAGCTCTGAGTTTTCTCCTATAATGCCTGAAGAGTTTGGAGAACACCTGATAAGAGATCAGAGACCATTCCCTCATACAGAATCTCTCCAGATCCTTCAGATTCACAGCTCCATGTTGGTGCTTCTCCTCTTCAGTTCACCTCACTCATTTTCTATAGGGTTCAGGTCAGAGGACAGGAATGGCCATAGCAGAAGCTTGGTTTTGTGCTCAGTGACCCATTTTTGTGTTGTTTTTGAGGTTTGTGTTTGGATTGTTGTCCGGTTGGAAGATCCAAACATGGCCCATTATAATATTTCTAACAGGGTCAGTCACTTATTGATTTTTATATGTTGTTATTTAATAGAATCCATGATGCCATGTGTCTAAACAAGATGTTCAGGACCTCCAGCAGAAAAATAGGCCCACAACATAAAAAATACAGCAGTATATTTCATTGTACACATGGGGTACTTTTTTATCCCTGTGTGCACCAAACCCATCTTGAGTGTTTGCTTCTAAAAAGCTAATTTTTTAGTTTCATCTGATCATAGAAGCCAGTCCCATTTGAAGTTACAGTCATGTCTGATAACTGAATATGCTGGAGTTTGTTTTAGGATGAGCTAGGAGATTTTTTCTTGAAACCTTCCCAAACAACATGTGGTGATGTAGGGACTGTTTGACAATTTTTTTCTAATGTTTTCTGACCCCGAGACCCAACTATATTCTGCAATTCTACAGCTGTGATCCTTGGAGAGTCTTTAGCCACTCAAACTCTCTTCCTCACCGTGCATTAGGACGATATAGACACACGTCCTCTTCCAGGCAGTTTCATAACATTTTCTGTTGATTGGAAATTCTTAATTATTGCCCTGATGGTGGAAATGGGAATTTTCACTGCTCTAGCTCTTTTCTTAAAGCCACTTCACTAATTTGTGAAGCTCAATTATCTTTTGCTGCACATCAGAAATATATTCTTTGGTTTTTCTCATTGTGATGGATGATTACGGGAATTTGGTCTTTGTGTTCCTCATATTTATAATGCTGTGGAACAGGAAGTCGTGGCTGGACAATTTCATGCTCCTAGTCACCCTGGTGTGCTAAAAAATTTAAATATGAATGGAATATACTTCAGAGATATTTTACTCACAAGAATTTCTAGGGGTGCCAATAATTGTGGCCAACATCCATTGGAGAAAAAAAAATTTTTCATCATGAGATTTTCTCCCCACTTTCAATTGTTTTACTTCAATGATAGGTTAGAATTTTGTGAATTTTTTGAGGGAAAGATCAAAAGGATAAACAATGCCGATTTATTTTCACAGCTGCCTTTGCTCATATTTATCAAGGGTGCCAATAATAGTGGAGGGCACTGTATATTGTTAAAAAAAATCTATTTTAAATAAATGCTCTTCTTTTTAACTTTACTCATCAAAGAAACAAAGTTTATTTCAACGGTAAACCCTGTTTTTACTATAGTTAAACTAATTACCATAACTGTGGGAATCAGTTGTTTTTGTTTTTTTCTCAAACTAAGTTTTGCTATAATGGCAATAAAATTGTTACTATTTTTGTAAAATATATATTATAATGTAGCTATAGAAAACTAATGTAAGTTTGTGTCTGAGAGTTGAGAAAGTTGAGTCTGGAGTTATTTTGTTCCTTCACCTGAAGGTGTAAATGCTGGAGTGGGGGTTGTGTCTTCTGTGGCCCCAAACAGTCTGGAGTGAGGTGACCTGCTGCAATGTGACCGAACCCAAAACTGAAAATAGCCAAAGACATGTGACACATTTAAGATTGGATTTAAATTGATAAATAAGAATACAATGTGGTTTAACAATTTTACAGACAAGCTTAAATAAAATGAGCCTGAATTAATATGAAATCCACTTTGTTTGTTTTTTTGTTTTTGTTTTTTTTGTCTGCATGCAAAGATAAATGTGAAATTAAAGAGGCTGGACTTACATAGGAAATGTTGAAATTCTGCAATGTGACCAGTTAAATTCATGAATAAATAAATAAGAACCAGATGAAATTGACAGGGCAAAACAAGACAATGACAAACTGTAAATGGGGAAAAAAAATATTAATTTAAAATCATTAATTCATACAATGTGGTTTAACAATTTTTAAAAAGGTAAAAAATTGGTATGTCATATATGATTGGTTTAACAATAACAAATAATAACTGTCAATAACTCACCAAACCCTCATGCACATTCATAGTTCTGTCTATGTACATTTTCTTTCTTTATTTCTCTATTTATATATGTAATTTAGTGTATATTTTCTTTATTGTTTGTTTTGTTTTGATTTTTACTACCTTATTTATATGTTTATTACACTATGTTTGTACTTTTTTGTATTGGAAGTTCCTAACACCAAGACAAATACCTTGTGTGTGTAAACACACTTGGCAATAAAGCTCTTTCTGATTCTGATTCCTCCAACCCCCTTCACAGAAAGTCTGTGTGTGTGTGTGTGAGCAAGCTTTGAAAACTTTGAAAAACCCCCACCCCCACTCATCTGTTTAACTTGTGGCCCAGTGCGCCACCCAGTGGACATTCATATTTTTGCAGTCTTACCAACTTAGAAAAGAAAAAAGCATTTCATTTCACACATTCATCTAAACCTACACATTTATAAATAAACAAATAATTAAATTTAAAAATATTTAATTCATAAGATACACAAACCTTAATCTTGAATTAAACAGACAAACGTAAATTAAATTTTTAACGAGATTTGAAAAAAAAAAAAAGATTGTAAAAATCAATAAAATAAATAAGAAGTACAGAGGCAGTCAGCGTCCTGCCATCTTTGTTTTGACTGTGAGTAATTTTGGATTATAATTTACTACACAGATGCAAGGAGGCAGATTGTCTTTAAAAGTCTGGCCTTCAAAGCTCTGGTTTGCACTCTGTTTGACTCACTCAAATTAACTATTGCATGCCATAATAATGTATTATAGTAAAAAAAAAAACGAAATAAGTAAATAAATATTTGATGAAATATGAATAAATACTAATTTAACCTACTATAAAAATATTAAATGCGTTTTATATCGTTCTTTCAATAATTTTTTTTTCCCAAATTTTATCAAATTTTATCTTCAGACAAATGAAAAATAATCTTTATTATGCAAAAAAGTCAGGAAAAATGATTAAGTCGCTCGACTTAGTTGTTTTTTGGCCACCGAGCATCCAAAACTTAAGACCAAGTAATTTTTATGCAAAAAATGTCCAGAAAAAGTCTGGAATCTTTTGCATAAAAACTGGCCATCGACTTAGTAATTTTTCTGTGCATTTTTGGACTTTAGGCTTTCATATTTGTGCAATTTTTGTCAATCCGTGCATTTCTCACCCCTTTCTGCTGCCCATGTTACCCATGGGCTAACCAGATATAGCCATGTACAGCAAAACAGTGAGCGTGCGATGAATATCTGGCCCCGCCCGTCTGTTGTGCATTTTTGGACTTTAGGCTTTCATATTTGTGCAATTTTTGTCAACCCGTGCATTTCTCACCCCTTTCTGCTGCCCATGGGTTCACCAGATATAGCCATGTACAACAAAACAGCGAGCGAGCGATGAATATCTGGCCCCGCCTGTCTGTTGTGCATTTTTGGATTTTAGGCTTTCATATTTATGCAATTTTTGTCAATCCGTGCATTTCTCACTATTTTCTGCTGACTGCCCATGTAACCCATGGGTTAACCAGATATAACAATCTACAGCAAAACAGTGAGCAAGCGATGAAAATCTGGCTTCGCCTGTCTGTTGTGCATTTTTGGACTTTAGGCTTTCGTATTTGCGCAAATTTTGTCACCCCGTGCATTTCTCACCATTCTCTGCTGCCCATGTAACCCATGGGTTACCCGGACATACCAAAAATGTGAAAAAGCATAATATCTCACAAAATGTGGCACGAGGAGGCTCCTTAGGGGTCAGGGAAATCAAGCATGTGCCATGGCAGGCTCGCGGGGACGGGGCCTCCGCACAGCGGGGCCAGGGTAAAACCCGGGTGACCCATCGGTTAACCAAATTTCAAAAAATTTTGAACGGCGCAAAGCCCTACAGTGCCAATGGCGGGGAACAGCTAAAAAAGGGGCAAAAAATCCACCCCCAGGGGAACCGAGTCACCGATGGGCGAGAGAGTCAGGATTTTCTTTCACTAGAAAATAAAGTGTACTGCAAACTGTCATAATCAAGTCTGGGACGTTTCATTAATTCTGTGAGGCATCAAATCAAATGGACATTTTTATAGTGTTTCATCCAAAGGCTTCTTCCTCATTCAGTTAAACATAAAGGGTTTCAAGGTTCTTGTTTATTTGTCACATACAGAATCATACAGGGTATAATCAGTAGTGAAATGTAGGTCAGGACGGGTCCGCTCAATGGACAGTGCAAAAAAATAAAATAAAAGATGAAACATAACACAGGAGAGTATATATAAATATAGGTAGGAATAAGATAAAAAATAAGTAAAGAATAAAATAAGGAGTAAAATGTGCAATGAACTAAAATGTGCAATACAGTCTACTGTGGATTTAATAAATATTAATATGAACAGGGATGTGCAAGAGGAATGTGAAAATAGGTTGTACCGGGTATGTACACATAGCAGCAATGCGGATGATGGAGAATGATGGGTGTATTTACAGTTTAATTAAATTGAGTCCTGTAGATGTTATGAGACTGAGTTTAGGAGCCTGATGGCCTGAGGGTAGAAGCTCCTTCTCAGTCTCTCAGTTTTTGCATCACGCTTCTGAAGCGCTTGCCAGATGGCAGCAGAGTGAAAAGACGATTACCGGGGTGATTTGAGTCCTTGATTATTTTTTCAGCTCTGCTTTTGCAGCGTTTGAGGTAGATGTCCTGCAGAGAGGGGAGGGCAGACCCAGAGATGCGCTCAGCTAAGAGCACAACTCTCTGCAGAGCTTTGCAGTCCTGATTTGTGGCGTTACTGTACCACACTGAGATGCACTGAGTCAATACACTTTCTATGGCCCCTGAATAGAAAGTTTTCAGGATTGCTGGTGAGACCCTGAATTTCCTCAGCTGTCGCAGATGGTACAGTCTTTGCCTGGCTTTCTTGACCTGTGTTTGAATGTGTGCAGTCCAAGTCAGGTCCTCGGAGATGTTTACACCGAGGTACTTGAAGCTGCTCACCCTCTCCACAGGGGTCCCGCTGATCATAGGATCATAGAGGAGTGTAGGGCCACTGCTGTCTCTTTCCTGAAGTCTACAATCAGCTCTTTAGTTTTGCTCACGTTCAGAGAGAGACAGTTGTCCTGGCACCATGATGTAAGTCTCTCTACCTCACCCAAGTATGCGGTCGCATCATTGTTGGAAATGAGGCCCAGAACCACAGTATCATCAGCAAATTTAACAATAGATGTGGATCTGTGATAGGACACGCAGTCGTGTGTGTAGAGAGAGTAGAGCAGGGGGCTCAGGACACAGCCCTGCGGGGCTCCTACGTTCAGGGTGATGGAGTTGGAGGTGAACTGGCCCATTTTCACCACTTGTGGTCTGCCGGTGAGGAAGTCTTGGATCCAGTCACAGAGTGTAGTGTTTAGGCCGAGGTCTGAGAGTTTGACAGCTTGCTTGGTGGGGACTATAGTATTGAAAGCTGAGCTATAGTCAATGAATAGCAGTCTGACATTGTTGCCATTTTTGCTATCAATATGTGTGAGGGAAGAGTGCAGTACCTGAGAGATGGCATCATCAGTAGACCTATTTGGGCGATAGGCAAACTGAAGAGGGTCCAAGGTAGCAGGGATGGAGGAGCATATGTGTTTCTTTAAAAGTCTCTCAAAAACCTTCATGACTGTTGATGTGAGGGCAACTGGACGATAGTCATTCAGGCAAGAGGGTTTACTGTTCTTAGGCACAGGGATGATGACAGATTTCTTAAATGAGGTGGGAATCACAGAGGTAGCAAGGGACTCATTAAAGATGGAAGTAAACAAACCAGCAAGCTGATCGGCGCATGACCTTAGAACGCGGCCAGTAATCCCATCAGGTCCGGCGGCTTTCCTGACGTTTACTCTCCTTAATTCTCTCCGAACCTCGTCCTCCGACACGGTGATAACATGATCAACCTCGCTGCTCTGTCTGCTGCTTCCTGACGCGCTGATCGTCAGAGTCGCGCCGCCGTTGCATTCGAAGCGGCCGTAGAAGGTGTTTAACTCTTCGGCCAACAATGGATCTGCTCTCACCTTGGCGGAGGGGTTATTTCCAGAGGAACAGATGGTCTTTAGTCCCTGCCACATGCGTCGAGAGTCATTGAGCTGAAAATGTGACTCAATTCTCTCTCTGTATCGGAGTTTAGCAGCTCTAACTGCCCGTCGGAGAGCATAACATGATGCTTTGTAATCGCTCATGTTTCCTGACAAAAGACCGGCGTTGTATGCGGCAGTGCGTTGGTTAACCGCAGCACGGATTGTTCTGTCCACCCACGGTTTCTGATTAGAGAATGTCCTTATTGTTACCGTTTCAGTGGCTTGGTCGTCTAGCATGTAAACAAAGCTTAATGCTACATCCGTGAACTCGCTGACGTTAGCTGAACTCGCCTGGAACATGTCCCAGTCGACGTCATCAAGAGACGCCTGTAGCATAGCTTCAGAGTGGGAGGACCAGCGCGTCACTTCCCTCACCCCCGGGGATTCCTGAACGATCCTTTGTTTATATTCCGGTGTGAGGAAAATGGCGGCATGGTCCGATTTACCAAAAGCTGGCAGTGAACGGGCCTTGTAGGCATTCTTAAACTGAGTGTAGCAATGATCCAGTGTATTCAGTCCTCTAGTTGGACAGGAAACATGCTGATGGAAGTTCGGCATGACCTTCCTGAGGTTGGCTTTGTTAAAGTCCCCTGCGATGAGGTAGCGTCAGGGTGTTTGTGTTGATGTAGCCACTTAGCTCCTCGTGGAGTTTGGACAAAGCCAAGCTCGTGTCTGCCTGAGGTGGAATGTAAACGGCAGTAACGATGACCACGGAGAACTCGCGGGGTAAATAGAATGGGCGGCAGATAATGGAGAGATGTTCCAGATGAGGCGAGCAGGAACGCGACAGAATGGAGATATTCCTGGGGTCGCACCATTTCTTGTTAATCATGAAGCACACTCCACCACCCTTGATTTTTCCAGCCTCGGCTGTTCTGTCCGTCCGTAAAACAGAAAAGTTATCAGACGGTGTTACAGCGGTATCCGGGACCGAGGGAGTGAGCCATGTTTCAGACAAACAAAGGATGTTACAGTCCCTAATGCATAATTTTTGCTTAAATTATGCTTAATTTACAATTTTTTTAAAAAGTTAATTTACTAGATGCAGTTAGGTGTCAACTGTTTATTCCCAAAAGAAATAACAAAAAATAGTGTTGTAAGCAAAACAAGACATAAAAAACAGAAACAGAACTATGTATTTAAATCTGATAAAGTGCTTGAATCTTTCTAACATGAATGTTCTTCAGCATCGTGAATGAAGAATAAACACCAACCTGTTTGTTGTTCAGTATCTTCAGTGTGTTTGATTCTGCAGGGTTCTGGATCTCTCATCTTCTCTCTGTTCTCTTTAATAAACTTAGTCTTTGATCAGATTTCAGCTCTTCCTGATGATTTGATGCTCGTCTTCACTTCTGAACTGATGGGAATCTTCCAGCATTTATTGCTGAACTGCAGTGGGAGGAGCTTCACTGATGATGTGATTGTGGTAGGAGCTTCACTGATGATGTTATTGATGTGGGAGGAGCTGATTTTCCAAAATAAAAATATAAATTTGTTTTTATACTAATTGATAAGAGAATATAAAATAAAAATAAATTTCTTACAAATATACTGTATATAATGAAATACAGTTGAAAGCAAAAACACAGAAATAAATGTACAGATTTATAATCACCAAATGCCCTCAGTCTGTTTACACGATGAAATTAGCTTTAAGTGGCAATTTACAGGAGATCTGAAGACATCAGCGTAATAAATGAGGTGAGAACAGGAACTATTGACATGAAATAAAGAGTCTTTTTCAGCAGCTCTGTTAATATTGATGAGCCTCAGACTATCAACACTTATTCAACAAGTCATCCAGAATCATCTCACTTTATTCTCAGTGTTTGCTGTTAGAAACACATTTTTTGAGTCAGGATATATGATAAAAGACTATAAAACTGCTCTATTGAAAGAATACTGTTATTTCTCACAGTATGACAGTAATATGAGCAATGTAAAGTAACTAACAAATTTAAACTGCCAAAGATGTCAAAAGAGTAGGAATGAAATCGCAGTGCTGAGATCAGTACTTGAGATCGATTCCCATCAATTTCCCTCACAGATCTTAAACTTTTTGATTTTTCAATTGAGATAAACACTGAAAAAAATCAAACAAACACACACAAAATCTCTTAGGTCTGACTGAATTTATCATATTTTCCTCAAATGCTTGCTGCTGCTGAACTAAATGTTTATTTCAGCAGGAAGACGCCAGAAAAGACGCAAGTAGCACTGAACCCGATGAAAACTATACAGAAATTAGCCTGTAAAATGTCCCTTGAACAAACTCTATAAAGTGTGTTTGAACCGTGAACCTCACCTCACCTCAGAAGACTCAACACTGGCCCTGTCCCAAATCGCACCCTAAACCCTCTGAGTCCACACTTTTGTGACATTATGCCACATTGACTGCCAGGTAGAAGTCTGCTGTGAAAGCTAAAATGACAAATGGGACACCCTATGGACTCGTGGACATAACGGACACGTGCATGCGGCGGCCATTGTAAGTCCGCAAGAGCGCAAGTGCACATGAATTGTACCATTTGGGACAGGGCTACATTTAAAGTTCTAAAATATACAATATGTGACCCTGGACCACAAAACCAGTCTTAAGTCGCTGGGGTATATTTGTAGCAATAGCCAAAAATACATTGTATGGGTCAAAATTATTGATTTTTCTTTTATGCCAAAAATTATTAGGACATTAAGTGAAGATCATGTTCCATGAAGATATTTTTAAATTTCCTACTGTTAATATATCAAAACTTAATTTTTGATTAGTAATATGCATTGCTAAGAACTTAATTTTGACAACTTTAAAGGCGATTTTCTCAATATTTTGAGTTTTTTGCACCCTCAGATTCCAGATTTTCAGTTGTATTTAAAAGTTGTATCTCAGCCAAATATTGTCCTATCCTAACAAACCATACATCAATGGAAAGCTCATTTATTCTGCTTTCATATGATGTATAAATCTTAATTTTGAAAAATTGACACTTATGACTGGTTTTGTGTTCCAGAGTCACATGTTTTTGTTTTTTGTCTGTTTAAATGGTTCACATTGTTCAAAACTGTTGTCTTTGTTCTTCAATGTTTATGCAAAAATCAGATGGTGTTGATGTTTTTTTCAGCATATTACCTCTCATTGTTGCATATATCCCCAGCTAGTGTTACAACTCACCCCATAGTGGGCTAGATTGTAACAACAGAACTCAACAGAATGGTATTTGACATTAACTCACATAATCTGTGATTAGGCACTACGCATCCAAGTGAGTTATGATTTTGAGGGGACCCCATAGCATATTCAGTGCACAGGGCCGGGATTCCTAGCAACGCCCCTGTGCATATTCATTGATTTTAGATGTTAATTTTTTTTACCCAATCAATTGTGAGTTTTTTATCATAAGGCTTCCTGCTTCAGTTTACTATTTATGTAGATGGTTTTACCTCTTTTCAAGTTCAAATGTGTAAACTGTTAGATGAAAAACACAAGGGAGGATGAACACAGATTAAGATTATCTTTATTTGTCACATACACAATTACATAGGATGGGTTAAATGCAGTGGTGGACGAAGTACACAAATCAAGTACTTGAGTAAAAGTACAGATACGTATAATAAAATATTACTCCAGTAAAAGTTAAAGTACTGTTTTTTCAATTTTACTCGAGTGAAAGTACAAAAGTACTCGATTTTTTATGTACTTAAGTAAAAAAAGTACTGATAGATAGATTTATTTTCCAATTTTATATAGACTACTTTATTTAATTTTATATTAGCACATATTTTTATAATCCTACTGCCCAAAATACCTGGGATTTTCCCCAAATAACCACTATATGGAGTCAAGATATATATTTTGTTGTTGATATGGACTACGTTGACGAGAGTTATGTAGTAATGTTCACTGTGAAGCTTACACGAGATAAGAAAGTGTTTTAAAGCTTGTTGTTTTGCAGAACGTCACAGTTATATATGAAATGAGAATTAGGCCTGAAGTTAGGAAGAACATTTTAAGGAAAATATAATTATATTTTCATAATGATTTTTTTCTTCTCAAACCTTGTCTGTGGTGTAAAAACACTCCTGGCCAAATGCCCCCAGAGGGCATCACTTTCCACTTTGATAATTACTGTAGTTATGTTCTGAACATCACATCCTTTCTTTTTACCTCAGATGTAATCTATCTAGGTGGTTTAATAAAAATATTTGGACTTTATATCTAAAAATGTCCTCAACTTAGCACCAGCAAGCTTGTTAGCTAGACAGTTAGCATCAGGTAACAATATTTACTTATTTTCAGTATGGTTATAAATAAACATTCATATCTGTCTACTCGGCTAGTTGATCTAAACAATATAAAAAATTATACTGTTGATAAACAATATAAAAACAGACATCACATAGGGCTAAATGCGTAGCATTTTAATAAAACTGTTAACGTTACAGCAGCGGGGAATATGAACGTGCATGAGTTATTTTATTTAATCTGTGTTATTTTAATGTTTCGTTTTTTGACCTAAAACATAGAGACACTGCCATTGATCTGTCTGCATTCAAGCATTTCAGAGGGCCTAAATAGATCACCCTTTACAGTAGATTTAGTTTACAAACAACTGACAGTTTTGAGCTAAATATGATTTTCAGTTACAATAATTAATCCTAAAATTCGACATTAGTAATTTACTTTTCGCAGCATCAGTTGCGCACACGCGCCCGGTTCTTTACTTGTGAGTTCAGTTCACTGAAGACTCGCTCTAAACGGTTCATTTGAATCAGTGAGTGACTCGAGAACCGCTCCAATCGGATCATTCCAATTCGTGAATGAATCGTTTGTTGCGATTTGCGAACCGATTTAACATGCTCATTGAAAAGAATCAGTTTGTTCATGAATAAACCACCGCTTCTGCGTCTCGGAGCACGTGATGTAACGATATGTTTTATGAAATGTAGTGAAGTAAAAAGTACGATCTTATGCTTTGGAATGTAGTGAAGTAAAAGTAAAAGTTACTCAAAATAAAACTACTCCGGTAAAGTACAGATACTTGAAAAATGTACTTGAGTACAGTAACGAATTACTTTTACTTCGTTACTGACCACCTCTGGTTAAATGCAGAGAATACATTTCACTGTTGGTTATATACACTCTAAGTGAACACACACCTGGAGCAGTGGGCAGCCATGTTCCAGCGCCCGGGGAGCAGTTGGGGGTTCGGTGCCTTGCTCAAGGACACCTCAGTCGTGGTATTGAAGGAGGATACTCCCCCCACCAACAATCCCTGCCGGACCTGAGATTCGAACCCGCAACCTTCCGCTTACAAGTCCGACTCGCTATCCATTAGGCCACGACTGCCCCAAACTCTGTGTGCTATTGTGCACATACACATTACTTTATAACAATGACAACAATTCACTAAGAGCATGACGGGAGGGTGAATTTAGTATCAAGTTTATCTGAAAGTGATATATGCCTTCCACAGACGATATAAATGCATATAAATAAATTTAGACCACTTAACTTAGTGCTTGCTATCAGGATGTGAAGAGACTTTCAACCAGCATAACAAAAAATGTTTTTGAACCAAATCAACTACCCTGCCTTTAGTTTAAAAACTGCAATTTTATCAGTTTTATCTGCAACTGTAGAAGCTCTGCAACTGTCCAACACAGACATGTTGCTGCTGTAGTTCTGTTACTCTGAATTTACTCTGAATCACTTAATACACAGGTCTATTTTGACATTGGCTTGTAAGATATTTTGTTCCGTTCATTGCTACAGTTATCACTGTCAATCATAGAAATGACTTGCGGAATTTTTTTTTGTGATACAGCCTTCAATCTTAAATTGCACAGTGTTTGTTCATTGAGGCCAGAGGAGAACTGGTCCCCCAACTAAGTCTGGTTTCTCTCAAGATTTTTCTTCCACTACGGTCACCTGAGTTTGTGTTCCCTGCCATTGTCACCTTTGGCCTGCTCAGTTGGGATTTAAAAAACAGATAATATTTAGAAATGATCAATTAGGCTGCATTGACACTGTCAGGGCCTGTTTACACCTGGGCACGTCATACGTTTTCTCTGATCGGATAGCTATCCAATCGTGAAAAGACCAGGTGTAAATGCCCTCCGACATGCTTTTGAGACGGATTTAAATCTGATCGCTCAAACCCTCAGGAGATGGTCTGGACCGCATTCCAGACAAAACTGGACAAGTGAAAATGCATCTGGTTGTTAAAAACGTATGTAAATTTTCCCAAAATGTTAAAAGAATAAAGAGCATTTTATAGGCTATATGTTATAGTAAGATATGACAGCGCTAATGCAAAATGCATCGTAGCTGAGTATCTCTTCAGCAAGCCAACGTGAAAACTGCCGCAAATGAAACTGAAAGTACAATGCAGATGCTTAACACACAATCATCTTCATTAAAAGTAGTGAGACTAAATGATCTTACTAGTGCTAATGCCACGCTCTCTCCTATTGCAGTCTTTGATCTTGAAATTAGCTGATGATGAATAAATGCAGCACATATCTGTTGCTTTCATTGTCGTGAAATACGTTAAATTTGCATATAGTCAGGAACTGAAGATCGGATATACAGTGGGTACGGAAAGTATTCAGACCCCCTTAAATTTTTCACTCTTTGTTATATTGCAGCCATTTGCTAAAATCATTTAAGTTCATTTTTTTTCCTCATTAATGTACACACAGCACCCCATATTGACAGAAAAACACAGAATTGTTGACATTTTTGCAGATTTATTAAAAAAGAAAAACTGAAATATCACATGGTCCTAAGTATTCAGACCCTTTGCTGTGACACTCATATATTTAACTCAGGTGCTGTCCATTTCTTCTGATCATCCTTGAGATGGTTCTACACCTTCATTTGAGTCCAGCTGTGTTTGATTATACTGATTGGACTTGATTAGGAAAGCCACACACCTGTCTATATAAGACCTTACAGCTCACAGTGCATGTCAGAGCAAATGAGAATCATGAGGTCAAAGGAACTGCCTGAAGAGCTCAGAGACAGAATTGTGGCAAGGCACAGATCTGGCCAAGGTTACAAAAAAATGTCTGCTGCACTTAAGGTTCCTAAGAGCACAGTGGCCTCCATAATCCTTAAATGGAAGACGTTTGGGACGACCAGAACCCTTCCTAGAGCTGGCCGTCCGGCCAAACTGAGCTATCGGGGGAGAAGAGCCTTGGTGAGAGAGGTAAAGAAGAACCCAAAGATCACTGTGGCTGAGCTCCAGAGATGCATTCGGGAGATGGGAGAAAGTTGTAGAAAGTCAACCATCACTGCAGCCCTCCACCAGTCGGGGCTTTATGGCAGAGTGGCCCGACGGAAGCCTCTCCTCAGTGCAAGACACATGAAAGCCCACATGGAGTTTGCTAAAAAACACCTGAAGGATTCTCTGGTCTGATGAGACCAAGATAGAACTTTTTGGCCTTAATTCTAAGCGGTATGTGTGGAGAAAACCAGGCACTGCTCATCACCTGTCCAATACAGTCCCAACAGTGAAGCATGGTGGTGGCAGCATCATGCTGTGGGGGTGTTTTTCAGCTGCAGGGACAGGACGACTGGTTGCAATCGAGGGAAAGATGAATGCGGCCAAGTACAGGGATATCCTGGACGAAAACCTTCTCCAGAGTGCTCAGGACCTCAGACTGGGCCGAAGGTTTACCTTCCAACAAGACAATGACCCTAAGCACACAGCTAAAATAACGAAGGAGTGGCTTCACAACAACTCTGTGACTGTTCTTGAATGGCCCAGCCAGAGCCCTGACTTAAACCCAATTGAGCATCTCTGGAGAGACCTAAAAATGGCTGTCCACCAACGTTTACCAACCAACCTGACAGAACTGGAGAGGATCTGCAAGGAGGAATGGCAGAGGATCCCCAAATCCAGGTGTGAAAAACTTGTTGCATCTTTCCCAAAAGGACTCATGGCTGTATTAAATCAAAAGGGTGCTTCTACTAAATACTGAGCAAAGGGTCTGAATACTTAGGACCATGTGATATTTCAGTTTTTCTTTTTTAATAAATCTGCAAAAATGTCAACAATTCTGTGTTTTTCTGTCAATATGGGGTGCTGGGTGTACATTAATGAGGAAAAAAATGAACTTAAATGATTTTAGCAAATGGCTGCAATATAACATAAAGAGTGAAAAATTTAAGGGGGTCTGAATACTTTCCGTACCCACTGTATATCCATTTTGCGAAGACACATTTATGGCCAAGTGTAAATGGAACAGTTTTAAAAAATCAGAGCGCTATCCGATCAGAGAAAATGCATGAAGTGACCAGGTGGAAACAGGCCCTCAGATAAGAACAAAATTTTAAACTGAATTAATCTGGATAATGACATTATTTCCTGCCTTCATAATTTAGTTTCATAACTAATGAACTTTACAATTAACTAATCTAACAATAACGACACTTATAATAATGACATTTAATTGTGAAATTTGTGAATGTAAGTATCTGTAATGTTTCAAAGATTAAATTCATGTTCACAAAGGTGTGTCCTGCGACAAACCAAAATTGAATTATACGGAATTATACAAAACAACTGAATTATAGCAAAGCAGACGGTCACATGCACAGCGGCTAAAAATGCAGAAGAGTCTATCTAGAGGAGAAGAATGCAAATAGTCATGCAGGTGGATGATCAGATTTGGATCACTTCCGGCTGCGGTGAGAACGTAGCTTTAGTTTCACACAGATGCGCATTTTCTGGTGCCATTTTAAACTACTGAGCCATTTAAAACGCTTTCCACATGAAGAACACAAATGTGTTTTCACATCTGCATGACTTTTCAGGTGTATCTGTAAGTGTGATGGCAAAAGAAATGTTTTATTACACTGATCACAATTAAACTGCCTTCCTCCAGAGCGAACGTGCTTTTGATTTTTCAAACTGCTCCTTTTTCTAGGCCTCTTTCCACTCGCAGAGCACTGCAGTTTCTTTCCATGTGTTTGCAAATGACGGTTCAGGTCTCTTTTATATGTGAAGCTCCTCTTACACTGAAGACATGTGAAAGGTTTCTCTCCAGTATGAAGCCTCGTGTGAAACCGAAGGCTTATGTTCTGACTGAAACTCTTTCCACAGTGAGTGCAGGTGAAGGGTTTCTCTCCAGTGTGGATTCTCATGTGAATCTTAAAGTGTCCTTTAAATCTGAAACTCTTTCCACAGTCATGGCACGTGAAAGTCTTTCGAGAATGAATTCTCTCATGCCAGGTAAGGTGTCTCTTGTCTGGGAATCTCTGTCCACATTGATGACATTTATACTCCTTTGAGTGAAGACCCATGTGGTAAGTAAGGCTTGTTTCTTGCGCATAACATTTTCCACACTGAGGACACATGAAAGGCTTCTCTCCTGTGTGATTTCTCATGTGAATCTTAAGAGCTCCTTTTTGTGTGAAGCTCCTCCCACACACTTTGCAGTTGAAGGGCTTCTCTCCGGTGTGATAGCTCATGTGGGCATTAAGGGCTGATTTATTTAAGAAGCTCTTCCCACAAAATTTGCAGATGTAAGGACTCTCTCCAGTGTGAATTTTCATGTGTGCATCAAGGGTTGTTTTTTGTCTGAAACACTTTCCACACTGATCACATGGAAACGGCTTCTCTCCAGTGTGATTGACCAAGTGAATCTGAAGAGCTCCTTTGCGTGTGAAGCTCTTCCCACACAGTTTGCAGCCAAAAGGCTTCTCTCCAGTATGAGTTCTCATGTGGGTATTAAAGGGTGATTTATATGAGAAGCTCTTCCCACACACATTGCAGGTAAAAGGATTCTCTCCAGTGTGAAGTCTCATATGAGTTCTGAGGTTTCCTCTACAAGTGAAACTCTCTCCACACCGATTACACGTAAAACCGTTCTCTCCTGAGTGTTTTCTCTTCGTGTGGTAATCAAAAGATACTTTATGTATGAAACTCATTCCACACTGATCACATGTGAATGGCTTCTCTCCAGTGTGACGTTTCATGTGGGAAGCAAGACTTTGTTTATTTGCTAAACATGCTCCACACAGTTGGCATATGAAAGGCTTCATTCCAGTGTGACTATTCATGTGGCGTTTAACGTTTTCTTTACATGTGAATCTCTTTCCACACTGATGGCATTTGTGAACATTCGTGTGCCATTGAAAGTTATATTTTTTCTTGAAACTCTTTCCACATTCATGACAGGTTAAGTAACCGTTAGATTCAGTCTTCTGAACTTTTTTTGGTGTTGAAGTCGTTTCCACAGTCATGAAGTCAAGTCTCTCATATTGATCTTTCTCCTCCATCTTTGTCAGTTCTTGCCTCTCTTCTTTCAGCACCATCAGGTCTAAAGTGAAAAAAAGACAAATACAGGTTAGTGGCACTTTAATGGCTTAAAGCAACAGACATCAAAGATAAAGTATTAAAACATCAAAACAAACATTTTCCAACAAAACTGGGATATTATAGACCAGTGGTTCCCAACCTGGGGGTCGTGACCCCCACTAGGGGTCGCTAAAGATTTACAAGGGGTCGCCAAGCTCACTCTAGTGACACCACAAGTTGAAATTCCCAACAGTTAGGCTAGTGCTACCGTTTAATATTCTGTATTATGATTAAAACCATTTGTTTACCAGGATTATAAAAATTCACCTAAATACTGTCCAACATTAAGCAAAGGTAGTAACAATCTCACACAGTCGCAGCATGGGTTTCGTTTTGTTTGAAAATATGGCAGAAAGCAGTGAAAGGTTTTACAGAGGGAAATTATATGAATTAGGGGTGTGCAATATGACGATTTTTGATCGTGGACGATAAAAAAAAATCTCTTCACGATCTGCTTTTGAAGTAATATCCTGCTACAGAACATCAATTACAGAACTATCAATTACAGTTCTGGCGCCGCCATCTCTATATACTGTACAACACGACATACAGTGGTAGAGTTACTCTGACAGGACACTGCACTTATTCGCGATCACAAAAGTACATTATTTGCATACAAGCCTTGCCAGTTAAATGTTACATTCGCGCGCTGGTCTGACGTGCGCTTTTTCTGAGCGCATACACCAGAAGTGCACGCACTAAAATCTTTTGCGCTAATACTGTCAAAACACACAAGGTTTACATATAGACTCAGTTGGTTATGTCTAAAATGAAAGTAAACCGTTGAGAGAAAAATGGATACATGTCTGTAGATGCGTGCAGGTCTTAAAGGGATAGTACTGAACATGCTGCCGACTGTCATTAAAGGGATAGTTCACCCTACAATTTAATTTCTGTCATTATTTACTCACTTACATGTTGTCCCAAACCTGTATTAATTTCTATCTTGTGCTGAACACAGAAGATATTTTGAAGAATGAGGGTAACCAAACAGTTGCTGGTCCACATTGAATTTGATAGTAGGAAAAAAATCATATGGAAATCAATTGGGACCAGCAACTGTTTGGTTTTCCATGTTCTTCAAAATAGCGTTTATGTTCAGCAGAAGAAAGAAACTCACTCAGGTTTAAAACAACGTTTGAGTAAATGATAGTATAAAAATAAAAATTGACAGACAGATGACAGAATTTTATTTTTGGGGGAACTATTCCTTTAATGTTAATAAAAAAAACAAAACGCAAAGAGAAAAATCCCTCACTACTCCGAATACAGTTGCTTTAGGAATCAGTCTATATAGTTTTTTATTTTTATATTTGTTCATTCAGTTTCTTGAATGCTCCTGCTAAATACACCTATTGTACCTGGAAATAAAGTTTGTTTTATTTGAAGATTGTGTATTTGTAATAGTTTTTGTAATTTGTATCTTTGTTCTTATTTTTTAATAAGAAAGATAAAATAATGACCAAGATTTTTTATCTTCGCCCACTTTGGCCTGTCTCCTATTATTGTTCAAATCAACGCAAAAATCAGACCGAATTTTTATGCACAGTTGTAAATTTTAACCGGTTGATGAAAATTAACTAATGTTCTAAAAATCTGATAAAATAATATAATCATCTATAATAATTTATCATTTTGATATCATATCTCTTTCCTTATAAATGGTTTTAAGTATTAAATGTAAGGTTTATCATTTTAAAACTTTTTTTTGTCAAAACTTTAATATGTCATACATGTTAGTAGTTAAAATGTTGTGTTGTAGTGATCCAACCAATATTTTTTGTTAATTTAATGATGTATATACAGTATATGATATATATATATATATGTGCTTTTTTATGTTAAAATAGGGGTCCCCTGAAAAAAAAGGTTGGGGACCATTGTTATAGACCAGTCACTCCTGGTCTTATGCTAAGTTCTCACTGCACGATTTTATCCTGATTTTTCACTCGCCGACAGGTTTTGATAAATGGCTGACATATGCACGAAATCGGAGGCAAATCGGTCCTCGTTCACGCGAGTGACAATCGCGCAGTGTAAATTATCAAAGACGCAATCTGAGGGAACTGACGATGCGTCGCTGACGCCCATGAAATATTTGGCATGCTAAATGTCTGTCGGCGATTCACAATCATGCTGTGTGAATTAGTTTCTGACTGAAAAATACATTGGCGATGAACTATAGCCAATGAGAGAGCAAGATACAGGGCATCGGGAAGTTTGGGGAGGACCTTTTTTTCTTTTTTTTTTAACAAAGCAATTAACGTTAGCCATTTAGAAACAATGTACCTACATTTTTGCATTAGAATATACAGAAAAGGTAGGCTACATGAAGATGAAAAAGGGGCTAGGTTTTTTCTGTAAATAATATTCTTCTATAAAGGACGAGATTTATTGCATTTTTCTTTTTCATCACTTTGAGGGCTTTTATAGGCTATAAGAAATAAACTCATAAAATGCACAACACGTTGGTTTCACTTTCAAGTAGGCTACTTAAATTTGTGTATATAAAAATCTCCCAACAGAAGTATGTTTGTTAACAAGTCATATTTGTTAATTTTTGTGTGTTCGGAGAGGACTTACAGACCATAATATCAGCATGATCTTGCGTTATTACCTTATCACTTCTCATGTGCGTTTGGCTGTAGTTTGCGGACCAGACAGAGATGTCTGCAATTCTTCCTATTGTAAAGTCATGCAGTGTGTAACCTCCTGTTGCCGATCCATCGTGCAATGTGAACACAGCAACGACTGAATGCTACCCCAGATAGTCATGCAGTGTGAAAACAATGGTGATTCGATGACTTTGAAAATCGTGCAGTGTGAACTCGGCATTAGGGACCCACCGCTCCACTCATTTTGTTATGTCTCTATTTTAACACACCTGATTCAAATCACCAGCTCATTAGGTGAGAGCTCCATGTACTCGGTGTATCAGATAAGGGAGATATACAAAATGTGCAGAGCGGTGGGTCCACAGGACTACGATTGAAAACCACTGTTATAGACCAATGTGGTCAGTTATAATCATCAAAATTAAAAGAAATAAACACTTGAAATATATCAGTCTGTGTGGAATAAATGTCACTTTTTGAATGGAATTAGTGAAATAACTCAACTTTTTGATGATATTCTAATTATATGACCAGCACCTGTATACCTAGATAGCTACTTTACTTTATTTTTCTTGAACAAAAATATCTTAATAGAAAAATGTATTTCTTAGTTTCTGCATGTTCTAATGAGTGTTTCAAATCCTGAAACAGGTATGTGTTGCCTGACTTTGATGGCATGCATCTTCAGCACAGTTTGCAGTGCAGGCTGCAATATTAATATTACATTTTCTTCTTCCTTAGAGATGCTCATTTGACAGTAGCTTGAGTTAACTGTTGTAGTAGCTTGAGTAAGGATGCAGATGTGAATTTATGTTCATTCAAAAACAGTAACATCTGTAAAAATTGTAACAAGGTCATTTTTATATGGTGACTGAATTATTCTGAATATTTACATTTTATTAAAATTAACTTTAAAATTAATTATGCTCCATGGTAGCATACATTTAGATCATAATAACCACAATTAAAACCACACATATAGTACTTCAATATTTTTTATAATAATTATGTATTAATTATAATCTATTGCTAATCGACATCCAATTGCGAGTCTTAAAATATTTATATTTATATATTTACCACCTCATTCTGTGATACAACGCCACATCGGATCACAAAAGGAAGTGATTTCAAGTCAAGTCAAGTCACCTTTATTTATATAGCGCTTTTAACAACACAGATTGTGTCAAAGCACTTAACAGTATCTATGCTTAACAGTGTCATGGTTTCAAACACTCAACTGATGTTATAATATAAGAACTTAAAATGTTCTCTTTTCAGGGGTGCAAACTCGTCAGGGGTGAAAAAGGTGACAAACTAAACACATGGGTGGGAATCGCAGGGTACCTCACGATACAATATAATCACGATACAGTGATTCTGCGATAATCGATATATTGCTAGACAATCATATAATGATACATCACGATATCTGTCTAACTATGAAAACAAAATGCCTGTGAAAAGGTTAAGTGCAAGTTTTCTTTCTTTATTCATGTACAAAGAGTTAGAAGACAGCAAAAATCATTTTATTGATTAATTTATATATTATTTGTTTGTAGTTTATTTAGAATATATTTAGCTATCACACAAAATAACTTGAGATTCAATTGCGAGGGCAGTTAAACAGTTTATTAGGAACAATCAAAGCGGTCATTACTCCAGTCACATGATCCTTCAGAAATTATTCTAATATTCTGATTTGCTGCTCAAAAAATATTTATTATTATTATTATTATTATATTATTATGTAGAAAAGAGCTGAGAAGATTTTTCTTTTCTTTGATGAATAGAAAGTTCAGAAGAACAGCATAGTTTGTAACATGATAAATGTCTTTATCATTACTTGTGTGCTAAATAAAAGTTTTCATTTCTATATGCTGACTCCAAGCTTTTGAATGGTATAGTGTATATCGTTACACTTGGCGTAAGACTGGAGTAATGAAGAAGAGAATTCTTTACAAAAACATTACAAAACCTGGCATTTTCATAGTGTATATTGTTTATGTGCTCTGAAGGAAAAAAACAAACAAACAAACACATTTTGAAATTCTGGGTTATTTCTCTCAGCAGATCTTCTTCCAGAAACAGAAAGTAGCCGGGATGAACTTGTTTTTTTACGCGGAGGCGATGTGGGCGTTTACATTCGCACGCGCCTCATGTGGATGCTTGAATCTGAAAGTCGCGAACGGCGCGTGGGCGTGACCGTATTAGATATAATGAGTTGAGACGGGAAAACTGGGCATCGCGTCGGTTTCATACGGATTACTTTAACATAGAATATTTGTTTTGGACGTAACTTACTTCATTTAAAAGTAGACATTTTAAGCTTTCTATACATATATTTCTCATGTATTAGAGGCGAGTATTCGTGGAGATTCAGGTTGTTTTATTTACGTGTCTGTGAAGAAAGGTGACAGAGCCAGCAGAGAACGCACCCCGTTTATTTTATTAATTTTAGAAAAGCACATTATTTCGTTGTTATTATGACTATACAGAAATAAAAGGAGACCCTTTGCAGTTTCAAATGATACCTAATTCTTATCTGTACAATCAAAACTGACAAGAGTATTTTTAGTTCTTTTCGCGGTCATAAAGAAAATAGGCGGGCTTCGACCCCAAGGTAGGCCAATCAGAGACAGAGTAGGGCGGGTCCATTGCCAACAGGGGGAAAAAAACGCTGCAGGTGGCGTGACACAGATGACTCGCAGATCCGACGACGACCCCCCCCTCTCCTCAAATATTTTTTTTACAGATCTACACGATTCACGTGAATGACCTATTTCACGGTGAAAACGGCGAATTTCGCCGAAAGGTGACAAGTTTGCGTTTCCTCTAGGGGTGGGATTCTTTTAGTACCTCACAATTCGATTCATATCGATTCTTGTGGTCACGATACAATTAAAAATAAATTCTAAATTTTTCATCTAATTTTATTTTTGCACACTGGACATCAAATGCACCAGTTTTTTAATGCAAAAATACACCAGTCTATAGTATGGGTAGTCCTGACTCAAGAAATCAATGCGCTTTTGAATGGACGCTCGCGGTTTACTTTTGAGATTCGCAATCACATGTACAATACATGTACACCTGAGTTCAGTTTCTCTAGCAACACCCCGGGCCTGATTACTGCCACACCTCTTCGCAATCAAGAAATCACTTAAATAGGACCTGTCTGACAAAGTGAAGTATACCAAAAGATCCTCAAAAGCTACACATCATGTTGAGATCCAAATAAATTCAGGAACAAATGAGAAAGGAAGTAATTGAGATCTATCAGTCTGGAAAAGGTTATAAAGCCATTTCTAAAGCTTTGGGACTCCAGTGAACCACAGTGAGAGCCATTATCCACAAATGGCAAAAACATTGAACAGTGGTGAACCTTCCCAGGAGTGGCCGGCCGACCAAAATTACCCCAAGAGTGCAGCGACGACTCATCCAAGAGGTCACAAAAGACCCCACAACAACATCTAAAGAACTTCAGGCCTCACTTGCCTCAGTTAAGGTCAGTGTTCATGACTCCACCATAAGAAAGAGACTGGGCAAAAATGGCCTGCATGGCAGAGTTCCAAGACCAAAACCGCTGCTGAGCAAAAAGAACATAAAGGCTCGTCTCAGTTTTGCCAGAAAACATCTTGATGATCCCCAAGAAAATACTCTATGGACTGACGAGACAAAAGTTGAACTTTTTGGAAGGTGTGTGTCCCATTACATCTGGCGTAAAGGTAACACAGCATTTCAGAAAAAGAACATCATACCAACAGTAAAACATGGTGGTGGTAGTGTAATGGTCTGGGGCTGTTTTGCTGCTTCAGGACCTGGAAGACTTGCTGTGATAAATGGAACCATGAATTCTGCTGTCTACCAAAAAATCCTGAAGGACAATGTCCGGCCATCTGTTCGTGACCTCAAGCTGAAGCGAACTTGGGTTCTGCAGCAGGACAATGATCCAAAACACCCCAGCAAATCCACCTCTGAATGGCTGAAGAAAAACAGAATGAAGACTTTGGAGTGGCCTAGTCAAAGTCCTGACCTGAATCCTATTTAGATGCTGTGGCATGACCTTAAAAAGGCGGTTCATGCACGAAAACCCTCTAATGTGGCTGAATTACAACAATTCTGCCAAGATGAGTGGGCCAAAATTCCTCCACAGCGCTGTAACAGACTCATTGCAAGTTATCGCAAACGCTTGATTGCAGTTGTTGCTAAGGGTGGCCCAACCAGTTATTAGGTTTAGGGGCAAACACTTTTTCACACAGGGCCATGTGGGTTTGGATTTTGTTTTCCCTTCATAAAAAAACCCTTCATTTAAAAACTGCATGTTGTGTTTACTTGTGTTATCTTTGATTAATATTTAAATTTGTTTGATCTAAAAATTTAAAGTGTGACAAACATGCAAAAAAATAAAAAATCAGGAAGGGGGCCAACACTTTTTCACACCACTGTACCTGTAGTATACTACAGTGTGGCAGTACTTACCACACATTTTACAAGATTAGTTGTTTGTCAGTGGTGCTCAGCATCTGCAAATCATTTGCCATCGTCCTATCAGTCATCTCTCCTTACTCTCTTTATGTGGTAAGTGAAATGTTATGTACTATAATGTAACAGGCAACCGTTAGCAAGCAGATAATCATGTCGCTTTAGTGGCTCCATAGAACGCGCGCTGTTGGTTTTCCACGCCTTTCCGAATATGGATTCACTATTCGGCACATCCCTACTTCCCATATTAACAAAAGACCAAAAATGTATTCATATATTTTTCCTAACACTTGCCCTCACTGAAAGTGGGACAGGATGTATTAGTTTGTCTGCACCGCTCTCGCAGTGGAGTTCAACCAATTTTGTTCCGACAACATCATGTTATAATTCGAAAAATCAATTTTTGAAATTTGTGAATCGATTCGAAGACTGAATCATGGAATTATATGTGAATTGATTTTTTCCCCCACCCCTAGTTTCCTCATCTCAGCGTGTAGACTCACTGACACACAAACAACGCTCTTTTTAACGATAGGCTGTACGCATTTGTCAATCCTCCAGCTTGCCATTTGGTGAATAAACCCAGCACACTGATTGGTCGAACTCTTCTTCTTTTGTTATTGCTTGATTTGAATACCACGCGTGGACGGAGGCTTTACGTAGTTTAAAGTGACAAAACCTACCAGCATACTTTGAGGTCAAAATGTACCCACTACACAAAACGGGCTTGAAGACGGACATCCAACCTGTGAACTCTGGGCAGATCGATCAACCCCGACCTCAGCAAGACACGTCATTTGACATCACTGCTTCCAGCGAGCATAATGTGGACCTAACGTACGTCAAACTTAAAAACATTAACATTAAGTTTTATTTCTGCTTTGTCGACTGTTTTCAAAACGAACGGCAGCATTTTGTTCATTTTTTTTTCCTGTTTTTGCTATAATTGATACAAAAACACGAAATGCTCTCTTTGTGTCATGCCAGCATCATGTGGGCAACATGTGTGATTCACTGGAACTCGTTAAAGTTGGAAGTGAAACAATTCTGTTTTTGTTGTGTTGGGTTTGTATACAGTGCACAAATCTTCTCTGTTTTTAGTGTCTCTGTGGCAGAATTACAGCGCCACATACTGGTCTGGCATGTATACTACATCGTTTTGAGGTGGTTTCGTGTGTACGCAGATATTTCTTGAGTAGGGATGTGCAACAGTGATCGAGTATCTGATTAATCTAATGTAGGATGCGTTGGGATATTAACATTTATTAACATGCTGAATGCATATTACCAGTGTTCAGTTTCATGCTCAAATGCAATGCCCGATATTGACTGAGTTATGTGAGACGGTCTTATTGCTTTTAAATGTGCCAGCAGAAGTCAGTATAAAGTAATACTCTTGGAGAAAAGCAGTTTATCAGCAGGTTCAAATCAGCTCGTAAGTGTATTTACTTGTCTCATTAGTGTTTAGGCAGTTGTCGTTGCTAGGAAACGCTTGTTTTTGTTTACTTCGTGGAGACGAGCTGAAATCGCGTTTGGTCTCGTAGTGCATCGCATCCCTTGTCAGTGTCGGGCGCTTGCTTGGCCATCTGTTGTGATGAATCAGGAAAGTGTGTGCAGCTGAATTGGAGCAGTATTTTGTTAGATGGGTATAAAAAGCTTAGTATACCGCGGCAGCCGTCGTGTGAAGACCGAAGAGTAAAGACCTTCGACTCTACCGGGCAGCGACACCGGCAAAGGATATAAGTATCGCTTTTTATACTCTTACCTTTTGTTGTTATAATATTTTGAATTGGTTTTAGCTTTCATTTAGATGTTTAGTGTTGATGTATGCATTTATCAAGTTTGTTTATTTTCTTCAATGTGTGTGTTTGGTATTTACAGAGTTTTCGCTTTTAGTTTTGGCTGCTTTTTCTTATTTGTAAGTCGTTTTGGATAAAAGCGTCTGCTAAATGAGTAGAGGTAAGATGTAAAGGTGAAAGCGTCTGTTAAATGACTAAAAGTAAAGTAAAGAAGCATTATTATACTCTTACCTTTTGTTGTTGTAATATTTTGAATTGTTTTTAGCTTTCATTTAAATGTTTAGTATTGAAATGTTATTGTATGCATTTATCAAGTTTGTTTAATTTCTTTATTTTCTTCAATGTGTAAATATCCTCATTTGTAAGTCGCTTTGGATAAAAGCGTCTGCTAAATGACTAAATAAATAAAATAAAAAAAGTTTATTTTTCAAAAATAGTGACGTTATAATAATGCTGCAGTGCTTTTTTTCGTCATATTTGTTCAACAGTAGGCATACTTCAAATAAAATGATTTTCGTACTTTGTATGTATTTAAAATGCGCAGGCAATTTCTGGAATCACTTGATAATGTGCCCATCCCTATTCTTGAGATGAAGCCATGTTTACAGGAAAAAATAAATAAATCAGATATGGAAAGCTCTGGCTTTGTGTGGATGAGACCAAAGTCTCGAATTCAGCATAAAAGCAGTGCTGTCTCTTTAAAATCTGTTGCTCATGACGTGGATCTGACACAAATCCAATTTTCTCCCTGTTCTTCAGTTATTCAGGACGTTTTAGCTCTTTTAAGATTTATAAAGCCACTTGCCAAAAAGTCATTTTGACATTCAACATTTTGTGCATTTTTGTCCGGTATTCGTCTGGTCAGCATGAAGACCAATAAAATAAAACAACTTCAATTAGGACACTCATGACATTCTTTAAAATATCATTCATTTCAGTAGAGAGGGATATTTTAATAAGGATCAAATGACAGAGTTTGAGAATGAAAACCAACCTGTTTGTTCCTCAGTATCTTCATGTTCGACTCTGAATGCTTCTTCAATCCTCATGTCTTCACTCTCCTCTTTAATAAACGCCATCTTTATAACAGTGTCAAGTGGATCTTCAGCAGGAGTTTTTCTGTGATTTTTGAACACTTTGTTCTGTTTAAGAAGAAAATAATTAAGAAAACCAAAAATAAATGCAAACTAAATCGTCTCAATCAGCTCAACTCAATCAGTTACTGCAAAGAACCGTCAAAAAAAAGAAGCATTTCATATGAAAGCCATACAGAACGCAGTTTGTTCCGTATTCACAGACTTTTGCTGTATGTTTCTATGTTTCCTCTTTTATAACATAAAGAGAACTCTAGTTACTGCACTGCTAAGTATTCACAGACATGCATCTTTTGCTGTATGTTTCTTTGTCTTTTATAACCTGAAGAGAACCGTCCCAGATCATTCCCTGCAGGTTATTTTGAGTTTTATTTTCATAACCATGTAAACTAATTAAAATGTTGCAGATGTTTCTGAGTGATGCCCAGCAGAGAGATTACTCTAATGCTGAAGTGTGTATTTTACAGAAACACAATTTCATGTCTGAAATAAGTTTTTAATAAACTGTGAATATTAAATATATAATGATCAGATAAATCCAAGTTTATAGCTAAAATAGTAATCTAAGGTTAAACATAGTGAGAAAAGCGCATCATAAACACATGAGGTAGCGTCCCTTATTTCCCTTTCCTGAAGTTAGCAACCCTAATAATGTTGTTATTACTCGTCTTCATGATAAACTGGGTCGATAAACAGACGCAGATAAACATGATAAACAGACGCAGCTTCTCTGTTATTCATGAATACTCATACAAATAACGTTTATTCATGTTAGATAAAGTATCGCTACATTTACTTCATCCGTAATTAAACCATTTTACGTTGCTTGTAAAAACTATTACATTTCCTGAACTTTTTGCATCGATTAAAACACTTTAAATGCTTAAAAACACACAAACCTTTCTTCGGCTGAACCACAACAGATGCCGGAGAACGGCGCAGTCTTATGACGTCACATCACAACACCAAAATAAAAGTCATGTCATTATTATCATTTCGTGAATCAGTCTTGTTCAGTAACTGCAGCAGCGATGGAGAAAACTCCGAGTCAACTGAATCAAGTGATTCACAAAATGATTCAGTGATTCGAATCGACTCCTGCTGCTCAAAACAGTGTAAACAACAAACACAAACATGTGTTGAAAACTTTTACAAGCGTTTTACAAATTACAGGCTGTTTTCATTAAAGCAGAATCTATTAAATAAAACCTACAAATCTTAATACAAATATTAATTAAAAACTTGTGTTCTGAGCTCTAGGCTAGTTTTTGTTTTGGTCTCATCGGGTCATTTAAATACATTAACTCTCACTCTGAATGACTCCCTCAGCAGTGCACTGACTACTGAACTAGAGAGCTGACTGCACCCAGAGATTTAATTTGCATTTATTTCTCTTTCTGTTAATTATTCTCATCTTAAACAGGACAAAGTGTCCAAACACACAGAAAAACTCCTGAAGAAGCGACTGAGATCTACGTGACACACGATTATAAAGATACAGTGCAGGTGTAGAAGGATCTGAGGATGCTGGGGCTCATTCCAAACTTCCTCAGCCGTCTCAGGAAGAAGAGGCGTTGATGTGACTTCTTCAGCACTGCATCTGTGTGAGTGGACCATGTGAGATCCTCAGTGATGTGAATGCCGAGGAACTTAAAGCTGTTTACCCGCTCCACAGGTGTCTTGTCGATGGTGATGGGTGTGTGTTCTCTGCTCCGTCTCCTGAAATCCACCACCAGCTCCTTGGTCTTGTCGATGTTGAGTGAGAGGTGGTTCTCCTGACACCATTTAGTCAGGGTACTCACCTCCTCTCTGTAGGCTGTCTCATCGTTGTCAGTGATCAGGCCTATCACCGTTGTGTCGTCAGTGAGTTTGACGATGACGTTGGAGCTGTGTGTGGCTGCACAGTCATGTGTGTACAGGGAGTACAGGAGTGGGCTGAGAACGCAGCCCTGCGGAGCACCAGTGTTGAGGGTCAGCGGAGATGAAGTGTTGTTGCCCATTCTGACCACCTGACTTCTGCCTGTCAGGAAGTCCAGGATCCAGCTGCACAGAGATCTGTTCAGTCCCAGAGTCTGGAGCTTCACAACCAGTGTGGCAGGCACTATGGTATTGAATGCGGAGCTGTAGTCCACAAACAGCATTCTCACATAGGCGTTCTTGTTTTCCAGGTGGGAGAGAGCAGTATGCAGGGTGAAGGCAATAGCATCGTCTGTGGAACGGTTGCTGCGATATGCAAATTGTAGTGGATCCAGTGAGGCAGGCAGCACAGAGCAGATGTAGTCTCTGCTATATAATGTAAATATGCTGTATTACACTACAATATAGTGAACACTGTCTGATTGCACAATGACAACTACTATTCTGAATTTAATGACTTGGAGGAGCAAGACTATTCAACAGAGAACCATACATTTTGATCAACATGGCATAAGCAATTGATAATGTAAGAAACAGATGACACTTGTAAATAATCAATTGCACGAATGTACCAAAGCATTTGCAATTTGTTCAAAATAATGAGAAATTGCTTTTATGAGGTGCACAAGTGACTAGATAATGTGGAGGTTGAACAAGAAGTTTAGTCGTGATCTGATTAATGCATCAAAGCAACTGAGAAAAACTTCAATATAATTAATATAATATAATATAAAGAGAATGTTTGCTGTAAGTGAATGTGTTGCTGTGGTAACGGACTCCCGCTCGTGCGGTGGGTGGGGGAGGGCAGCGACATCAGCGCTTCCTCTGCAAGTGTCTGAAGTCTGAAGCTACGTTCACACTAGCAGGGTTACTTTGTCGCTCCCGAATGTCGCGCTTCATTTGCATAAAGTTGAAGGATTCTGAACTTTGTTGCGTCGCTGGACACGCCCCATCCGGTCGCCAATGGTCGCTGTCGCTCGTGTCGCCGTAAATCGCCAGCTCTCCATTGAAATTAATGGGATCGTGTCGCTTTGTCGCTGAGTGTCGCTTGTAGTGTGAACGGGGCTTGAGCGTGCAAGTGCAAGTCTGCAGCCAGACCCTTCTCGATTTTGCCTTTTTTCACATCTTTTTGTGGCTTGTATATTTTTATTGAATAAACTCATGTATAAATCATCACACCCACATTGACAGATTTAAACAGTTGCCCCTCCGCTTTTGGATGGAAAGTTCCTTTATCACACACACACACACACACACACGCGCACACACACACACACACACACACACACACACAGACATTTCAAAATAAGTGTCCAGGTGCATTTCAGGCTCGTTTAGATTTATAAGACAGATGTAACACATAAAACAACTTTATTTTTTATTTTTTTCTGGTTAATATCTGTGTTTTAGTTACACAATAAACTGCATCTGGCATTGAATTCAACATAAACTCTTTATGCCTCTCTCTGGGCCACCCAATGACATGAAAAGACTAAAACAATATTTAACACATTCAGTATAGAGAGCTTACTGATATCGGAAGATTAATCTGTTTATTAACTTTGTTTAAACACATTTCATACACAATGTTAATTCAAAGTGCTCTAAATGAAAAGGAAACAAATACATAAGACTAAAAATGGAATGCATAAGAAATAAAATAACAATAAAAGAGAATACCCCTATCTGGAAGAGTCAGAGAGTTTCTGTGCATTTAATAAAAGCTCTGAATGATTTACTTTTGCATTGAGATTGTCGTGTTTGGCTTTAGGCCAATGTGAAGGATTGCATTCCTTCTCTGTAAAAAAAATATAATAAAAATAAAACATGGACATTTCTATTGTTATCCCTTGATTTGTAAAAAAAAAAAAAAATAATAATAATATATATATACCTGTATATAACAACCTGTAATGGTACATTTAGGTTTGGCAACGGGAAAGTAACTTGTTAATTCCGCTTCTGCGGTGGGATCTGGAGCGGCATGTCCATGGGGAGAGGTTCACATCTCCCTGATGAGATGTGCACTGAGCCACCGTGTAGGGAAGTAGCAAATTGGTAGTTTAAAAGAAGTACATTTTTAATTATCCCACTGGCTGCTTTAAAACTCCTCTCAAAGTGACATAAAAACCTGTTCTAAAAGTTACAAAGATATTTTTGTACAATCAAGACAGTGCAGCCAAATCAACTTTAATATGATGTGGAGGGGGAATGCAGATTGAAGAAATTATTTAAATTTCATATTGGGCGAAACAAAGGAAGATGCACCAAAGTTATCTGCAATTTCGTTGTTAAAGTTTGATGCCGTGTTGAGAACACGATTTTCCTGCATAAAAGAGAAAAGAGCAATATAAGGCAATTAGAAGCTGATGTTCCATGTGCAGGGTACCTTATTATATAGTATTGTGGTAATTTCAGGCCTGCATCAGGTTCTAAGAAGAAGGATCTGTTTGTAATCAGAGTTATATAGAATATGATTTTAAATGTACCTGTAGTGATTGGGCTTTCCCGTAGCGAATAAATGTGGCTAGGTGCTCACAGTTGTTGTCGAGTATTCCGTATTTTCCGGCGCCATCACGCAAAACCTTGTCAACATTTGCTCTCATCTCTGCTTCAGATTTTGCTGTTTCCCCATGGTATTGATTTCCGACTTTGAAACCATCCTTGAGCAGACCTTGCTTTACAGTGGCTCCTGCTTTACTGTGTAATCCCTTTTCACCTAAAGGAAATATTTTAACTATCAAAGCCAAACTGTTTCCCCCATACCTAGATTGATCCAGTAAAAACCCAACTGGGTGACTGTATGTAAAAATAATAATGCGATATAACTAACAATTAAAAGTCACCTGACTATGTCTGGATAATAATTAAAATATACAAGAGACAAGCACATCCTGCACAGTATACTGTATACAGTTAACTCGGTATCAGAATGTTTAAGAACTCTTACACAACAGGCTATGAAACACGTCTTATTAAAGCATAAAGCGGTAGCTGAAACATAGACGTTAACAGATGTGCAGAATGAGTGTATCAGTGTTCTTGTAAAGTTTTTAAAAAGTATTTAAGAGGCACTTTTAGTAAGACAAAGGCTAGTCAGAGATAGGAAACCATGATTTGAAGTTTCTACATAGAATCACTGTACCTGTAAACTCGACAACCGTATCTTGTCCCTTTTCATTCTTCCCAGTGTACACCGCCCAGTGTGTGTACCCAGTGCGAGCATATGAAATGAGGTCTCCAAATTTCATGGCCTAGAAAAAAACAACTTTTGGCAAATATATAGTACTGAACGAAATCCTATCAACTTGTACTTCCATGTAGGATGAACTCATAATAGCAGGTTTATTCCAAACTGAAAATAAAGTCAGTACCATAGTTTTCACTGTGCTTGTATAGCATTGGAAAAACATAACATACCTTAGTTTTAAGTTTGAAAACTGAAGACAGTGATCAACTGACAGGACACCACAGGAGAATTCCTCTGCTGCAACTTCTACAATGGCATTGGAGTTCAACTAGTCCCGCTGCTCTTATACATATTCATATACATATTCATTAGGGTATGAGGAAGTGCCATCCCCTTTCCCCAGAATCGTAAAATTGCACATTCAATTTCTAACACTTGTTTACGTCAAACATAATAGGCTGTGGTTATTATAATGAGCTGCTCCTTTTCTTCCATTGGTCAAATTTTCTTGGCTGTGGTTCAATAGTCAAGTCCAGTCAAGTCACCTTCATTTATATAGCGCTTTTACAATACAGATTGTTTCAAAGCAGCTTTACAGTGAAAATAGGAAAGTCAAAGGACAGATATTGTTTTGGCCTCTACAGCAACTCTATAAAAAGTTATTGTCCAGCTTTTAAAAGTTGTAGATGATATGTTAATAGAAACAGATAAAGGGAGTGCTGTGACTTTGGTGCTTCTACACTGTAAAAAAAAAACCTGTAAAAAGACTGGCAGCAGGGTTTCCAGACATATTCCGTTAAATTACAGAAAATAACCATTTCACAAAATTACAAGGAAAAACTGTAAAAATACAGAAAAGACTTTACGGTCAAAATTCATTAAATTACAGTATATTACTGTTGATAATTGTTTTTAAACTATGGAAAAACAGATAATGTATGTCAAATTACATAGAAAAACAACAAATTTTCAAGTTAATCGCCATAAATTTAAGGTTTTAAAAAGTTATTTTATAAAACTGCTCTGTCAATCTACAGGAAATTACTTTTAAAGTACAGTTTTTCCATGTACAATAACTAAGAAATAATTTATAAAAATGCAGTAAACACACATAAAAAAAAAAGCCTAATCCTTCTATTTACAGAAACAATCTCACAAGTTCAACCAATCTCTGTAAATTAAAAGGTATTTAGAAGTAATTTTATGTCTCCCTAGAATAATTTTGTTAAAATACAGATATTATTAACTACAATAACCAAGAAATGTTGTATAAAAATGTAGTAAATTCGTAATACAAAGACAGATGTCTGTATATATACATTTTAATCGTTCATTTTCCAGAAATATTACAGTTTAAAATGTTTGGACAGTAGAGAAGTGAGCATAGTTATAGCAACATTGTCAGCCAATTTCTGTAAAATTAACAATGTATTCTGTATTAGTCATTGTATTCACACATTCACAGTATTAGTCATTGTACAGAAGCATTGTATGTCAAGTTAAATGAATAAAAAAAATTACAGGAAATACATTTAGTACATAATTTTGAACACAAAAATACCTACATTAAAAGGCAATTGCTGTATACCTTTTTACATTTACAATGACACTTTATCCAAAGCAACATACAAAGTACCAGTTAATCTAACACAGTAGACATAGCAGGGTTTTTTTTATAAACGGAAAGAGTTAGTATTAAAGGGATAGTTCACCAAAAAAAGAAAATTGCCCTATGATTTACTCACCCTCAAGCCATCCTCGGTGTGCAGTATATGACTTTCTTCTTTCAGATGAACACAATCCGAGTTATATCAATAAACATCCTGGTTCTTCCAGGCTATGTAATGGCAGTGAATGGGTGCCATGAGTTTGAAGCTCAAAAAATGCATCCATCCAGCAAAACACTACGTCATGACATACAAAGCTACATCCTACATCGAGCAAGTTATGCTTAAGTCAAATCTGTATGGCTGTTTGACCTGAAAGTTAGTTATTTTACTTTATAAAGTGTAAAATATGCTTTGCTTCAGAAGGCCTTTAAAGAACCCACTGGAGCCATGTTGAGTACGTTTATGATGGATGGATGCACTTTTTTGAGCTTCAAAGTCATGGCAGCCATTCACTGCCATTATAAAGCCTGGAAGAGTCCAGATGTTTATTGATATAACTCCGATTGTGTTTGTCTGAAAAAAGAAAGTCATATACACATACGATGGCTTGAGGGTGAGTAAATCATGAGGTCATTTTCAGTTTTGGGTGATCTATCCCTTTAATGGGTCAAGTGTTCATGAAAAAAAAAAAAAGACATTTTTTTTTTTAGCCATTTCTTGAAAATGGGCAGAGTTAGGCAGTTTATTACGACAGCAACAAACGGTCAAGTAAAGGTCTGTGAAAGTGAATTTATACCTCTTTGGGATGTGATGTAAGCGGCTACTAGCAACCAGAGCAAAGTGATGAGGTGAGTGACGTGCACTCTCTTCAGCTCGTTAAAGACCACTCTCAGTGCCACATGGTGGATTAGTTGCAAAGGCTTGATAGTACATGCTGGAAGATCTGCCAAGAGAGCAGTACAATAGTCCAGTCTGGAGAGAACAAGAGCTTGGACAAGTTCTGTTGCATGCCCCACAAGGAAGGGTCTGATCTTCCTAATGTTGTACAAGGCAAATCTGCAGGATCGGGCCAGTGCAATGTGGTCAGTGAAGTTTATATGTGTCAACTGTAACATTAAGGTTGGGTTGACTTAAAACTTGCGCAATTATGTCTTGGCCAGGTTGAGTTGATGGTCGTTCAACATCCAGCAAGACATTTCTGTCCAGGAGGCTATTAAAGGGGAATATTAAAAGGGGAAAAAAGCACCTACCTTGCGATTTACCATGTTGCGTTCATATTCTTAATCAAGTTTGCAGGGTTTAAGATTTTGAAAAACTGACCAGTACTTCCAGATGAGCAAAGACTTTATATACTCTCGAACGGACTTTGATATGAATAACAAGTTTACTAAAGCTTGTTTTGAGTCTTTTGAGATCAACTGATCTTTCTTACAAAGTGAAAATTGAAAGATGCGTGCTGCAGTTTTCAGTGTTTTGCCCTTTAGCTCTCGAGACCAGTTATGTGACTGAACACCAATTAGAAATGCAAATTTTAGCTTCGAAACTAAGTTACACTTAACAACACAAATGTGCAGCCAAACTATATAAAATATGTTGTATGAAAGACTTACCTCAGTCGGTTGGCATGATGTTTGCTGTAGTATTGTCAGAATTTGTTGTAGTTGGCGAAAGCTGGCATTGAAGAAAGAGCGTGTTATTTTCTCATATTCAAATCATTTGCTAGCTATTCCGCTGTCGTGCAGAACAGCCAATCATCGTGGGCGGCGCTAAATTGGCGGCAAATTTGAATTTGCGTTATCTTGCACACACGCACACACACTACACTAAACCTACCATCACGGAAAACAATACCAAATAATGATTAAAATTAGCATTTATTTGCAAGACAAGGTTAAAAGAGTAGTAAAAGAAACAATGCATAATTTACAGTACATGTACTGTATGTACATATACTATTATTTGACCTTAAAAACCTCACTTTAACCCTCACATGATTAACGATCTTCAATAGTAATAAAAATTATTTGAATGATTTGTGGTTAAAAAAAAAATCCCCTAATTTTACTGGAATAATCCATAATATTAAATAACATTTTATGTAAAATTACACATTACTCTGTGAAAATAGAGTAAATTTCAGCTTAAAAAACAGAAAATTTATGTAATACCGAAATACAAGCAATTATCTGTAAATGTATTGGTGGAACTTTAAAATACAGGAAATATCTGTAAAACAATGGTATTTCATCGTATAATGAAAAAATGGGAAAATTCTGTAAAAAAAATACACAGTTACCTGTAAAAAAAAACTTTTTTTTTTTTTAACAGTGTAGACTTAAGCTCTGCATTTGATATAGTTGACCACAATATCCTGATTTCCAGGTTGGAGAGTTGTGTTGGGTTACAGGGAAAGGTATTGAAATGGTTTCAATCTTTTTTAACAAACAGAAGCTTTAGTGTTTCCATTGGCCAACATAGTTCGTCCTCACACCCACTTGCTTGTGGGGTGCCACAGGGCTCAATTCTTGCCCCAGTTTTATTTTCTATATTCATGCGACCTATGGGTGCTATCTTTGAGAAATATGGAGTGTCCTTCCACCTATATGCGGATGATACTCAGCTGTATTTTCCCTTATGCTGTTCTGCTGCTATTAAATTCGCTAAAAATTGCGATCTTAATAGCTATTTATACTGCTGCTACAGCTGCATGGAAATACTTAGAATTACTATAAGTCTTTATTAAACAAGCAAACACAAACAAATAATGCTTATTTCGCTTTGAGGAGGTCACAAAATCTCTGTACGCCCTGTTAAATAAACAAGTAATGAAAGCATATTTCAATTTTAAAAGTTACTTACCCCATGTGTTACCACTGAAATGTCATGCAATCAGATACTTTCTGCTGCCGCTGCTATAAACGACAGTAATAATTTGACTTGATTGCTATGCATACTGCTACTGACAAACTGAATTCTATGGTACTGCTGCTACACTCTATGAAAGTACAAAAATTGCCGTAAGCCTTACTGAATACACAAATAGTAAATTACGGTTTAAGGTGTCCTACTATTGGCTACATTGTACATGACTACTGCTTAGAAATTATTTATTATTAGTAGTATCTTTATATTTTAAACAAATTCATGATTAATTATCTTTAAACGAAGACTAAACATGACTTTCAAAATAAACTCTTCACTATTGTTAAACCAAGGTAACGAGTGAAATAAAGACATGGCCCCTTTTAAAGGTCCCATTTTGTCAAAACTTTCCTGCCTTTTTTCATGATAACTGAGGTCTAGGGGATATGTAACTACCATATAAGTTTCAAAACAGTCAACGGAAACATGTTGAAAAGGTTAACTTTAACGGACAAAACCAGATCAGCCGACCTGTAACGTTACACTCACTCAAAGGATGGACGAACTGACAGGACTGTTACTATGAGGTGGATCACGATTCACGTCTAACATGTATAGTAAAGACAAACTCACCGTGTCTATCTAGTCATGATGAAGATGTAAATACATTTCAATTTCAGCAGGCAACTATTTTTACAGCTACATTATTATTCCAGCCACAATTAATCACAACACCTGTATATACAATTACAGATGATTATATATAAATCGTCAGTTTGTTGTTTTACACACATGCACACAGACATTAAGATTAAGAGATAAGATTATTTCATACACGACAGTCGTGACATGCAAGAAATCTTCAGACGCGCCCATAACAACAAAAGACAATACTTTATTGAACCTTTTCTGATTAGAAGTGTGCGCGAGCATTTTTGACGATCGTTTCTGTCCAGTTCACTCGTTTTATCTCGTTTAACCACAGCTATCGTCGGTTTTTTGTCTGGCAGTGGCAGCAGGTATGCAATCAAATTTCTAATTTGAGGCTGTATTACATCGATTCTTGCATCCAACATCACAACAAGATGATATTTTAAGCTCCTTATGTAGCCGAATCTGCGCTGGTTTAGCTGTGACGTAATTGTGACGTCGGCCGTACATGAGGCCCTAACCCTAGTTACCTGTGGTTGGCCTAGCCGTGCGTCACTCAGAAAACAACAGGCCAATCAGAAGATAGGCCCATGAATATTAATTAGACAGGACAAATCGACCTGTTTTTACCAGAGCTCCTGAGAGGAGAGCTGTAAATATATATTGAAATGGTATTTGTTACTTGTACTGCAAATATATATTCTTAAGGACATCAAAACCTAAAATAAACCTCCAGAAAGGTGTACAATATGGGACCTTTAAGAATGAGCTCTTCTGAACTGCAATGTGCCACGAGTACACGTATGAGCGGGTATATTTTCTGTTGCTCATTAAATTGTCATGGTTAAATAGTAAGGCTGTTGACAGTATGAATATAAAATAAAGTGGTAACACTTTAGAATACTGTTCCTTCATTAATGAATAACTACACAGGAACAAGTGACTATTGCACTATTAACATTGTAGTAACTACTATTACCTAACAAGAATCTCTGATTAATGATTTAGTAAGTAATAGTGCTTAGTTGAAACTGGTAGTTCACTATAAGCTAATCAATAACTATTTTTTTCATATATCCTGTAGAAATCCTAAGAACTTGTCACAACCAGCTGCTGGAGTGCCCATGTCATCCACAAGAGGGCTGTCTCTTGAGGGACTCTTTTTGGATTGTTGTTTTTCAGTTCTGGACTTCGTTTCCTATCACCCCTTGCACTCATGATTGTCTGATCATTCTCAGCTGTACGTCATTTACTGATTAGTTTCATCCTTGATTTATACCCTGTTTTCAGTGTGTTTGGTTACTGGATTATTGTTTGCAGTTCTCTGTTTTTGTGGGTTCCTCTGTGGATTACTTTTTATGTTTCTGTTTTTGCCCCAGTGTGGACTACTTTTTGGACTCTATAAATAAAGCTGCAATTGGATCTATCTTGTTTTGAGAGTTTTTTGTGACAGAATAATCCAGTCACCTCTAGATCCAGCAGTTTTTCTCCTTACCTGGGACAATGGATATCTGGGTCCTTCCCCCTGCCACTGGGAAGGAGCGGTTGGCTCGATTTCGGCAGTTGATGGCTCTGCGTCAGCAGGGAAGTGAAATAGGAGGCTTCGCCCAGTTATTCTGGTCTTTGGCGTTAGGGCTGGGGTATAATGATGAGGCTCTTAAGGAATTCCTAAATACCTGCCTGGATGATTCTCTGTTCCAGGAGGAGATGGAGGGACTCAGGATTCTGGACTTCTGGGGCTTCGTAAAGTATCTCCGTCATCGAAGTTCATGGGCAACACCAGGTCAGTCTGAACCCCTCCGTAGGGATTTTCCCACCAGCCCTGGCCATCCGACTCCTACTGGGAAGCGGAGGTTGAGAACGAGGAGGGCAGCAAAGTTTCTTCCAGTGGTCTCAGAGTTCACTCCAGAGCTTGCTCCAGTCCGGGAGCCCTCAGAGTCCACTCCAGAGCTTGCCCTCAGAGTCCACTCCAGAGCTTGCTCCAGTCCGGGAGCCCTCAGAGTCCACTCCAGAGTCTGCTCCAGTCCGAGAGCCCTCAGAGTCCTCTCAAGAGCCAGCGCCAGTCCGGGAGCCCTCAGAGTCTACTCAAGAGCCAGCGCCAGTCCAGGAGTTCTCTGAGCACACTTTAGAGCCTGCTGTTGGCCCAGAGGCCATCTTGACACCACCCAAGCCCTTAACCCTGTTGGCCTCAACCAAGCTCCTCGCCCTGCTGGCATCACTCAAACTCCTAGCCTTGTTGGCCTCAAATAAGCTCCTTGCCTTGCCGGCCCCGCCCTGGCCTCCTGCTCTGCCGGCCCCGCCCTGGCCTCTTGCTCTGCCTCTGTTTCTGGGCCCTCTTCCATTGCATGGACCTGGCTCGCCGTCCCTCCCCCTTATCCGCCTCCTTTCCACCTCCCTCCTGAACTTTTGTGTTTTCTGCTGGAGCGTCTGGAATCCGCTCCTTAAGGCCGGGGTTATGTCACAACCAGCTGCTGGAGTGCCCATGTCAGCCACAAGAGGGTACTCTTTTTCGATTGTTGTTTTTCAGTTCTGGACTTCGTTTCCTATCACCCCTTGCACTCATGATTGTCTGATCATTCTCAGCTGTACGTCATTTACTGATTAGTTTCATCCTTGATTTATACCCTGTTTTCAGTGTGTTTGGTTACTGGATCATTGTTTGCAGTTCTCTGGTTTTGTGGGTTCCTCTGTGGATTACTTTTTATGTTTCTGTTTTTGCCCCAGTGTGGACTACTTTTTGGACTCTATAAATAAAGCTGCAATTGGATCTATCTTGTTTTGAGAGTTTTTCATGACAGAACTACTGTACACAGGTTCATAATTAATGTGAATTGTGCATAATGTATAATTAATTCTAAAATGAAGATCATGGTAACCCATTAGTAATGACTCAAGTATTACCAAATCCTTCTAAAGGAACTACTCATTACTTGGATCAGTATTCTAAAGTGAAAAGCATTATAACTCCCTAATATTGACTGACGTCATTGTGAGCTTTTGACATATATGCAAGGTTCTGGATAGTAATGACTCATGTGTTACTACATCCTTCTGAAGAAACTACTAATTATTTGGATCAGTATTCTAAAGTGAAGATCACAGTAACCCAATAGTAATGATTTAGGTGTTACCAGATCTAGCAAAATGAATTACTATCCAAAACCTTGCAAAACCCTCAAAAGTTTACAATCATTTCAGTCATTACTAGAGAATTATCATGATCTTCACTTTAGAATACTGATCCAAATAATTAGTAATTCCTTCTGAAGAATTTGGTAATACTTGAGTCATTACTAATGGGTTACCATGACCTTTACTTTAGAATTAATTATACATTATGCATTATTCATATTAATTACGAACATACAGTAGTTCTTAGGGAGGTATGAAAAAATTGTAGTTACTGATTAGCTAATAGTGAACTACCACATTCGAATAAGCACAATTACTTACTAAATCATTAATCAGAGTTTCTTGTTAGTTACTAGAGTGCTAATGTTGTGTTACTCATGTATTCTTGTGCAGTTATTCATTAATGATGGAACAGTATTCTAAAGTGTTACCAATAAAGTATATAAAATGTAAATCTGACAAGCGCAATAATGCACTGAAATCAGAGTGAAGACCGTTTACTGTTGAGCTTTAGAGATACTCTGAAAGCACGCTGCAGGAATCTCAGGTGAATGTTAGCCAGCCATATAAATGCAAGGCTGTGAGCTCATTGGCTGCAAAAAATTCAAGTGATCATGCGGGTGCCTCCCTGTCTGTGTTCTTGGTCGAGATTAAACGGATGTCGCTGTCATAAACTTGTTTTAATTACTCTCATACATTTTTTTTATAAATCGCTAATGCATTAAATAATAAAGATACAAAGCAGGTTAAGTAAAATTTTATTTTACAAATAATTAGGCTATAAAATGCTATAGACTGCGATAAAGATAGCAGTTTCACAATTTGCATATGCATAAAAAAGCTAATTATTTTTTACATGCAATGATACAAAATAAAACCAAACAAGATTTATAATGAAGAAAAAATAGACAAATAAGAATAAATGATGTAACCACTCGGCACATCTCTTGAGCGTCGCACTCAGCAGCATGCACGCCGAACAAATACAAATCTTGCACTCCACATGCAGCGCAGATAGCGACACAAGTTATGTGAAACACATGAAAAGTTTAAATAAGATAATACTGACAAGGAACATTATATGACATTTAAAACAGTTTTGACAATTTGTCCTTCAGTCTGCCTGTGCTCCACAAATGCTGATTTGGGCTAAATCTCCGTGATCGATGTTATTAGAATGAATTAATTTCTAAAATGTCATTAGAATGAATTCATTTCTAAAATGTATAGGGAAAGCCTGAAACAGATCACAGCAGTATAGACCTACACAGTAGGCTATCAGTCATCAGCATGATTATAATGAGAGAACTTGAGTTTAAACGGAGGATGTTTTATTAATCCATCCCTTCTTTTCAGTTTCAATGATTTAGCTAAATCATGCCAAGTTTAATTTATCCGTTCCTTCTTTTAGTTAGGCTTAAATAATGGGAGCGAAATTAAATTAAATTCAATTCTAGTTTATTTGTATAGCGCTTTTTACGATACAAATCATTGCAAAGCAGCTTTACAGGAAATTAAGTTTCTACTATATATTTACTGTATATATTGTAGAAACGTAATATATTTGAAAAATAGATTTCGGGGGTTTAGCACGAGGTTCGCACACGCGGAGTCTGAAGCAGCTCTCTCTCGTGCACAGATTCCTGACAAGCGCGGTGTTCGGTGACGCTCCAGGAAAAAGAAAGAAAGAAACCACCTCTTAGATGAATTCTGTCAATGGATTTATGGGAGTGAAATGACAAACTTTATATTGCATTAATTATGAATGCATCTGATATTGCCAATAATGCCAAATACACGTTCAACTTATAAATATCAAAGTGTATGATGACATATACGTATATGCTCTATTAGTGTTAGAGCATCACTAAAGTGCTTACTGAGTGTATTTTTGATTAAAACGGAGAAAGAAAATTATTTAAAGGAGACGAGATACATCTATGCCTTTCTGGAAATTTCTGTCAGTTTAGCGATCTCCTTGGTAAGTCAGTTTGCATTGTTAATTGTTACAAATCAGATCATCACTGTAGTTTAAGAGGTAAAACAAGATAAATTAAATCTGTGAGTGATTTATGTATGAAAAAAAAAAGTGTAAAGCTGTATTTGGGAAATAACAGCTAACTGTGTGACCAGCTGTGATGAGAAATGGTCAGTCATATGTAAATGAGTGTGTTATGTAAAAAAACAGTTGCAGACATTGCATGTATGAAGAAAATATTCTTTACTTGAAGAATGCATATACAAATATTCAAGTTTTGTGTAAAATGTTAGGAAGCTTTCCTGTAGCTCAAATGGTAGAGCATGGCGCTAGCAACGCCAAGATCATGGGTTCGATTCCCAGGGAAAGCAAGAGCTGATCAAATGTAAAAAAAACTGTAACTTGAATGCAATGTAAGTCGCTTTGGATAAAAGCGTCTGCTAAATGCATAAATGTAAATGTAAAATGTCTGATGTACAGTGATCAGTTTATTTTCATGAGTTAAAACTTTATTGTATGTTGTTACAATGAAGATATTAATGATTGTTTTGTGACCTTGTCTGTTAAAGGTCAGGTTGTTTTGTGTGTGTTTCTCTGCTTTTCCATGTTGATGCCATCTGTGTGATGTTCTGGAGCCTGTATTCTGGATTTGTCCCGGCCTTTCACTGGTCCTGAGGAGGGTTTGGACTGTCGAGCCACCTTGAGTCTGTTCTCTGATTTTTCTCTTTTCTGTGGAAAAAGACAAGTTTTCTGAATTCTGCGAATGGTAGGAAATCAAATGGATTTTCTCTTCTTCTTTTCTCGGATGGAGACATTTTTCCTCGTCAACAGATAAAGACATTTAAATATCTCCGTGGACTATTCAAAGGACAGTTTTTCTTGAAAGATTGAACAATTCAGTGTTGAAATCGAAGGTTATCTATTATATTTAATTGAGAATTGTTTGTTTTCTATTTTGATTTACAATTGGGTTTGTATGTTGTTGATTTTTTGTTTTATAATTGAACAACACTGATTGATTTAAAAGAACAAATAGTTACAACAGAAATTGAACTGCTTATCCAATATTTTTGGAGTACATCAAATATTTTGAAGTGTGAAAAACTTACCTTGTTGAAAACTAAGGGAAAGATTACGAGGTTTAAAGAAACAAAGACAACAGAAAGTTGAGTAACCACAATTCAATTTGTGACAATATTGCTTTTTTATTTTCATTTGTTCTCTATTAATTGAAGCAACTTACCAGCTGTGTGCTTTCAAAATACAAATCTTCAGTCTGGTCTGTTCACTGTTGTTGTGGCATCTTTCTCAGCAGCGAATCTTTTCTTCTGAGACATGGGTCCATAGATTCGCATTATAAGATCTACAAATAATTTACCATAGAGCAAGCACTACATATGGTAACCCTCGTTCCCTGATGGAGGGAACGGAGATGTTGTGTTGAGTGTATGATGAGGATGAGGAAACATGAGTTTGCCAGCATGCGTCACATGGGCTAAGTGACAGACTTTTTGCATTTGAACGTGAGGAGACAGAGTGTCCGTGTCCAAACATGTTTTGATGCATTGTTCCAGCGCCGGGCCGTTACAAATAGGAGGGCCAAGAACGCTGCATGTGTGACCCAGAGAAGAAGGAAACTGCTCTTTTATTGACCAGGTGGTGGCCGTCTGCCAGATGGCAGACAGCCGTGCTGGAGCCAAATCCACCCCCCGTCCCCCCCATCGGAGGTGGATTCAGGCAGGCCAGATAGTCCATCCTCCCTGGGTCGCCCGTCTCAGGAACGCTTTGAAGCCTTGCGAGGGTTCCTTGTAGCCTAATGACGAGCTGGCAGTGTCACCTTCCTGCCATCCTCGGCGACGAGCAGACAAGGGTTGCTGACTCGGGGGAGCAGGAGCAGGACCTGATCCACGTCGAGGCAGGATTTGCTTGATGGCCTCCGTCTGCTTCTTCACCGTGGAGAACTGATGGGCAAATTCTTCCACAGTGTCACCAAAGAGACCAACCTGTGAGATTGGGGCGTCAAGAAAGCGTACTTTCTCAGCTTCCCGCATCTCAGCCAGGTTAAGCCACAGGGGGTGTTCCTGGACCACCATAGCGGACATCGCTCTTCCTAGAGCCTGCGCCATGACCTACATAGCCCAGAAGGCATAGTCGGTCGCCGAACGCAGTTCCTGCAGTACCTCTGGGTTGAGCCCACCCTCGTGCAGCTCTTTCAATGTTTTGGCCTGGTAGACCTGCAGGATGGCCATAGCGTGTAAGGCAGACGCAGCTTGTCCAGAGGCTGCATAAGCCTTCACCACCAAAGAGAACTTGCATGCCCTGGACGGGAGTCGGGCGGCCCCGACAAGTGGCCGCGTTTTGCGGGCAAAGATGTACCGCAATCACTCTCTCCACCTGCGGGACCTGACACGATTTTGTCAGCTCCTCGTGCACTTCCGGGAAGAAAGGCACTGTGGCCGAATGCGGCTTAGCGCTTGGGGCAGGGTGGAGGAGACTACTCCAGCCCAATACTCTTAGCTGCCCAGGCAAGCACGGCTGCCATCTCCGCATCAGCCTCGGACTGAGGGTCAGCACCCGTAGGTGCTTGCTCAGCCAAGACATCCGCTTCTGATGGCTCAAGCCCGCCCTCCGATGCTGCAATTGATCTATCGGTAAGCCCCGCCCCCCTCAGTTACTGTTGCTCCCTCGGACAAACAAACGGAGTTGCTCACTGTCTTACAATGACAGCTACAGTGTGAAAACCTTGTCCCACGATGTTTTTGCACAATTTTGGACACAGAAGGCCACCAACTGGGAATTAAATATTCCATGGAGGGATTTATAAAATATTTAAAATTAAATACAGTGGGTAACTTGAAGCGAGGGTTTACAGATCACAATGCAAGCGGGAAAAGTCTCATATTATGGTCGGTCATCACGATCGCGGATGACAACATGCAGGATCAACTGTCCATGTAATGCAGGGTACGATTAAATTAATGTACATTTAACCAGTTTAATATGGAGAGGCACTGAAATGTAGACCTTCGTTTATGTGTTTTTGACCTACACTGTACAAGACGCGAGAACAGTCCGCTATTTAGGTTTGTACATTAGCATGGGCTCACTAACTTTAACGTTAGCTAGTTTTAACCAGAGATACCTTGCTAAAGCACAAGATAACATTAACATTCTGTTTGAGCAGATGAAAATTGTAACTTAATGTGTGTATGATAACCAGAAAATGAAAGTTTTTGTCTTCATTTGTATTGGGGTTGAATACTTAGGGACTTAGGGTTTTGTTTGGATTCAGGAAATGTAATAAAATAAATTATATTGCCCATCCTCTCAGGATACCTGGAATCGGTGTTACAAGTACACCAGGCACATTATTTTTCCTTTTTTTTTTTTAATCAAATTTTTTTTTTTTTTTTTTCACACACAACATCACAACATAACATCACTCAAAACAAACAACAGACACATACTCCATATTTTAAAGGTCCAATCAAAGGGGAGAGAGAGAGAGGGAGGGAAAAAGTAACAAAAAAAAAGTCCTTCCTTTATGTAATCACATATGTTAGAAAAAAAAATAAAAAAAGTAATAATAATATGCAATCCAATATGCCTCTCCACACACGTGCGGCGCACACCAGTTCTGCATCATTGTCCTCCTCGCAGCCGCAAAACCAGCAAACAGCATTCTCCTTTGGATTAAGCTTATAGAGAGACCAGAATCAACATCAAGAAGACACACACTTGTATTAGCAAAGCAATCAGTCCGTAGTGAGGAGGATAAAACCAGGTTTACATGCGTCCATAGATCTATGACAACAGGACACTCCCAAAACACATGAAGAAAAATACCCGATGACGCAGTGTTACATATCAGGGCACCAGAAATAGATTTACGGTGTAAATATTCTAACACACAGGTTCGTTTAATGGCAGAATTTAAGCCAGTCACATTCAGTAATAAAATATCCAGAGCATACATTAAACATTCATAATCCCAAAATTGTATTCAGTAAATGAAGAGAACCAAAAGCACTCCCATTCTGTAAATGACGTGTAAACGTTAGTGTGCGTTCTAGATATCAAACCACCTAGATGAAAAATCGCCTTAGACATAAGGTAAAGTAAATAAAAGTATGAATATCTGTTGTAAAAAAATTAAAAGCAACACAGACAGAGATGACCAACAACTATAGACAAAAAACAACTCAGGCCGCACGTTACCAAAAACATAGGTCTGATTGAGCAACAAAAAATTGTGCCTCCCAAAAGGCTCACATAACCAAAACATTATTGTAATGAAACCTACTCCCCATTAGTCCCCTCCAGAAAAAAAAAAAGAAAAAAAGGGGGGTTAGTCTTACCAGCAAAGGGACAATTGTAACGAATAAATATGAACACTATCCCAGGAGGAGAGAGGAAAGAAGAAAAAAGAAAAAAAGAGATCTAGCAAGCATCCATATCCCTCCCGCCACCATCTTCATCCGGGCAGCTAGCATCTCCTCTATCCCGGCCACCAAACCCCTCCCGCCGGGCCGAAGAGAGGGCGGCCGCCACCCTCCCGCTGCCATGTGGATCCGCAGCAAATGTCCCATTCTGTGACAGGGAGCTGACAAAATCCTCCTCTTTCCGAAGAGAATCGAAGCTTCTCTTCTCACCCCCGTGCCGTAGCTTAATTACCGCCGGATAAGCGAGGAAGGGCTGGAGACCAAGCGCCGTCATCGACCTCAAAACCGGAACCAAGCTTTTTCTCTTGGCGGCTGTAACTGGACTAAAGTCAGGAAAAAATAGTAGCGTGACATTGTCCTGCGTGCATTTCACCGGATAAGCCTGCCGAGCACCCTTCAGGATCTCCGATCTGTCATGCCATCTTAGCACACGGAAGATGAGAGTACGCGGCCGTAGAGTTTTTCCTTCCGTCATACACGCGATGTGCCCAGTCAATCTCGATGTTACGACCTTTCAGGGAAGGAATCCACTTGGAAAGATTAACTCTGGTAACCCCACCAGTCGTACGTTATTTCTTCTGCTCTTATCCTCCATATCCGTCATCTTCTCGGTGAGTCGCTCTAGCTGATTTCTTAAGTCCGTGACTGCACTCCTATCCTCACGTGCAGTTGCCTGAACAGAATCAACGCGGTCACGTGTCTGCTTTGCAGCGGCAGCCATGGCCTCAAACTCCTCTCTTAGCTCTTTAACAGAATTGTTAGTCGCTTGTATGTCTTCACGCAATGCTGGAATCAGCACATAGTCCACAGCATCTCTTACTGCCGAAGTCACAACCGAATCCAAAGTGCTTTGCTGCTCTTTAAATGCTAGCTTGATACCGTTAGCAATAGCATCGTCGATATCCTCTCTGGAGATAGTGGAATCCCTGAATTTATTCTTTATTGGCGATTGCCCAATCTCTCTTTTCTGATCACCTTTGACTGTTGAAGGACTCATGATGAGTCCGATGTAAAGTGGTTCGAAATTTACTGACAGGATAATAAAATATTTGACAAAGTCAGCAGAGCGAAAGACTACGCGTGCATCGAAGTCGAAGGGTCACGTGATCCCCCCCTCGTTTTTCAATTTTTGAAGCATAAACCCCATAAAACCAGTGCGAGCTTCGGATCTTCCAATGTTTCTCTATGGTTCCGCTCCCCGTGCAACTGATACTCAACTGCCATTGGCTAGTCTGTGTTCGAGGGGAGGGGCTTACCGATAGGTCAATTGACAGCTCATCCTCAAACACATCCGGGAACTCAACCGGAAGACACAAGGTCAGGGAAGCCCACGGGGATTGACCCGGCGAAAATATTCCCTCCTCCCTACACTCTTCAGCGGTGCACATCGCTGTGGCTTTATACCCAGAAGTAGAAAGACCAGAGTAGAAAGCAGCCGTGGTGACTCGGGGTCTTTTGGCAAAGAACCCGAGCCTCGAGCGCAACGTGCCGATGGGAAGTGCCTCGCAAGCGGGGGACGAACCATCCACGAGCGCTGCCTCAGCGTAAGCTTTGCCCAAACACTGAATACAATGCTCGTGCCGGTCATTGTTTGAGATGTGCCAACCGCATCCAGAAACACATGGACGGAAAGGCATGATGAATCACACAATTCCACTGTGTAGCTCTTTCAGAGAAATCTTTGCTCTTTTAGAGGAAATTTTTTTTTAGAGATCGCCGTCGAAGCACCCAGGGGTACTCTCACAACACTTATCTGTATCTAAGAAGGGAGAGACCACTGACCGTACCTTAAATCCAACTACGAGGTTTGAGAGTTGAATGATTGCAACTTCTGAGAGACGCTTCTCGACTCCTTAGAACAGAACGAGTGAGCAGATGCCACTCAGCGGTCAAAAGCTGCAAATGCATTTTGCAGATGCGGCAGCACCCACGGCGGTAAAAAGCATGTTCTGGTTGGCCACCTACTGTATATGTGGGTGCAGATAAATGCAGTTTGTTTTGATAAACTAGTTATTTTGTGCGATTTCGTCGAGTCAGTAATTAATTTGTGTAATCTGTGAATCAATATGCAAAGAAACAGTGAAAGATAAGCAAGCATGTACACAAAATGAGTTCATAAGTGTGTTTGAAGAGTTTTACATATGGATTGTAATTACATAAGGAAATATATGTGAGTTGAATGCGTGTCTTCTATCAGAGTTAAAATTAGTTTAAGTTGAGCCAAAATGGCGTCCTCCATGTGAAACACAAACTGAAACAAAATGGCAGACCTGTTTAAAGAGAAGGTAACAGTGGATTTCATGTTTTTTTTTACAATTATGTGAACTGAATATGTGAGATGTTTTGTGAATGTTTACATTTATACAGTATACAGAATGCCTCATGTAATGTGAATGTTTACATTTATACAGTATACAGAATACCTGATATAATGTATTGTTCACGTATACATGCCATTGTATCACAGAGACACGAGGACTTTATTTGTACACATGGACATTCAAATACATGGAGTTTACATTGACTTTATATTAAGTTTACTCTTTACAATATTGTTACATTAGAAAACTGTGTTCTTTTTCTTGAAAGTGAATGTGCAATTCATGTTAATGTTTTACAATGAAAGAAATGAGAAAGAACGTGGAGTTCATTAAACATCACCAGAGCTCGCAGCATACTCATGTGTTTCTCTTACTTTTCTGCAGACACTTGACTGTGTGTTCTACATAACATTTCGGGTCTCTCCAGCCTGAGACGGGGTAACACATCTGCAATTCATTTTATTTTGTAATGTGGTCTCTTCATGCTTTTCTGTTCGTTATTCATGCTCTCACGAAGTTTCAAACTCCTAGTGTCTAATGGGGTTATTGTAAATCTTAATGTCTCTGGTTTATCTCTGTTTTTCTGCACGCTGAGACTTTTTCCTAGTTCAATTGTGACAACTCTCTGAACATTTTAGCATGGTAATGGATATGATAATGTTCATGTATTTGGTCTTGGCGGAATAGATTTGCTACACTGCTGCTGCTGCTGTTGATAATTGCTTTAGTTGTAGATTATTGCTGCTGCTGCAAGCAAATACAGGAACTTGCTACATAATGTATATGGCGATACGGTGCTGTGAGTATTCAAGATATACTGCTGCTGCACAAATAGCATATAAAATAGCCCCCAACAAAGCTGGAAGAAAACAAAACAACTGAATATGTATGCTGATGCTACACAATAATATGCTTAAATTCATCCCTACAAAGCAAAAAAAAAAAAAAAAAGAAGATAAATCCCCCCAGAAAAAGCAGATCTATTGCCAAGACATATGTACTGCTGCTGCTCCAGAGAGCCGTGAGACCATTTGTTTGCTACCTATGTGAAACTTGGCCAGCTTTGCCTGTGATGTTATGGATTAACACTAGTGAACTGTTGCTGTGTGTACCTGATCGGTTGACCAGATAGCTTAAACTAGTGACCTGAGTTAAATGTGTTTCTGGGCTAGTGAAGCCCAGATAAATTAACTAGTGGCTTAGCAATGTGAACCTGGGTGCTATACCCTTAGGTTTATTTAACTAATGACCTAAATAACTATGTGTGCCCTACAAAGGGACTGAACTGCTGTGAGCTCCATTAATTAGGCATATAAGTAGCTAAGCGAATGCCTATTTTGCTCTAACACCGTGTCTATGCCAGACGTGAGTGGCAGAACATGACAAAATCAATAGACCCGTTACGATAGGTAAAGCTGTCCGCAAAGTATGCAGTGCGATACTGCCAATGCAACAAAACATCTGCTACTCCTGCTATTGATAATATTCACTAACATTTCAGAATCAGAATGAGCTTTATTGCCAAGTATGTTTACACATATGAGGAATTTGATTTCATGACAGAAGCTACTGCAGTGCAACAGAATGACAGTGACAGAACAAAAAAACACAGATAATAAAAAGAAGAATTAAAAAGAACAAGTAAATAAGGAATAACAATATACAAATTGACAATTGTATGTACAGGTGTATAACAGTAGACAGTGTTGTATGTACAGATACATTATGTGGAATTGAAATGTAGACTAAGTATGTGTTAATCCGACAGATCCACACAGCAGCGTCCGGCGCATATTATCAACATGCTCATTATTGTGCCTGCATGACACGTCGCTATTGTTACTAGAATGCTCCTTGAGGAAGGGGTTTAGTAACATAAAAAGGACACGCGAGGCAGAATGTCAATTTAACCATTTATTAACGGCCAAACATCTCACGAGTCACATTCAATCAACCGGCAACAAATACTAAAGAATTAAATCAACTAAATAAAACAAACAAAACATGGATCAACACACAAATCAAACACAGAGTAAGCACCGCTTGTCAACGGTAGACTTGACCATAAGACACGCACGAAGCTCGCTAGCTGCACTAATCTCTGGTGGCTGGACGGAAGGAGCTTCTTTACGAGTGCGGGTCATGCTCAAAGAGCGTAGTAGTAGCTGTGGCAAAACACGCGCTGAAACGGGGAAAGCCTTCCACACAACCACAACTTCCACCTTATATTCAGCCCAGAACGTCATTACCGAACAAGGCGCAGGTGTGTAGGGGCGGAGCTCAACCTCGGGAGAAAAGAACAAGCCAAATCAGCACAACAGGGGGGAAAAAATAATGGCAACAAAAACTTTGACCGTAACACTTCTCCCCCGAAAACAGAAGCAGTTTTCCCCTTTTCCACCTTCATCCTTCTGGAGGAATGAGGAAATAAACTGGTTCTGAATACAAACACTTGACCCCGTGACAAAGCATCGGCCACCACATTCTCAGATCCCCTTTTATGACGAATTTCTACACTGTAAAAAAAAAACCTGTTGTTTTTACAGGAAAACGCTGGCAGCTGTGGTTACCAGAGAATTCCTGTAAAAAATACAGCAGCACAGTAGATAACTTTACTGACACAATATGTAAATTGATTTACAGTGAATGAAATCACAGCTGAATCACATTACAAACTTGTTAAGTCTACCAAAAAAACTTGTTTATTTATATACAACACAGTTAATCAGGCAATTAACACAGACAATCAGGTGATGCCAAAGGCCAAGTTACAGGTCAGATCTACAGGCGAGCCCCCTCACGTTTGTTAAGGTATTTTTTGCAATAAAAACAGTTCTAATTGAATAAATGCAAGATAGATAAGTTTTATACCATATTGTGAAACATTTCCGCAAAGAAAGAACATCTTCATGAAACAAGCAGGTGGCGGACTCGCTACCAGAAAAAGTGCACATTTAAGACTTAAAAAAAATAAAAAATTATATAGTGCCTTAGTAAACATAATACACATTGTGGATTTAACAAAGCGAAAACTAAAAGTACCTCTTCTCAAACAAACAGAGAAAGTTAGTGCACCTTTAAGACTTTAAAAAAAAAATTATATAGTGCCTTAATAAACATAATACACATTGTGGATTTAACAAAGCGAAAACTAACAGTACCTCTTCTCAAACAAACAGAGAAAAAGTTCTTCTCAAACAAAGAGTCAGAGTCCACAGAAAGAGTCCATATTTAGGCTTAACGCCACTCGTGATCGGAGAGTTCCTGTATCAGGGTGAGGACTCGAGGGTTCACGTTGAGACGACGCTTGGAGTTTTTATTCTCTACTTTGGTTCCTTTTTCTGGGTTTATCGAGAAAAAACACCTGTAGAACAAAAGCATATTAAAGCATATTAAGCATTTTAATTGATCAGTTATAAAAAATAAAAAAATAAAAAAGACTACAAGAAACAATATACACACTACCGGTCCAAAGTTTGGAAAGTGTACAATTTTGATTGTTTTTGAAAGAAGTCTCTTCTGCTCAACAAGGCTGCATTTATTTGATCCAAAATACAGCAAAAACAGTATTATTGTGAAATATTTTTACAATATAAAATAACTTTTCTATTTCAATATATTTTAAAAAGCAATTTGTTTCTGTGATTTAAAGCTGTATTTTCAGCATCATTACTCCAGTCTTTAGAGTCACATGATCCTTCAGAAATCATTCTAATATGCTGATTTGCTACTCAAGAAACACTTATCAATGTTAAAAACAGTTGATGCGGCGGGAGACCAGGCTGGGATACGTGAAAAGACTCAAGGGCATTAAAGATAGAGTTTACCTTTATCCCCTGACACCTTGGATGTTTTTAGCCTGGAGATCAGCAACAGCTGCGTCATACGTCTCTGGGGTGCGTAGAGGACCACAGACATTCGGATCAGCCACAAACTCACTTCTTGTGATTTCACAGTACCTGCAAAAATATTGAGAGCGGCTAAAGTTCTCTGTAAACCCACCTATGCAATGAGAACCCAAGTTTTCCCCAGCAATGCAGTAAAGACCCCCTTTTACTGTTTGTCCATCTACATTTATTCCATCTGTCTCCAAGGATTTCAGATCTGCCAACAACTCTGAGAAAACTTTGGCTACTCCAAAACGCTTAAGGTCATCCTCAACACACGACAGGACTAAAAACATATTATCAGTATTTGAACGCAAATGAATGGGTAAATTTGCTAATGAAATATAGACTGCAAGAACTTTGTGCATCTTTTAGCAGAACCAGGGGATTCACATTTCAAATGAATCTTGGTACAAAATCAGTTTGAGGCTTTCAGGGTTTTCATTGAAGAACTGGTGATATTTGAAATTTTGTCCATCATATAAATCCGTAAAAACCTCTACATCAGGATCTCCAAACTGTTGTGACTGTGTATTCCTCCCTTTTTTTTTTTTTTTCCCGGCCTGTCAGTAATTAATTTTTTTTATTAATTTAATTTTATATACCCTTTTATTTAACCACACTATGACAGACAAGCCCGGGGGACAGAGAAAACAAGAGAGAGAAAGAAAAAAGAGAGAAAAAAGAAAAAAAAAAAAGACAAAAAAAAAACAGACAATTTGCTTCGATACCTGCTGACAAAAGAGAAAACAACAGAAGAAAACAACAGAAGACACAACATCATAGAGATTGCAGCAACAACCAACATCTGTATGAATCACAATAAATTCTAAATGTTAAATGTTATTGAGCAGCACACACAATAACTAATATTACAAAATAAGTTTTGAAGCAACAGCAGATCAAGACAAAGCGTGTCTGTGAGCACCTGTTTTTACACCAATGTGACTGCTTGAGTGTACACCTGTGTGTGTGAGCGCGCTTGTGTTCATAAGGTTCCTCCATGTAAATGTTTTATAGTGTGTTGTGGGGCACAACAGTCCCATCCCGCAAGGCATGAACAGGCGCGGAAAAGGACTCGGGCCCCAAACATCGGGGGCCCCCCAGGGCACGGCACCCCAGGAGAATCACCGCAGGGATAACCGCCGCCCTCCACCCAGAAAAGGGCAGAGGAGAGCCCGAAGGCGGCACCTCCGACAGTCACACTGCAGACGCCCCAGGGTGCCGTGGCGGCAAGCCCGCAGGCTCCACCGGTAGCCGACCACACCAGGGCAGACCGGGCCCTGGGCCCGGAGATCCAAACCCCCCACCCCCCAATCGGGGCCCAGCAAGGCCAGCAGGGCCAGGCCCCGCCAAGCGACCGCCGAAAGCGGGCCGGCGCCCACCCGAGCATCCTGCCCCGGCGCGAGAAACCACCAATGGACCGGCGACATCCTCCACCGGCAGTGCATGGTGGTGGGGTAGGGGTCGGCTGAGGTGATGAGTGAGGCGGAGTCCAATGCCCGACCTGACACATAAACGTAGACGAACAAGCACACATATACACAAGCATACGTTCCCACCCTCATGCACGCAAACGAATATTCACACCCTCGCCCCACATGTAGACACAAAAATGGACAAGATACCCACACTCACACTCCCCATATGCACTCTATACTCCTAGATCCAGGCACCACCACCCCCAGAGGGGAAGCCAGCGCCCGATCCCGGAGCTGAACCCCCTTCGCTCCGGCGTGGGGACAGGAGGACCACCCCGGTCCTCGCAGCAGCAGAGAAAACCAACAGCCCAGACCCCGACCGGGCGGCCAGCTCATCCTCACAGCCCCCGGCCCCAGACAGAGAACAGAGAGCAGGGGTGTGAAAAAAAGACCCCAAGCTTCACCTCACCTGCTCAAATGTAGTGTTGGTGTGTGTTGTTCTAAGGTGCTTTAAAACAGTGGTGCTTTAAAACAGGGGAGGGGCACCCTCTACAAGCTTGTGTCAGCTCGTCCCCTCCCTAGCGCCCTCAATGTCTATGTGCAACTTAAAATTGAGAAGTGGGCACTGGCACCAGAGGGAAGGCTGAATGAACAGACCGCCCTCCGGATGCCATTCAGTGTGCCCACCCCCAAGGCCCTATATGTATGTGTCATGTGACAGTAAGTAATGAGAATGTCTAAGCTATAATGTGTGATTGAGATGCAGGCGGCCACGAGGAAACAGAGGAACACCACCTCCCCCGCATCCCAGCGACACACCCGCACCTCAAAACCCTACCTATGTGTTGATGTGATGGAGCGGGAGAAATGAAGCCCTAGGGATGGGGAGGAAAGCATCAGAGGGGGCAAAATACCCCCCCCCCTCTGGAGTCAGCTCCCCGCTGACCCCCATAGGCACCCCTGCTACCCCAAATCTGCCCAGGGCGGGGGCCCAGGCCCATCCAGACCAGGGCCCATGGCAGCCCGGGGCCCATGGCAGCCCGGGCCCATGGCAGCCCGGGGCGGCCCATCAGACCCCACAGCAGAGGAAAAACTACCCCACCCCATCATTCAGTCAGCTCCCAGACTACAAAAGACAATAAGACACCCAGGTAGAGCCCATTTACCCCGCCTCTATTGGACCCCCCCCCCTGCGGAGGCACCGATGCATCGAAGACCCCCACACCAGAACCGGGCCCAAGCGTATGCACCAACCCATGCTCCCGGCGGCACACCAACCAGGACCCAAGCCCCCAGGCCCAGCCGTAACCCCAACCCGGAGGCAGAGCACCCCCAGAACCCCAAGCCCCCCCCGGACCGACCCCGGAACAGTGCGGCCGTCAGGCTGGTAACCTACGTCCGCCGGCACATGCATCCCCAGCAGCGCTGCATGCAGCCGCCAGAAAAACAGCACCCAAGAGTCACCAATACCCCATCCAGGCCAAGGCCGCAGCCCCAGCGCCGAACCCCCCCAAGAAACCCACCCCCAGGGAACTCCCAGATGCCCCAGGCCCACATCGCCACCCCACGCCAACAACAAAAACCACAGCCGGACAGAATCGGGACCCCCACTCACACTAGGTGATGGAGCTGATCAAAGGAGCCCAGAGAGATTGATCAATTGTGGCAGCAGAGACTGTGTCAAGACTAATATAATCCCACAAATAATCTCTATATTGGTTGATATTAAGATTATTTTTATTTTTCCAGTTCATGAGGACAGTCTTCTTAGCAATGCATAGGGCAGTGAAAGCCATGTGGATTGTGTTACCTTCTGTAGTGACACCATCTAGGTCGCCCAACAAGCAGACTAAAGGAGAGGCTGGAATAGAACATTTAAGACACTTTGATAAGTCTTCACAAATCCTGTACCAGTACCTCTGAACAGGTGGACAGAACCATAGAGCGTGGATATAATTGTCAGGTGTATTACCTTTACAGTGTGAGCAGTTGTTGGAAGCTGTAAAACCCATCCTGAACATCCGATGACCTGTGTAGTGCACTCTATGCAGGATTTTGTATTGTATTAATTGTAAACCAGGATTTCTAATCAGTTCAAAGGTTTTTAAACATATCTGAGACCAGAATTTTTTGTCCCTGCTTACTGATAGATCTGCCTCCCATTTTGCAATAGGAAGTGATACTGATTCATCTATTTTGGAAAGTGCCCTATATATTTTAGACATTAATTTGGGGGTTTTGAGATTAAGAAAATCTACCACACTTGGTGGTATTTGTAAATTGATATGATTAGACTTAAATTTCCTTTTTACAATAGATTTAATTTGTTGATATTCTAAAAATCTATGTTTATTAATCCCATATTGTTTAACTAATTTGTCAAAGGGGATAAAGTCTGTCCCTTCGAATATATGTTCCAGGTATTTAATACCTTTACAACTCCAATCTGTGAAGTTTATCATATTGTTGTTTAGCAATATGTCAGGATTGTTCCAGATGGGGGTACGTTTGCATGGGATTAGTGAAGACTCCGTCATTTTTAGAAACTCCCACCATGCTGTCAGAGAAGAGCTGATACA
>JAPDDO010000207.1:0-220170 GCA_027422415.1 Schizothorax lantsangensis | reverse complement strand
GGCAGTTTGCTGAGTTCCTGACAGTAGACTGTGCTGCAAAAGGTTTATTTTATGTATTTATTTATATTTTTTGGATAAGTTTTCCACACAGAGCTTTGTAGACAGATAATTATTATAATTTTGGACATTATTAGACAAATACTTAATGAATATTATAAATAATGTTATTTATTAATTTATCATTCATAGGTTACACAATGAATAATCTTGTCATATACAATTTATGACATTTAAAAAATAGTTAAAAATTTTGTTAGAAATGGAACAAATAATTAAAACGCAGTCCTGATTAAATTCATCCCATCCAGTTAACAGCGGCAGATTGTGCAGAATTGTCTAAAAAGTGATACATGTTCCAGACAGAATGACTGCTTAAATCACACAGACATATCCTGGAGGAGGAATACATAAAATAATCAAATCTTTTGTGTTGAATATTCACATAGCCTATACTTGTTCTGTTTTATTGTCGAGTTGTCAGGTGTTGAAATAATCAGTGTGAAGGGGTGTCTCTTAATTTGCTACACTGAAGGTGGCAACCCTTTTCTCAGTTAATGAGGTTTATAAATGAAATGACAACATACTGATTCCCCTGCTAGGACACAAAAAACAGTTTAAAACTGTGCAGGTTATATCTGCTCACCCAGCCGAGTCTTTTGGCTGCACTGAGGCTGATCATGTTGTATTGTTATATTTTCCCCTATAGTGAAACCAAATGGCTACAGTGATTCTTGATGCACTTACTGAGCTGCTGGAAGCAGAGTTCAAAGAATTCAAATGGCACCTGTCAAGTGGTACACAAGTCAACTCTATTGCTCGTGGAAAGCTGGAGAACACTAATCGCCATGATGTTGTGGATCTAATAGTGCAGCAGTATGGCACTTCAGACGCCGGAAAGATTGCAATCAGAGTGCTACGCAAATTAAGCAAAATGATCTTGCTGATCAACTGAAGGGAAAACTTCCGGAAGGTACTTTTTGACACTTGTTTATCTACATCTATGAATTTTTTATCTAAACTGTTATGCATTTTGAGTTGATCTCTATGTCTCCATCAGTTTTCAGAGGATGTTTCTACTGAAGGCGGAGGTTCATCCGGTGCAGCGGCTGCAAACGCTTCAAAGACAGCTGTTACAGTGACCATAAACTCCGGCAGTGGAGGAACTGTAAAGGCCCCTGTTATCTCGGTGGTGTGTTTTAACGGCCCAATGACCTTCAACTAATTCTCAAGGATCTATCTGTCTTAGAACAATGATTTTAAGGGACACACGAAAGAGAAGTATTTACTGAATATTCAGATCTAAAACATTGTTTTCAATACGTATTATGTTTCCAGCACTGTTAATTTTGACAGCAATTTTGATTTAGTTTTAGTCATAGTTTTGGACTAAAATGCCATTAGCTTTTAGTTTAGTTTAGTTAGAATTGTTGTAGTCTTCGTCCAGTTTTAGTTGACTAAATCTACAGTAGATCTAGTTAACGGTTTAGTTCAGGGGTGTAATGCATTTTTTAAGCATTTCTCTAAAATTTCCAAACTCATTGTAATTCCCAGACAAAACATCTATTAAACTGGTAATATGAATAATTTTGTAATGCAAAAACAGATTTAATGCTGTGACACATAATATGTCTTTATTTCAAAATGAAATTAAAACTACTTCTCATAAAGAAACAAGAAGATTAATCCTTATTAAAGCTACTAAAGAGATTGAATCACTCACTGCAGTCAAGAGCATGAGTGATTTTCTCTCTCTCTTTTGTTGATTCATTAACAATAAGGACACAGACAACAACAATTAAATTAGTCTGCTGTCCCTTTAAAATGACTGCCCAGATTCATATATACTACACACATCCGATATTCTCCCAACAGCTTATTGCTGCGTTCAAGCATGTCGTAATTACCGTAATTCCGAGATGACAACACGTCACGTTCTACTCGGAGCTGCCCATGTCCTCGACTCTGAGTTAGCACCTAAGTAGGGCCTAAATGTATCTGGCGGTGGTCAGGTGGACAGCTGTCACTGGTCCAGTACTTACTCTCAGAACATTCCGAGTTTACAAGTTGTAATTACGAGTTTTGGAGCATGTGAAGGCCTTAGTGTTGATAGTGTTGCCAAAGAAGCACATAATTCAGCTCTGAGTAGAATGTCACGTGTTGTCATCTCGGAATTATGGAACTACGACATGGTGTGAATGCAGCTTTGCAATTAACTTAAAACGTAACCGAGAGTGTGTTTTTTACATGACTACTCGACTACACAATTTGACATAATTTTGTGTGTATTTCTCCATTAAATGGGTAGTTCACCCAAAAATTTAAATTATCCCATGATTTACTCACCCTCAAGGCATCCTAGGTGTATACAACTTTCTTCTTTCAGACAAATCCAATAGCAGTTATTAGGGGTGGCACGGTAACAGATGTCACGGTTCGGTACGTACCTCGGTTCGGGGGTCACGGTTCGATACAATTTCGGTACAACATGAAAAAAAAAGAAGTCTACTATGCTCGGTTTCTTTTCATTTATTTTGAACAGACAGTAGTGCAAATAAAAAAAAATCCATCTAGATGTGAAAATACTAACGTTACATATTATTACATAAAATCCGTTTTGATTTCACAAATAAAAGCAGACCTTTATACAGTGATTATTAATAAGACAATAAGTGTTTTAGTTGATTCTGCTGGTATAAGGAAACAGTTGAGTGATCACGTCACACACACACTCACACCACACACACACACACATGTTGGTTTTTGTGGTTTACGGGGACTCTCCATAGCGTAATGGTTTTTATTACTGAACAAACTGTATGTGCTATTGCCCTACACCAACCCTACACCTAAAGTTAGCCCTCACAGGAGGACTGTGTGCATTTTTAGATTTTCAAAAAAAAAACATTTTGTATGTTTTTTAAGCCTTTTGAATTACGGGGACATAGGCAGTGTCCTCATAAACACCTTCAAATTGTAATACCTCTGTCATACCATTTATTAAACAAATTTGTGTCCTCATAAACCACATAAACCCGCCCACTACTCGCGCACACACACACACACACACTCACACACACACATTAGTTCCAGCATTGCTAACTTGACAGCCAGTTGGTACTTTATCAAAATAAAATACAGTGAGCAAACATCAGCGCGGCCTCCTCTGTGTCACCGTTTGCATTCGCTGTTCTTCTGCTGGCGGTTATCAAACAGCGTTGCATTGCTGCTTCTGGATTGGGGGTGAATTGCCTGTATTCGTCGTAAGGCATCATGCACCGAACCGAGATGCTGTACCATGACGGTTCGGGACGAATACATGTACCGTGCCAACCCTAGCAGTTATATAAAAAATGTCCTGGCTTTAAAAGCTTTCCTGTAGCTCAAATGGTAGAGCATGGCGCTAGCAACGCCAAGATCATGGGTTCGATTCCCAGGGAAAAGGCAAGAGCTGATCAAATGTAAAACTGGAACTTGAATGCAATGTAAGTCGCTTTGGATAAAAGTCTGCTAAATGCATAAATGTAAATGTAAATGTAAAAGCTGTGTAATGGCAGTGGGTGGGTGTTTTTTGTTCAACAGTCCAAAAGAAGTCCAATAAAACGTGCCTCACACGGCTCAAGGGGTTGAATAAAGGTCTATGTAGCAAATTGATGTGTTTTGTAAGAAACATATCCATATTTAAAACATTATAAATAGTTTTCTCTAACTTCCACTAACTGTCGTATGCGAAAGCCGTCCCGGGCGGATGACGTAGGACGTATGCGTAGTGCATGCGCCAGTGAGCAGTGACGAACAGGGAAGCGCAGAGGACATAGCAAAACAAAACACCGGTCACAAATTAGAAGTACAAAATGAGGATTTGTAAAGAAAAATGTCAGAAGATTTCGATTTAAGAATGTTGGTTCTCGCGAGACTAGCATATTCTCACCGGCGCATGCGCTACACATATGTCCTATGCCATCTGCCCAGAATGTCTTCCGCATACGACAGTTAGTGCAAGCTAGAGAAAACCGATTTGCACTATCAATGCCTAAACATAGCGCCTGAGGCTGAGGTTCAAATTTTAATCGATTTTAAAACCATGGGAGACCGCAGACATGAAGACAGTTTCAACCGATTTTTAGCCTTATGATCCTCTGAACGCGCACACTAAATGATTCGACCAGACCGTGAGACCAAACTTGTTGATTGTAGGGACGATTTCATAGTGACACGAGATCTCACAGAGACTCGCGAGATCAAACGTGACTTGAGATGAAAAACAAATAGAGAACAATCAACGTTGTCAGCTGGCTCTCCCGGCATGTGTTCTGTTTCACAGTGAAAAAACAAAGTATAAAAAAGAATATGAGAGTTTAAAATATCAAACATGTTTTGAGATTTGAGTTTGGGGACGCTCTGTCTCGATCGGGAGCAGTTAAATAATTGTAATGACAACACACAATAAAGGATTTTTTGGACAAAAAATCATTTGTGACCAGCCAGGAATCAGGCCACCCCCCACCCCCGGAATCGGGCCACAGGGGTGCAAATCGGGATTAAAATCGGCCTTAAAATAGTCTAGTGTGTGGCCAGCCTAATGAATCTGAGATAGTCAGGTGGTACAAGTCATAGCTCTTAAGCTCCAGTTCACAAGTTGTAATTACGAGTTCTACGAGGACGTGAATGCTTTTTACAAGTTGATATCTTGTTAATAACAGTAGTTACGATTTGGCATGAATGCACCATTAGTCCCGCCTTCTGAAAATAAAAGAGTCAATAAAATCATTGTGTCACTGCAGCGGCAGTTAGCAGTTCTGGTTGCCACAGTAACAGTCAGTGACTGGCGCCAGTGACTGTACATGTGCAGTCACAGGTCTAGCATGAAAAATAAGCTTTATTTTATGCTTTGAGCATGAGAAATATTTATGGGACAGTTCATGATTTTGTTGCTGGTTTGAAACATGTAACTTAATTGTGAGTGTGGCAAGCAGGTTTTGAGACTGATTTATCCACCCGCAAAATTACTTCATTACATTTTTTAAATTAAAAAAATTCCCTTACGAAATTAACATGGTTTCATTTTTTTTTTTTTTGAAGATTTATTACAATTTGTATAACCACAGTTTTACTACAAATGCCATGTTTAAACTATGGTTTTGTTTGTAGTAAAACCATGGGTAATTTTCGTAAAGGCTCTCAGTAATAAATGTTGTTAAATGTCCTCTAACACAAATTAAACCATTTTAGTTTGTTCAGGAAATAAGTCAAGTAAGCTGCAGATGTCTTGTTCAGCAAATGAGTTGGTTTAATTATTGATTTTCAGATCTCAGTAAATAAACAAAACAGTAATTGCAGTAAATAAGCTTTTTTCCATGTTAATGCAATTAATTTCACAAAGTTTGAATATTTATAAAAATTGATGATTCCTACAGCAACATGAGTTGTTTTACAGCCCAAGTATCTATAGGCATAATCTAGGTTAACAAAGTGAACAAATTAGACTTAAATGAGACTTTAAGCATAACAAAAATAAAGCATTCAAATAAAAAAGTCAGCTTCTGCATGTCTAAAAAGGCAAATCCAAGAACAATAACTTAAATCACTTCTGAACATGTAGTTGGGTTGTTATTTACAGTACAACATGTGAACCTTTGCAAACCTTTTCATAAAGTCTTACCCCTTATTTACATGCACGTGTCTGCGGGCGTAATGGCTCCGACGCGGCTACAGGAGCTGATCGCGGCCACTCTGGTCAATGCTTGCGTTTACACCAGCTGCGCCGTGGATGTTTCAGAGCGTCCCAGAAGCGCTCCACTAAAGATAGGTGGCTAGACTATTTTTGATGGACGCGCATCCAAGCCGCACAGCAAATACAAAATAGTAAAAAAAATCCTGTCAATTTCAAAATAAACACCCTGTGCTGACTCCCGATCGTATTTCACATCACTATATCCTTGCTAGGAGGCCAGAAATGGATGACGAGAGTTTCATCCTCGAAGTTGAAAAACACACATTGTTTATATGACTCCAAAAATCTCTTTTTTTACAAGGATAATTCCAAAAGGACAAGGCATGGAGTTTAATTGCAGGAGTTTGTAGGAGTAGTAAACAGATTTTTTATTTTTTTTTAGTAAAGAGAATTAAGCCGGACAAAACATAAATATTCAACCAACCATGTTAGAACACACACACATACACAAAATCAAGAAAAACAAAGTCGGACAGGCAAATCACATGGTCTCGCAAACCCTGCCGCTTCACTTCTGAAATGCTCCTGGTGTGAGTTTGCACCGCATGGAGGACGGAGCAAAACCTTGTCGGAGCCGTAACGCGCCGCAGACGCGTGCAGTGTAATAAGGGGTTATCAAATTTGAGCTGATGTTGTACTCAGTCACACAGAGTAAAAGAAGATGGCAATAAATATGCACATAAATGGTAAGATAAAGAGGCTTTCAGGTTACATCTGACAAAAGGACACAGAGTCACTGTCCACCTTGAATGCTGCATAGAGAGTATCTTTAAAAGTCGCGAGGAAGGTGTACAAGTGTGTGAGTGTGTCAGAGACGCTGTAGAAGGACAAATGCCAGCCGTCGTGTCCACATACACACCCACTCTTTTAAATGAACAAGAGGATGGAGCCTTTATTTAATGTCTTCTTCAGCGTGAGAAACATATGGAAAAGATGCACCGGTATTTTTCCATGACACAATATTATTTCCAAGCTGACCGTGGCCTCTACTATACAAAGATCATCATATTTCCTCAGGATGTTTTCATGTGTCACCCCGACCGTCCCCTCTTGACCCGTCCATTCGGCCTCCCAGTAACAACGACCAGACAGGATCTCTCTAGACAGCACTTGTTGGACAGATTCAAATCTCTCTGGATGATCTGGATATGGCTGCTTCTGCATTACATATGCCGCCGTTCTGTCTCCATTAGAGAGACACAACTGAAAGTGAGCTGTGTTTGGATCCAGCGTGAGATCGCAGGCATCTGCGAGACAGGAAAACACATCCATTAGTGCCTCAGAGAGAGACATAGAGAGATGGAGAATGAAAAACTTACACTTCCTTTTCCCTGCTTTGATGAAGTGTTTACCCATAGGCTCAGTTCTGTTGTAAAACGAAGAAAAGAAGAGAAAAGAAAAGTAAGAAAAGGTTATGAGAATGAAAGCAAATAATAAACAAAAGGTCATGAGTTTGATTTACAGGGAATTAATGAACTGAATAAATGAAGTAGCTGCACAGATGTATAATTGCTTCCTGTATGTCGCTTCAACAACATTGAACTTATGACTAATGTTTTGTCTTAATTCAAAACAGCTCTACAGAAAGATTTTTATTAAAAATAAGCTTTTTATTGAGCCATTCTTCTTTATTTAAGGACCACAAAAATACTGACAAATTTTAAAATTCAGACACTGAATCATAATATGTGAGTCTATAAGTCATTGTCTGTATACACAAGACCATTCAAAAAATGAATGTCACATCATTGACCCACAAGACATACTTGAGTATCTGCAGTGAGCAGTTTGGATCCTCCAGTTTGTGTTTGAGCAGCTGGGCTCCTGATTGTCCTGGGTGATTGTAGCTCAGATCCAGCTCTCTCAGGTGTGAGGTGTTTGAACTCAGAGCTGAAGACAAATAACCAAAGCCTTCCTCTGTCACCATACACCCAGACAACCTATTGATTGACAAAACAAATGAGAAACAATACATTTGTGAAATAAATAAACTAAAGCTCCTAGTTTTACCTCAGTATCTCAGCTGACAGTTGGACTCTTCATTCATCAGAGAGCAGCTTCAAACCAGAATCCTGCAGGTCATTGTTACTCAGATCCAGCTCTCTCAGGGGCCAATCTGAGCTGAGAATTGAGGAAAGGTGCTCACAACTCTTTTCAGTGAGGTTACACCAGCTCAACCTGCAGGAAAAATTTCATAACTATCTTTTATCAGTCATCTGCCTCAGACAGTGTGTTAATGCTAAATAACACTTTAACACATCAATACTTTCCTCAGAACCTGAAGTTTTCTCTCTGTATTTTCCATCCCATCTAGGAGCTTATGGAGTCCAAAGTCCTGCAGCTCATTGCCGCAAAAGGTCAATCTCTCTTAGATGATGTGAGATATTTTTGAGAGCAAAGGCCAGCTCCATACAGCTCTCCTGGCCGAAAATGACACAGGAAACCTGAACGAGTACAATATCAGCATTACATTTCAGGCTACATGTTCACATTGAAAAGGAAACGGTAATGACCTGCCTGAGTGTCTCCAGATGACATTGTGGGCTCTACAGTCCAGCAGAAAGTGCCTTCATTCCGCCTCGATGCTGTAATTGTGACTCAGGTCTAGTTCGATCAGAGGACAGTCCTCTAGCTGAAGAGCCATTGCCACTGTTTCACAGCTCTGTTGTGTCAGTCCACAGTCTGAAACACTGTAAAGATGGCAAGATGTTAACTAGTCATGAAGAGTTCACCTCTACACTGTTTTAATAAATAGATCCAAATAAAGCTAAATAAAAAATTATGTAAATACAGCAAAAAAAATGTTGGAACTCTACAAAAAGCTTAAATACTTGCAAGTCATGAAGAGTTTACAGTATCATACCTGTACATTAGTTTTACAAAAGAACAAAGCTGCATCTTTTTAAAAATGTAACACAATAAACCTAAACTTAGAAAATCTGGAAAACTATGTATTTAAATACTACGCTTCACAAAATTTTGTAAATTTAAAAAATAAACAAAAATACACAATGGCTTACACTGCATTTCTGCAGCATCACTAGGGTTAAAATCAGAACGCAGATTTTGGTACCTCATTTCGGTGCCACTAATGCCTGAGCTGTCGACTGAGATATTTGCCCCTTCAAAATGGACGTAGGAAGCATCATCACCGCACATGATTGCTAGTTAAATTATACTGCATATATGTTGTGTCAGAATAATTGGAAAAAATTATTTTCCAACTGAAGTCGGAAAGTTCTGATGATACAAATCCAACACATCTGTGTAGTAACGTTAGTGTCATGTTGTTTTCACATTTCGACTTGCATAACTCAGGAAATGTGATCATCTGAGGAGCGTGTGAATGCAACAATTCTATATGCTCTGAAGGCAGCAGGTAGCATACCGTTAGCTAGCTACATTAACGTGCTTGAATTGAAATGCCTAAAGCTACACTTCCTTGTAGTGTTTTGCAATGAGAAGCATTTCTAAACCTGTTGTCCAACAAAAGAGAACATTAACATGTTTTTACTCCACAACATCTGTCAGATGCATTCTTTTGTGATCTGATGTGGCTTCTTATCACAGAATGAGGCAGAAAATGTTTCTATACTCTAAGAAGGCTATGTCAATTAGCAATGAATTTCAAATATAATTAATTATTATGAAATTACCCATGGCTTGAAGAACACAGATAAACCATATATTGTTGCAGTCGAGTGTATATTGTCTTTATGTTTCATCATTCAAAATTTTTCTATCTCAGTGATAGCTGGATGTTTTTGCCCATATTAGGGATTTCCCTGGAGCATCACAGTTCTATTATTTATGTGAGGCATATGTGGAGTTTCTGGGTGAGGGCACCCTCCAGGTTTCAGTAGGAATGGAACAGATATTGCATGTGTTTTATTTATTCAATAGATTAAACATTCTTTTTTTATTACTCAAATAGAATTCAAATGGAATCATGAAAAATCAAAACAGAAAACGCAAATTGAAAACACAAACAAACAGAAATATTTTGAAAAACAAAATAGAATATGTTAAAAGAGGTTGTGGTGGAAATAAAACAAATTTGAGGGGAAAAAAACAGAATATGTTGAAAAAATAAAAGAATTTGGAGAAAAAACAAAGTATTTTGGGGAAATATTATCAAAAATAATACAGGTGCATCTCAATAAATTAGAATGTCGTGAAAAAGTTAATTTTTTCTTTTAACTTATTTCAAAAAGTGAAACTATCATATATTTTAGATTCATTGCATGTAAAGTAAAACATTTCAAAAGTTTTTTTTGTTTTAATTTTGATGATTAGAGCTTTGTTGAGATAGTGAATTGGTGGGTTTTTGTTAAATGTGAGCCTAAATCATCACAATTAAAAGAACCAAAGACTTAAACTACTTCAGTCTGTGTGCATTGAATTTATTTAATACACGAGTTTCACAATTTGAGTTGAATTGCTGAAATAAATTAACTTTTCCACGACATTCTAATTTATTGAGATGCACCTGTATGTTGAAAACATTAGAAATTACATTTTGAAAAAGTAAAACAGAATATGCTGTAAAAAAGACACATTTTTTTCGGGGAGGTGAATAAAAAACAGAAGAAAGGGGGTTAAACATCTGAGTTTTCATACTTACAAGGCTTTTCTGCAGCATCTCACTGATGGGACGAGACGCCTGCATCCCGCATATGTTTTGTTGAACATCTTTGGATTTATCTGGGCACTTGTCATTGTTTTGCAGTTGCTTGATGTACTGGATGGTTTTATTGATGCAGTTTTTACTGTCGAGCGTTTCGTCAGCAAGCCGATGAGGAGTTTCTGATTAGACTCGAGAGAAATGCCCAGCAAGAACCGCAAAAAGAGATTGAAATGTCCTCGGTCACTCTCCTTTGCTTTATCGATCGCCTTCCTCAGCAGAACGTACAGCAGTTCTTTCTTATTAGGATGCAAATTCTCCAGGAAGAACTTCAGCTCATCCATGTCCAGCTTCAAATAGCAGAGGAACACATGCAATGCAGCGAGAAACTCCTGCACACTCAAATGTATAAAGTAATACACCTTCATCTCATGCAGAACAGAGTCTTTCTTGAAGATTTCAGCGCACAATCCTGTGGACTCCTCGCTTGCATCAATGTCGCATGCCTTCAGATCCTTCTCATAGAACATGACATTATCCTCCTTCAGCTGTTCGAATGCCAGTTTAGCCAACTTGGAGATCATGTCTTTGTTTGAACTCAAAAGCTTTGTGCGATTCTTTTCCTGTTTCTTCTCGTACTTCTGGTTCTTCATGTTCATCTGTATCAGAAGGAAGTGGATGTACATTTCAGTGAGGGTCGAAGGAATGTCCTGCCCATCGTTTTTGACAAGAATATCCTGAAGAACAGTGGCTGTGATCCAGCAGTAGATGGGAATGTGGCACATGATGTAGAGACTATGAGACATCCTGATGTGCGAGATTATTCTGGAGGCTTGAGCTTCATCTACGATCCGTTTTCTAAAATACTCCTCCTTCTGCTGGTCGGTGAATCCGCGCACCTCCGTAAACAATCCTATGTAGTCAGGAGGGATCAGATTGGCCGCTGCCGGTCGTGACGTCACCCAGACGAGAGCCAACGGAAGCAGTTTGCCTTTAATGAGGCTTGTAAATAAAACATCAACAGATGACCGCGCATTGACACATTTTACTAATTTATAGTCAAAATCAAATTCCAGGCGACTCTCATCAAGTCCGTCAAAGATAAATGCCAGTTTGCATTTTTTATAAAACTTGGTGTTTTCCACGTCATTCAAATCAGGATATAAATTCCAACAGAAGCTCATGGAGACTGATCTCTGTATCATCTTTAATCAAGTTCAACTCTCTGAATGGCAGCAGAAACACACAATCCACATGCCGATTGGCTTTTCCTTTGGCCCAGTCCAGGAGGAACTTGTGCACAGAGAACGTCTTTCCGATGCCAGCGATGCCTTTGGTCAGCACAATGTTTCCCTGCTCTTTTTGCTTCAGTAAACAGAATATGTCATTGCAGTCGATCGGTGTGTCCTCAAATTTAGGAGTTTTCAAGCTCGGTCAATCTTCAGAACCTCATGTTCATCATAGACGTCTGTAATGTCCCCTTCAGTGATGAAGAGTTCAGTGTACACTTTGCTGAGGTGTGTTTTGTTTTGTTTTTTGCCCTCAAACACATGAACCGTTTTGGCCTTCATGTTGTCTTTGTGACTTTCCAGAATTTTTTGCAAGATGTCGTCATCTAGGACAGATCAAAAGCACAAGAATTGTTCTGACTTCTGCCTAAAAATCACTGATATGTTGGGGATCATAACTTGTAGACATTTAGGGCCCTACTTAAACGATCTAAGGGCATAGTCTGAAGTGCACGGTGCAGGTGCACTTGGGGCATGTCGAATCCACTTTTGCTAGTTTATCGATGGGAAAAAACAGTCGGCGCATGGTCTAAAAGGGTTGTCCCTATTCTCTTAATGAGTCAATGAGTCAAATACCCACATAGCAATTTTTCTCTGGCCCAGCTCCGGCCACACAATCAGCTTTCGCTTGGCCCACATACCGCAATGACTTACGGTCCTAGTGTGGACCAGGTCTGGATTCCAGACAAGGGCACACATGGGCCATAACTGGCCCAATTCAGGGCCAGTTATGGGTAATTAACTTGGCTGAGACTTGGGCCAGTTATGGCCCATGTGTGGCCCTTGTCTGGAATCCAGACCTGGTCCACACTAGGACCGTAAGTCATTGCGGTATGTGGGCCAAGCGAAAGCTGATTGTGTGGGCCGGAGCTGGGCCAGAGAAAAATTGCTATGTGGGCCGGAGCTGGGCCAGAGATATACCACTTGATACACACCCCTCCCAGATGAATAGTCACAACGACAAATATTCTGAACAAATATTTTAATGTTTAATCAGCAAACAAAGTTGAATGAATCTCATACCTAACATACAACATTAGGGTCAGTTCACACTTCCACAAAAACTATAAAAAAAATAAAAAAAACATGCTTATTTGTTTTTCTTGGTCAGTGTGTTCACCCTGTTGGGGTATGGCAGTGTGAATTGGCTTTTAGGTGCTTTGGAAAACAAACAAAAACAAAAAAAACATATATATATATATATATTACAGTATATCGTTTTTAATGTTTACGCAAATAACATAAAATTCTTAAATAAGGTACTTTCTCTATTTTTGCAATATTCAAGTGTTCATGTCCCTGAATAATATCTGCATGCACCCAAGTCTGAAGAGTACACATAATATCTAGTAGACAGCAATCCTTGTGAGTGAGAAGTCTGGTGTGGAGGCTGGATCTGGATCTGACTTCTGTCCAGGTTATATTTGTCTTCACGAACTGCCCTGAAATACAATTCAAACAAACAATGTAGTGTGAGGCTCTTACATTCACAATGCTCATTTTGATCTTGGTGGTGAAGTGTGCAGAAAATTCTGCCAGACTGAAATGTAGTCTTTGGTGAACAGTCTTCAAGAGTGCAAATAAGATTTTAAGTTTTAAGTACTTTTCAGGCTCGCGTGAGGTTTCCACAAACAACAAAGCCTACTTGAACAAAAACTTCACTACATTTAAAGTTTAGAAAATATATACTGTACATAAAGACCGTTACAGTTTGAAGTGAGGTGCGATCACATGACTCTGGTTCTGTCTTACCGTTATTAATTTTAATTTCAAATAACTTTTTTATTATCATCTGTCTTTTTTCTAATTATGATGGACCCCTCTGTAGGTTGTTGTGTATGAAGTGTTCTCAGTGCAGCAGAGTTAAACAAGATGGCCTTGTAGGACATACAGGAAATATTTTATATTTATTTGATTTTTTTTTTTTTGAATATTTGATAAACTTTTGAATGTTTAAGGTTTTACTTACTAGTCAGATGGTTCATGGGGCTTTGGAGATGTTCTTCAACAGGAGATCCGTTCCAGCTCTGCAGCACGGCCATCAGCATGGAAGAATATAGGAACAATATGTCACATAGCCAACAAAATGTAGTATACAATGTCAGTATTATTAGAAATAAACAAACTACAGCAGAGGTGAAATGCAGAAAAGATAAATAATAATAATATACAAAACATACAAAAAATCTTAAGATACCACAATTCATATTTTTAGGTTTTACAGATGCATGATGATATAGTTAATATATTGTGAAAAATGTTATTTAATAAGATTTCTCAGATCACCTGTGTTTCCTGTATCTCTGTCGGCAGCTCCCATTACAAACTTCCCGTTTTAGTTTTTTTTTTCTGACGCTCCTGAAATCACAGTACAATTGTTTGCAATGAAAGTTAAAAACGTGTTTGAAATAGTTTCATTTTAGCCCATGTAAGTGACGTCACCGATTGACCCCACAGTGCAGACTTTTAGGTTAAATTAATTAGCTTAGTGACTACCATTTATCTATTGACAAAGTGCCAGCAAAACATTTACAAAAAACTATCAAAACCGCTCATCTACACATAAAATGTGCTCAAACGTTCATTAATAAGAGCTCAAATCTGTTAGCTTACCTCTAATAGTTAGCCTCTGTAGATAACGGTTGTGATGCTAACGGTCTTTTTGAAGACACTAAACCATTCCTGTAAAGTAAAGATTGAACACAACGTGTCAATTACATGTAAGAAAGTGTCAGGAACGGTTGTATGTATCATTTGTGTAACTTTAGGGACTAAACTTACCTGAAAGCAGTGAAAACAGCAGAGAGACAGACTCTCGCTACTTGTCAGCTGAGTGAGTTGACGCCGTTACCATGGTAACCTCCTCCGCTCCAGTTTAAATGTGATTTGAATGCTCAACGCGCGCGCCCATTGGCCCTGTCCACACCTACGGTTTCAAAACCGCAGCTTTTTATATGTGGTTTGGCGGTTCGTCCTCACGCAAACTCTGCACCAGGTCACTGAAACCAACATTTTTGAAAACTCCTGCCAGGGTGAAGATTTTCTAAAACTCCGGTTATCCTGTAGACAGCGAAACCGAAGTTTTTGGCTTGTGACGTCGGAGCCTGCGCTGTTATCTCCGCCTACTGGAAACTTTTTCAGGCTTCTGATTGGCCAACATGGTCTAAAACACATCAAAGTTACGTATTTACATAAATAGTACATAAAAGTAAAATAAAATGTCCTGAAACTTCATGTATTGTTTAAGTGGATAGTAGGCCTACATCAAACTGTAAATTGAATGAGAATGTGAATGCAAAACATTGTTTGAGGTCAGTTGTATATAAATATATATAAAACAACAGGATATACTATTCTATAAAATAAGATATAATATCTTATATCATATAATATCATATGAGGCATGAATATAATTTCACATCTAAACACACAATATGAGCTTTATGTTATGCATTTTAAAAATATATTTCAATATATTTAACAGTGTTTCACATATATGTGAATATATTACTTTTCTGTACGGGAAAACATTGGGATTTTAGTCAAAAATATTTTAAATGTATTTTAAATGTGGGTCAAGATCGGCAATACTTATGTGGCCCACATATCTACATTTGACATCTGGGCCAAATACTACATTTGACATCTGGGCCAAATACTATATTTGACATCTGGCCCATGTCTTGTGTGCCGTCTTAAACCCGGTACCACCTCTGCCAAACCCGGGCCATGTTTGGCCCACATGCTGTATGCCAGTGCCGGATGAATGGCAGATGAATATATATATTAGATATATAAAACAACAGGATATACTATTCTATAATATACAATATAATATCATATATCATATATTATCATATGAGGCATGAATATAATTTTGCATGTATGTAAACACATAATTAAACACGCAACATGAGCTTTATGTTATGCATTTTCAAATATATTTAAATATATTTAACATTGTTTCACATATATGTGAATATATTACCTTTCTGTATGGGAAAACATTGGGATTTTACTCAAAAATATTTTAAATGGATTTTACATGTGGGTCAAGATCGGCAATACTTATGTGGCCCACATATCTATTTTTGACATCTGGGCCAAATACTACATTTGACATCTGGCCCATGTCTTGTGTGCCGTCTTAAACCCGGTACCACCTCTGCCAAACCCGGGCCATGTTTGGCCCACATGCTGTATGCCAGTGCCGGATGAATGCCAGCTGTGCCAGATGCATGCCAAATCTGGGCCAAATTTGTTTGCTGACTGGGTAGGTAGCCTCCTTCTGATACATGCAATGACTATCCATTATGACATGTAGGGCTGTGACGGTCGCCCTGGCAACCGCGTCACGTGGTCTATTGCCACCGGCGGTAGAACATGGGACGTCACACTCTATAACAAGCATAATACAAAGCTTTGTATACAAGTGTAATAATAGTAACAGTTGCAAATTGTTTTATTTAGACTATAAATCTATGCTATTCAGAAATGACCTCAAACGCCATACACAGCGTTTCCTTTAGATTGGCAGGTTTGAGCGCAGGATAATACAGTTTATTCTGCATTCAGCAAATTTATTTTGTGATGAGCGATGGACCTTGTTGGGAAACCAAATATATAATGGGTTCTCGCCGTGCCGCTCGCGTAAGGTAGACAGGGTGTATTTAACTTTCTTATTAAAGGCTACTTTCCTATTTAACTGTATTATTTCTTTGATATTTATTTTAGTGTTTTTCAGGCTGCGTATTCACTGACGGAAGTGCTAAAATAAACACGCACGTTTGTTAATAGATGATTGAGCCTCATTTATTTATTTTTGCATTTCAGAATTATATATATATATATATCACAACACCGCGCCACCGGCGGGGTAGTTGGTCCATTACCACAGCGGTGGTAAAATCTGCCACCGTCACAGCCCTAATGACATGTATGACATTTTTATATTTATGTAGCCTACACAATAATTATCTTTTACATTGTAATCCTTTAATTTTAATATTTAGCATGTTTGTGTGCTGCTGCGCCTACCTGTGTGTAATAAGCAAAGTGTATGTGCGTTGTGGACCCGCCTATAGGTGCATATTACTAACACGCTCTTTAAATAATAATAAAAAAACTGCGCCATTGACTTTAGACCACGGTTTAGTTGGTCAATGGCGCTGTCTATTTCAGTTGCCTCAAAATAGCAACGCGCAAACAATGCGCCTGAACACACCTTGTTTTCAGACCAGCATGCTCATTGGCACACAAATGGGCGCAAATGCATTTGCTATTTAAACAACGTGGCGCAGGACGTGAAAATGATAACTGCGTCGGGCTGAAACTAACAAAAAACACCTGCGTCACGCCTGACGCCGCATTGCGCCGAGTGTATGATAGGGCCCTTAGAAATTGATCTAAATACGAGTTTGAATAAATAAGTGGCTATTGGTTTTGTACCTTGTTTCTGAGACATCTGTCCTTCAGGTGGATTTTTGAGCCCTTTTGAGTAAACATCATAAAACAAACCAGATAAATACACATACATTAATCACAAATGGTTTAGCTACTAAAGTAGTAACAAAGCATATTTATTCAAACTATGTTGTGGTTGTGACACGTTAACCAGTTTTGCCAAGTTTTGCTAAAGAAATAAACAACCTGGTCTGAAAAATTTCGTCCCAAAATAAGTAAACCTTGGTGAATTTGGGAACAAATAATACAGAATTAAAAAATATATAAAACTATTTTTTGAAAAATGTTTTTAAATAAAACCAAGCATTGAAAAAAATAAAAAGCCTGTGTCTGCCCAAATCTATAAACGTAAAAAAAAAGTCACTGATAATAATCAACCTTGGCAACCCTGATGTTAACCATATTACAGTGTTATGATCTTACCGACAGCACCAGTGGCTGTGTTGATGATTACTGAGCCTTGGATGACATTTCCAGTGAGTACACACTGTAAAAAATAATTCAGTGGCTTTGTAAATATCACAAAAATATAAACTTGTATTAACTTAATAAAATCTCTGAATATCATTTAAGAGATTATTTGAGTTGGGATTACCAAAAGTAATGCGTAAAAATTCCACAGTTTATTTTATCTCAAATTTACTTGTGCTATTTAAGTATGTTTTAATTAAAAAATTAAGCATTTAACTAACAAATTATGTTTTTCACATGTCCTTAATGTTTTTTGTACATTTAAATGAAAATATTTGAGAATGATGCAATGAAAACTGTCAGTTTTAAGAACCAAAATTATTACTCGTTTTCTATCGATTTTTTTTGTATTTTGCATCAATTTAAAAAAATGTAAAATTAGAGGCAACCACTGTATTTTAATCCCTGTCCAAACTAAGATGCTGCACACAGACAGCATGAGCAGTTTTTAATCTAAATTGGATTGTATCATTTCAAAATTTTAAGCAAAAACAGAATGGTCTGACTTTAGTTTTGTGAAAACTATACTAAAAACATCTGCATGAAACAAACAGCAGATGGGCTGAATTAGAATGCAGATTCACTCTCTGCCAGCAGGTGGCGCTTAAGGAACAGAGGCAATACAGCTCGGGGTGCATCATTACATCCCTAGTTATTTTTGAATTTTGATTTATTCTTGCATCTATTTTGTATTTACTTTGCATCAAATAACAAATATGCAGCATTTTAAGAATTTCACTCACCTCTCATTTCAGATAAAACTATTTAGACATGTGTTTTAGTTTTAAAACACATAACTTTTGCTACGGTTACACCTATCGTTTACACTACTCTGGCGTTTTCGAGGTCGAAAACAGAGACTTTTGAAAACGCTGCAGACACCATTTTAGTTTGAAAACTCCGGGGTTGCGTTTCAGTGTAAACGGACAAAAACGGAGACTTTTGAAAACGATGGTGTGGCTGCCCACATTCGCTGTGTATCCTTGACGACCGTGTAAACAATAACATTATGCTCATTGTTGTACTCGTATGTATGGGTAGATTCCTCATTCGACCGCTCCAAGCATGCAGACGCGTGTGCCATCTAAATAACAGGGAATCTACCTATACATATCTATGGTTGTACCTGCATGAATGGTCACGTGACATGTGTTTTCGGTTGTGTAGTGTAGACGGAGATCGTTTCTGAAACATAGCGGAAACGCCAGTGTAAACGAGGATCGTTTTCATTCTAAAATGCTATTTTAAAACGAAAACACACTAGTGTAAACCAGGCCTAAATTGCTTGAATGTGTAAAGTGACGCATATTGTTGTAAGACATTCTGTTTTACAGAGTGGAATCCCCATTGAGCAAACACGAGAAGTCGTCATCCGTTGTCTCATTGACCATCTGGGAGAAGATGCACGTGCCTTGATCAAGGACTATGAGGTTGGTATAGTAAATGGTATTCAGGGGGCTTTCACACTGGCTATAAGTTTGAGAAGAAGGTCAGGCTAGCTGTGCCTAGTTCCACATTGAAAGCATGAAGGCTGTCTTTATAGATGCTCTAGTGAATTTCAAGTTTCGTGTTCCGCCACATCCACTCAGCTTCACTAAGAAGCATAGTTTTAGAAGAAAAATGTCACCTACATATTGGATGGCACTAGGGATGGGCATTTCAAGCAAAAGTAATATTCGAAAATCGCTGGGAATTATTCGATTATTTGAAAATAGCACCCCTTCCCTGTATGCATGCACGTCACGTTATAGTGTTACACAACCATAAATGGAGAGAGAGAGACCATTCACTGTTTTTAATCTGTATGATAACAAACTGTTCAATTTATTTAAAGATACACTATCTTAACTCAAGCCATATAATGAATGTAACATGCTGAAACATATTAATATAATAAACGTAACAGAATGACAGCACTTATTAACATAGCAGTCCATACATTAGCATAAATCAACTGCTCATAAGGTATTAAACTGCTCAAAAAATATATTCCAATACTTTGTCGCAATTATATCGTTGGGTAATTATACTGTATATTAACTGCGGGCATCAGTGAGCCGTTATTAATTTGCGGGGCATTGAAAACGCTTTTGAATGCACGTGAGAGCGACCGTTTTACTTTCACTTTGGAGATTCACGATCACATGTTTAACTTTATATTATGGAGCGGCAGTACTTACCACACATTTTACAAGATTAGATGTTTGTCAGTGGTGCTCAGGATCTGCAAATCATTCGCCATCGTCCTACTCTGTTGCTGGTAAGTGAAACTGCATGTACTGTAATATAACAGGCTATCGCTAGCATGCGGCTAACCATATGTCCCTTTAGTGGCTCCGTAGAACGCGTTATTTGTTTTCCGTGCCTTTCCCAGTAAGCACACCTCTAACCCTGTCGGGGATATTTGTGGTCCTCACAGAACTATTATTTGACATCGTTCTTTGTTGCAAGTCTGCAGCTTAAACGTGAGAGAGTGTTCTTTTGTTGTCTTTAGCCCGATTCGGACGGTAATTGTTTCTCATAAGGACGTCTGTAAAAATAAATTTACATATCACCTCAGTGATAAAACTCATGGATTCGGATGGTGATTTATTCACAGTGGAGGAGCGAGTTCTGCGCTGATCACGTGGCCAATCACATGATTGTCTGCGGTAAATAAAATTAATTTTATTTACAAATGTATTCTTATTATTGTGTAAAATGTATTTAAAAATACTTATTATTATGTAAAATGTATTCTTATTATTCCAAGCATATTTATTATTTGATTATTTAAATCTCCTGTTTAAAAATAGGAAAATAGACGCGCTATAGTTGTATATAATAATATAAGCGATATATATATGTTTATAATACACATTTTAAAATTGTATTGCATACCTGCTGCTGCCATAATAAAGACCCATTTGAAAGTTTATGTGCTTTTCTTCTTTTTCTGCTCCCAGTCGCTGTGGTTGAGCAGTCATGAAGTATTGTTCTTTTAAAAAATTTCCAGCATTTCAGAAATAATATGTAAATTACACCGAGGTACAACGTTACTGTGTTCGGGAGAGCTCAAAAAGGGTTTAAACACTGCATTTTGAATCGATTTCTTCTCGTAAACTCAGGGATGTGGATTCAGACGGCAATTAAATTACCACACGACCTCGGTGTTTGCAAAAAAACAGTAGGTAATTCGGCCGGGGATTTTCACGGGGGTGGTGAGAGAAAACACAGACATCCTGGATTCGGACGGCAATTAAATCACCAACTACCCCCTGTATATGGTGAAAATCACTTACGTCCCCCTGAGAAACAATTACCGTCCGAATAGGGCTTTTGACAGCTTTTGGGTGCGTTATTGGCAACGCTTACCTCTGCTTACGCGTCACAGCCGCATCAGCACCGAAAACGGGGAATTTTTAGACAAATATAATCGCACAACCTATTCGATATTCTATGAATAAATCGACAAATCGAATATTCGAAAATCGTGACCCATCCCTAGATGGCACCTACATCTTTAAAAACAACAAAGCTTGTGATCATAATTATTTCAAAATATAGATAATATTTGGCAGAGTTGTAAGTCCGTCCATAGTTGGTGTCATTCAAAATCTTGTGATACTCTGATTAAAAGTCTTTGCAGAATCATGGATAATGGTTTCCAACTGTAAATTCCACTGTTCAATAAGAATATTGCTGTAAATTGTTGCAATGTCTCCCACATGACCATTCTGACAGGGCTTGTGTTTATAATAAGCTTTGGAGGGTAAACTTGATGTTTGAGATTTAACTTTTTAGTCATGATTTGTAGCACCTTGAGGATGGTCTCCTTCTCCAGGTCATATGAACCATATGATCTCTGTCCTTGTCTTGTAACATACAGGCTGAATATTAGCTCTAACCTTATTCTTTATATTTGTGTCTTAAGGATGTTGCTGATCCGCCAACTGGTTTTCAAGAGGAATTGGCACAGGAAGTGCTGAAGATTTACCAGCTGCAAAAAGATGGCTCAGTCACTGATGTAGGCATTGTGATTGAGGGCATCACGGTCCTCAACAAGCTTCGTGATCTTAGCAGAGCCTGCTGCTATCTTGTGGGATTGACCTATGCCTTGGACCTGCGATACCCCAAGAACATTAAATACACTTTGGAGGTCTTACAGAAACTTTTCCTGGATCTGGATCCACTGAAGCTTTCTACAAAGGTTCAGAGACTAAAAAATTACCTGATTGCCTAGATTGTTAGTTAGTGATGCATCCAAAATAAAAGTTTTTGTTTACATAATATATGTGTGGGTACGGTGTATATTTATTAAGAAATATTTTTGTTGCGTTTATATATTAAGTATATTTATATATGATATAATTTAGATTAATATAAATATATACATGTAAATATTTTCAAAATATACACTGTATGTGTGTGTATTTATATATACATAATAAATATACACCGTACACACATATATTATGTAAACAAACTTTTATTTTGGATGCGATTAATCTGAATTAATCATTTTGTCTATCGTCCATGTGCTGTTGCACATTGCAATGCAATTGTTAAAAAATGCATTTTGAATGGGTGTTGTCTTTAATGTAAACAAAGCCTCAGGCCGTTTAATATTCGTCATGCCAAGTCATTTTTGATAAAGTTTGTTTGTAAGTTCCCATATGCAGAGCTCTGGCTAAAAAAGGTTCAGAGACTAAAAAATTACCTGATTGCCTAGATTGTTAGTTAGTGATGCATCCAAAATAAAAGTTTTTGTTTACATAATATGTGTGGGTACAGTGTATATTTATTAAGAATATATAAATACACACACATGCATGTATACATTTAAGAAAAATGTTAAGTTTATATATTAAGTATATTTATATATGATATAATTTATATTAATATAAATATATACATGTAAATATTTTCAAAATACATGCTGTATGTGTGTGTTTTATATATATATACATACATAAATATACACAGTACACACACATATTTTGTAAACAAACTTTTATTTTGGATGCGATTAATCTGAATTAATAATTTTGTCTATCGTCCATGTTCTGTTGCACATTGCAAATGCAATTGTTAAAAAATGCATTTTGGATGGGTGTTGTCTTTAATGTAAACAAAGCCTCAGGCCGTTTAATATTCGTCATGCCAAGTAATTTTTGATCAAATTTAGTTTGTAAGTTCCCATATGCAGAGCTCTGGCTAAAATTTTCATGTTTGGGTGACACTACCCTTTAATGACATTGTTTTTATCGTCTAATTGGAGGAAGTAATGGTTTTAAATGTCAAAAATTAAAATATTTGTTTTAATTAAATTTTTGTTGAATGAAATATATGAATTTTGTAGTATCCACAGTTCAGTGACTAAATATGATTTCAAGACATTTGAAAAGTATGAGTTTTGGTCAAAAATTTGACATATAAATGTTTATTTAAAACTGTGTTTTGGTTGATCATTTGGTTTTATTATAAATTTGTGTAAAGTACTCATGAGTAAATGGTAAATACAGTTTTAAAAATTAAGTATGGGTGGAAAGTAAAGGACATTTGTATATACAGCATGTAAATAAAATTTTTTTTTATTTTTTTGTGTGTTTTTGATTTACTATTGAATTACTATTGCATTGCTTAAGGATTTTAATTATAATTAATCATTTTATTTATGAGATCATTTAATCTAATTATTTGAATCTACTTAAATTTTTATTGTGTTTGATTTAGAATTACTATTGCATTGATTAAGGATTTTAATTATAAATTACTCAATTTTATTTATGAGATCAATTAATCTAATATTTAAATCTACTTATTTTTTTTTAGTGTGTTTGATTTAGAATTACTATTGCATTGATTAAGGATTTTAATTATAATTACTCAATTTTATTTATGAGATTAGTTAATCTAATTATTTGAATCTGCTTAATTTTTTTAGTTACATTCACTTGACTCTTAAAGTATATTTCAATGATTTCACATCTTTAGAATTTACTCAATATTTTTTAGTGTAAAAATGTTTCACCAAAAAAATTGAGTAGATCATAGTAAAAGTTTTTACAGTGCAGGAGCGATTACAGTTGCATCTGATTCAGCATTCAGAACAACACTGACTGAAGAGTGAGACGGGCTGATCATCTGCATTGACCCATCCACTGCATCTGCCTTCTCCACTTCATCAGCCGTAACTGCACTTTTTTGTCTCTTTGGTTTGTTATCGTCTAACTCATCCACTGCTTCCAAAAGCTGTTCTGGAACAGATGCCATCTTGTCTACCTTGGTCTTGTATCCACCTTATTTTTCAATGCGGTAGTAAGCTGTTTTCTGGTAATGTGCGGGACCTCCGGATCATTAGCTGCTGTAGGGAAATAACGAGAAGAATAACAAAATGCAAATGGTAAAACTGTTTGCACTACAAGTGTGTTCATAACTATAATTATAGTTAATAATTCATAATGTGCCCTCTAGAAGCTTGCGTTGTGCAAGTGAACGTCACATTATTGTTCATCCCAAAGAGGCACAAAATCACTTTCACAGACTATTAAATTAAATGTGGAATGACCTGCCCAACTCAATCCAAGCAGCTGAGTCCTGAGCCATCTTCAAGAATCGGCTAAAAACACATCTCTTCCATCTTTATTTGACCCTCTAACTCTAGCACTCTCTATTCTAATTCTATTCTTAAAAAAAAAAAAGCTTTTCTAATCTTTCTGTACTCTATCTATTTGTTTTCTTCAGCAGGGCAGGCTGTTTTGCACAGCTAAAAATAGCTGGAAGCGGATGAGACCGGAAGCCAGACAATTTTCAGATGGCCATGCCAACACTTAGGGCCTACTGGAAAAGCTGGATAAGATCAGATGAGAGAAGATGTATGACAAGCTGGGTCTGAATATGTTTTATATCTAATTAGCTCATGTAGTATGCTCTTTTAACAATCCCAAACACAACCATACCTGATTCCTACTTTCTGTTGAGTAGCTACAAACATCTATAAGAATGAGATAGAAGCAGTTTTGCTAATGTCAGTTTTTACATTGTACTCATTAACCTGTACTTCAGCTTATACAAACATGCTTATAGTGAAGCAGATGGAAAGTCCAAAGTCTCATCTACAGGCCCGATCACACCAAGAACAATAAATAAATTAATATTAACGTCGACACCAACGGACGATAATGTTTATTCTTAGCGAGTTAAGATCCGTGAACAAATGCAGAGCGCGCTTTGGAGAGTTTTGATGTTTTTTTGTAGATATTAACTGGAAAACAAATCTCTCTGAAGGTGATTCAAACAAATGTAGATCTTCTACGCTGTGTCGTTATAGCTGAGATGTGTATGGTTATCGTACTTAACTGGCCGTGAACGGTTTAATTGACGGAAAACAAATGAGATTAGAAAACGACAAACAATTGATTAATTGATTAATTATTTAATTGATACATATTTACAGTTTATTCAAGCTATTTATTACGTTTAGTCATTTTAAACTTGTGGCATAACACTGGATGGATGCAAAGTGTAGCCTAGTTTATTTGCATCAAAGTCGAAAAGGCTTTGGCTCTAAGCATTAAAAGATATCAAGAACCCGGTCGGCTTTCACATGGCATTAGCAATAAAAGTAACAAACAAGTTATAAAATAATAATCTCGCGGTACCTTCCCGCAGCTCTCTGATGCGTCCGTTAGTTTCACTTTAAATCGTGTCCTTCCACAAGCCTCTTTCTGATGGGACACAGTATCTCAGTACTTGCAGTAATCCCGTCAAGAACTGCGCTTTCGCTTTCGGCCTGAAGGGGGCGCCGATACTCGACACTCATATTGTTTGGGTGAGCAACGAAAATAGTCAAATAAGTACATTCAACTGTGCATATACATTGAGCAGGAAATATTAAATAATTTTCAGCAGGTTTTTTCACATTTCTGGAATTAATGGTGAGACTGTAGATCAATATTGGGATCTACTGAATTAAGGCTACTCATCACTAAATATTGCCTTATATTGTTATGGATATTCCCTGCTCACTTAAAGTCTCTAGATCATGGAATGACTCCCAAGAAAATAAAATGGCATGGATAAATCATGTGCATCACTTCCAGAACAGTTTTTGAAATACAAGACACTTACGGTATTCTGGTATTTTTAATGCCTGGCGAAATGGGAACCTTATATAATGTGTGAGATGACTGACTGCAGCAATATTTTATACACAAATTATTCACACATAAATAAAAACGTGAGATTTTGAGCTAATCGTGAGATTTTGAGATAATTGTGCATTTTTGCAAGTTGCACAATTATTGTGAACACATTGTAATGACCAGAATAGATGTTTGGAGTTGTGACAGATCACATTAACTACTAATCACATTAATAATTAGCTCATAATTACCTCATTTCATCCTGTCAGTTGCATTTCTTAATACTTTTATTAATACACCACAACATTTATTTTAATTAATTTACATTATTTATTTACTCATTTAATTCTTGACTATGTACATTGATCTATTGTTACGTAACACTAAAGGATTTGTGGGCATGAAAAATTACAGACATAAATGTAACCAAACATACACTGCCCATCCAAAAAAAAAAGTCACCACCTGGATTTAACTAAGCAAATAGGTAAGAGCCTCCCATTGGAAAATTACTGCATGGATATTATGTGCCCAAAGAATGACGTCAGCTGACTACCTGAATATACTGAATGACCAGGTTATTCCATCAATGAATTTTTTCTTTCCTGATGGCACGGGCATATTCCAAGATGATAATGCCAGGATTCATCTGGCTCAAATTGTGAAAGAGTGGTTCAGGGAGCATGAGACATCATTTTCACACATGGATTGGCCACCACAGAGTCCAGAGTCAGACCTTAACCCCATTGAGAATCTTTGGGATGTGCTGGAGAAGACTTTGCGCAGCGGTCCGACTCTCCCATCATCAATACAAGATCTTGGCGAAAAATTAATGCAACTCTGGATGGGAATAAATGTTGTGACATTGCAGAAGCTTATTGAAATGATGCCACGGCGAATGCGTGCCGTAATCAAAGCTAAAGGCGGTCCAACGAAATATTAGAGTGTGTGTCTTTTTTTTTGGACGGGCAGTGTATGTCAAACAATCTTATGTGTCCAAAACTGATTTATCCAAAATAATACCAAGGCGACAGATTTAAACTCTCAAAGCAAGTGAGAAGCATTCAGTTTTAACGTGGTCTCTGTGAATGTCCTCAGTCTTTTATAGTCTAACAGTTGTGTAGTCGCTTGTATCCAGTCTGTCTGAATGATGTGTAGCTGTAAATCTGATGCTGGAGTAGTTGAGATCATCAGAGGGGCTGCTGGGTAATTGTGCTAAAGCATAAACAGAGGTGTCATGTTCAGCAAATCCTGGAAGGACCAGACTATAGTCAGGATGATCAAGTGTGTTACTGATGTCTTCATAATCATAGACCGTATGTGTGGCCTGAAGAGAAGAAGAAAAAATGGTTTAAGAGTGGAAATGATGATTAGATCCACAAACTTAGATAACTCAAACAGACACATGATGGAGCTCACTTCTCTAGTTTCTCCATTGGGCAGATTCTTAGTCTGGCCATGAATGACATCTTTGGGCTGCGTTCCTGTTTTGTGACAATATTTTTTGATTTGTGATGAAATGTATTAAAGACCTTTCTTTTGACACAATATGCAGCTTTGTGACATTAATATATGGTTTGACTGTGAAAATACCGTGATTTACTATGGCAAATGAGAATAAAAACGATTGATGTGAGAAAGACAATTACCTTCTTTCTTCTGCCTCCGTCTTAAATAAATGAACATTGAAAATCCAAACCCTGTCAGTATCCCTATGACCACCACCATGATGACTGGTGTAAAAACTTGAAAAACAGACAAAAACATCTAATAAATGTCCTATTTTTAATGAAACTTGAGAAACAAATGTCTGGACATTCAGTCAGAAACTTTGAGCAACAAATCCATCACACCTGATTGTGGTTTTGGTGATGCTGCATTAACAGATGATGGGAAAAACATTAACACTGATGATGATGATGAAGATGTGACGGTTCTGTCAGATGCAGTATCTGCTGTCACTGGTTTGCTGGTGTGAAATGAAGCTGTTGTTGTTGTTGTTGGTTTAGTTGACATCCTCTCTGATGTAAATGAGACACAAATAATCATTGGGTTTAATGCATGACAGCCCATGCAGTTATTTCCAAGATATGATGACAACAGAAACTATTTAAGATGCTTTTTATATATTATATAAAGGATTTATATAATATACACAATTTCATTCTTAGTCTTATTGTGACAAAAAGTCATGTGACACTTTGTACTTCCCCCTGACACAGCCGTTAGTAACACTTCACTAATGTTGAGGGTGTGGAGGAAATATAATGACCAGTGATGTGCGTTTAGCATTTCCACTACATCTGTATTAAGAACAAAGCTTTTTTTGTTGTTTTTTATATCCCTAAACATATTGTAAAATGGCTAATGTCATCTTACCTGCAGAAATGTTCAGATCAGTGACTGAAATCCACTTGTTCTTGTGCTCTTGTCCTCTCTGTACAGCTCCACACCAGTATATCCCAGAATCCTCTTCTGTCAGATCAGTGATGTTCACAGTAAAAACTCCTGCAGACACATTATCTCTCAGAGAGAATCGTCCATTACTCTTGTTCTCTGATGAAACTTTGATAGCTGATTTCTCACAGAGGGACGTGCTGCTTTCTTTGCAGATGAATTTGACATTGTCCTTCAATTCACTTTTATAATGGCAAGTTATATTCAGATGCTCTCCAGTCACACCAGACACTCGAGACACTAAATCAGAGCACACATCAGAGAAGTACATTTCCCATCTTTGAGTCTCAGATTCCTCAGAGTGACAGTATTGGCTGTTTTATCAGATACTTGTCTGAATAATGTCAGCTATTTCTGCTTAACATTCATTCACACCATTTTCTTGAGCTGCTCTGCTTACAAACACTGATAATGTCATGAATATGAAGTGACACATTCTTTCTGCATCAGAACGACCTTGACCTTTTGAATCACTAAATGTCAACAGATAAATGCAACTCTGACAAGCTGTTAATTACAAAATTAACAAAAGTTATTTATTAATAAGTTATTTAGCTGTTACAAAATAAGCACACCTAAATACTGAGGTGCAAGTTATGAAAAAAAAAGAGTTTGAATTGTGTAGTCATTCTGTTTTTGAATGAACTATTTCTTCTCAAAGAAACTGCATGTCATGTGTCAGGAAGTGATGCAGGTCAGAATTTTGGTATGTGGTATGAACACTTGCTCTTCAGCATCTGCAGAGGATACTGTGGTTTCTGATATCTCAACTATCTACATCTTTCAGAACATACAACACTGGCATACATGCAAACAGACCTCTGACATATTACTTTAGAGTATACTAGTTTCATTTATACATATTTTACACCATATCTATGTGCACTGATGAAGTACTTCACACATACAGTATATTCTGACTTACCATGTTTAATTTCCAGGTAAATCTTTGTATAGTGATCTGATCTTCCCAATCCCGTCTTTACTCCACACCAGTATTGGTCTTGATCCTCTGTTCTCAGATCAGTGATGGTGACGGTGAAGATCTGGGCTGATTTATTGTCATTCAGAGAGAATCTCTCGTCTTTAGCTGCTGATTCAGATTCAACAAGCTTGTCTTTAAGCACTCTTGGACATTCTCCTCTGCAGAGATACTTCTTATCTTCCTTATATCTAGACTCATATGGACACCGTATCTCAACTTTTCCTCTTTCATGTGCAGTGAAAGTCAAGATCTCACTCGTCTCACATGCCAAGACTATAAAAACATGAAGAGAGAGAAACAGCTCAGTGCAAACATGGACCTGATTGAGAACAGACAGACTGTTAGAGAGACACAGAATAACTCTCACCTGACATGAGGAGCAGCAGGTGAAAGATGAGGAGTTTATCATCACAGATCTGCATCATTCTGCTTTATCTGTGTGGAGCTGGTGGTCTCTATTACTGATGAGCTCTCGCTCTCTCTCTCTCTCTCTCTCTCTCTGTCATTTGCTCCTCCTCTCTATGAAATAGTGTTTGCAGCAGGAACTTCCTCTATTGCCATATTCATTGCATAAATTCAAACTTAAATTTACATTTGTTCATTTTGCAGACACAAAGAAATTCAGCCTTGAGCTTAGAAGAGATCAAGAACTTTTAAGTACACATGAACATGAATGAATATATATTTCAAGTCATTAACACTGATCATAGCCAAGAGACATCAGGCATTATTCAAATGTGTCATACTGTTTGAAACATGCATATGTGACAACTTGGTGTCAGTATGGTCCAATAATGACACCATGAAATGCGGGCATTTTGAATTGAATATTACTTTATCATTGAATAGTGCTTGTTTATGTGCATATTTATTCATTCATTCATTCATGTAGTTGGTCTTCCAAATATGACTTTTGAATTAAAAGTTACCTCTATGATCATTTTATGTGGTGTATTTTAGAAAAAGCAAGACAATGTTATTCCATGAGGGGCAGTCGTGGCCTAATGGTTAGACAGTCAGACGTGTAACCCAAAGGTTGTGGGTTTGAGTCTCAGGTCCGGCAGGTATTGTCGGTGGGGGGAGTGAATGTCCAGCGCTCTTTCCACCTTAAATACCACGACTGAGGTGAGACCCTTGAGCAAGGCACTGTTCCCTATACTGCTCTTTACACCGCAGCATTGGCTGTCCACTGCTCCGGGTGTGTGTTCACAGTGTGTGTGTTTGTTCACTTCTCGTGTGTGTGCACTTGGATGGGTTAAATGCAGAGCACAAATTCCAAGTATGGGATACTATACTTGGCCACACGTCACATCATTTCCTTTCTATTATACAGTGTACAGATGCATGGACCTGCACTTATTAAGGCCGACTACAAACTGTTCATAATAGGGTATAGTGGTAAGTCTCATTCAAAACTGTCTCATTCATTTAGGAAGAATGAGATTAGAAGACTAAACTTCTGATAGTGCAGGAGATCGAGGGTTCGAGACCCGCCTCAAGCCGAGCGAGGACCCGTTACGCATATTACACAGAAATCTCACATTTACTGGTATTATATTATTTATTAATTGCATTTAATAGATTTCACATTCAACGAAACATTTTGTTTTTAAAGGTGTTTTTATGGAAGTTTGGGTTAACTTCTCATTTACATTGTTTTACCAGCAAGCACCACTAGCGTGTGGTGCTACAAAACAGTGAATAATTTTGCAAAGCAATTGGTTCAATTGATTCAAAAATCTAAAAAATTTAATTTCTCCCCTCACTATGCCCATAGGAAAAAAAATCAAAAGTGAGATCTCTTTAACATCTCAAATATTTCCCCTAGACAGAAATGAGGTTACTTTAAGATCGAATGGAGATTTTTGCTTGAGTCTCCTGCTTCTCATACTTTTCTCCTGAGACAAAAACTCTAACACTCAAACACGGCATTCCTGTAGCTCAAATGGTAGAGCATGGCGCTAGCAACGCCAAGATCATGGGTTCGATTCCCAGGGAAAGCAAGAGCTGATCAAATGTAAAACTGTAACTTGAATGCAATGTAAGTCGCTTTGGATAAAAGCGTCTGCTAAATGCATAAATGTAAACACTCTCACAATGGTCTCCTTTAAAGCTTTAAAAGAGATCTCAACAACATCACACACTGTGCTCAGATATTTCTCCTTAGCTAAAGACTCTGGGGGTGTCATATTTGTCTCCTGTGAAGCTTTAGAAGAGATCTCAACAACATTACACACTGTGCTCAGATATTTCTCCTCTAAAGAGATTTTCTCTTAGCTAAAGACTTAGCTAAAGACTCTGGATATCTCACATTTGTCTCCTCAAAAGTTTAGATTAGAGATCTCAACAACATTACACGCTGTGCTTAGATTTTTCTCTTTAGCTAAATAATCTGGGGGTCTCATATTTGTCTCCTGTGAAGCTTTAGAAGAGATCTCAACAACTTTACAAAGTGTGTACCAAGTCAAGTACTTGAAATGCACTAAATTAAAGGGAGGAAAAATCATAAATTCAGAGTTAAAGGCTATATTGAGAGAGAAATTATGCAGAAATAAGGATAATGTTACTTTTTATAGGACAATGTTTATGTACTTAGGCACATCATTTATTGTTGGAAATAGTAATGTACCGGATACCTTAATCAAAACTGATTTATAGAAAATGCAACCCTGGAGCTTTCTTTGCTGAAAGGCACATAAATGGCTTATGACTCAGTCTTGAATATTAATTGACTAATTTGATTATTTATACATATTATATGGTAGAAATGTTTGAGCTCATATTGAGGCATTTCACTTGATGCACACTTTGTAAAGTTATTGAGATCACTTCTTAAATTTAGAGAAGACAAATGTGAAAACTCCCGAGTCTTTAGTGTAGGAGAAAAATCTGAGCAATAATGTTGTTGAGATCTCTTCTAAAGCTTTAAAAGAGACAAATGTGAGAGATCCAGAGTCTCTAGCTGAAGAGAAACATCTGAGCACAGTATGTGATGTTGTTGATATCTCTTCTAAACTTTGGAGGAGACAAATGTGAGAGATCCAGAGTCTCTGGCTAAGGAGAAATATCTGAGAATCTTGTTTGAATAAGTGGAGGAGACAAATATGAGACCACCAGTGTCTTTAGATTAGGAGAAAATCTGAGCACATTGTGTAAAGTTGTTGAGATCTCTTCTAAAGCTTTAAAGGAGACCATTGTGAGAGTGCTCGATTTTTTTTTGTCTCAGGAGACAAGTTTGAGAAGCAGGAGACCCAAGCAAATGTTTCCACTCAGTCTTAAAGTAACCTTGTTTCTGTCTAGGAGAAATATTTGAAATGTTAAAGAGATCCCTTTTTTATTTTATTTTATGATACGATAGATCATATGGTGCTGCTTTCACGGCTAGAAAAGTATGTAGGGATTCAAGGGCAGGCTTTGAATTGGTTTAAGTCATACTTAACTGCTAGAAGCATGGCAGTGAGATACGGCGCATATACATCAAGCTCGACATCGCTTACATGGGGTGTGCCGCAAGGCTCTATTTTGGCCCCCACTCTTTTCATTGTATATGCTCTCATTGGGAGACATTTTTAAGAAGTATGATATTGCGTTCCACTGCTATGCAGATGATTTGCAAGTTTATTTACCATTAATAAATGAAAATAGTGTAGAAAATCTTATGTCTTGCCTCTCCGATCTAAAAACATGGTTGACCTCTAACTTTTTATATCTCAATGAAAACAAAACAGACATTGTAGTGTTTGGCCCCAGAGGAGCCAAGGGTGTAGCAGAGCTAAATCAAGGACCACTGTCATTTCATGTCAAAGACCAAGTTAAAACTTGGGTATTTATATTGATAGCTCTTTGAAGTTGAACACTCAGATCAATCATGTGGTAAAGTCAAGTTTTTTTTCATTTGAGAAATTTGGCAAAGATGAAATTATGTCTGACATTCAAGAGTCTTGAAATTGCGATCCATGCTCTAATATCTTCGAGACTAGATTACTGTAACTCGTTATACAAGGGTATTAGTCAAGCATCTATTCAACGGCTACAGAAGGTCCAAAATGCTGCCGCAAGACTGCTATTGAATATTAAAAAGCGTGAACGTATTACTCTATCTTTGGTTTCTCTACATTGGCTTCCGGTACAGTATAGGATTGATTTTAAGCTTCTTTTGTTAGTGTATACGTCTTTGCATGGCCTTGCACCAACTTATCTGAGTTGCTAATTGAGCATCAGAGTGGGAGAACATTGAGATCAACAAATCAAAATTTACTTAAAATTCCAAGGACAAAGTTAAGCCAGAAAGGAGACCGCGCGTTTGCGGCAGTGGCGCCAATACTTTGGAATAGCTTACCTTCACATGTCAAGAATGTTGACTCTGTACATGTTTTTAAAGTACAGCTAAAGACTTATTTGTTTGCCATGGCGTATCCCTCTTGTTGATAATTTTTGTTATTATTATTGTTGTTTTAGGTGTTGAAATGATGTAAAGCACTTTGGTCAACATGTGTTGTTTTAATAGTGCTATATAAATAACTTTACATTACATTACATTACATTCCCTCTGGTTAGCTTCAATGTCATTTATCCACAAGACAATACATGCATTGTCATATCTGAAGTTGTTTATGACAGTGTTTTATTGCACAATGACTCAACAGAGGAAACCATAACCTATATTTACATGCATGCAAAAATGGGCTGTAAAAGACAAAATTTTAATGCTAAACAAAGCAAAACAAAAAACAAACAAACAAAAAAACCTTAGTACACTAGTGTTACATTTGTTTCAAAAAGGTATTGCTCTTATACTAAATATCTTGCACTTGTAAGTCCTTTCTAGTGTGTTTGGAAAATGTGGTGTATATACAATGCTGACAATGACATTGAAGATAAATTTAAACATGTATACTAGTAACCCTTGATATTCTGAAATGTTTAATGCTATTTAAATTATAGTTTTAGTATTTACAATATTAGTAAAAGTTTAACGTTTCTCCTAAAATAAAACTGAAGACATCTTAAGACAAAGCTGTTATCTCAAGGAGACACATAAGAGAATCACCCCCTTAGTATCCTCAGCATAGAGTAACCTCTGTCTGAGCCATAGCCTTGTGGGTAGCACATCGATGTGAAGGAACAATTGCACCTCAGACAGCATGAGTTCGAATCCCAACTAAAGGTAATTTCCTGCTCCTGTTCAATTCTCACCTGTACAATTGTTTCCGGTCTCTACACCTACTGTCCTGACTGTCAAGTTATCTAAGGTTTCTTCTCAGCCGCAATGTCTGCCCAAACTTGAAAAAGGCTTCAATCAACTTATGAGGGTGCATGGAATAACTCAAAACATCTGATTCTTCATCATCGAAGCAGTTTATTGAAAACTTGATCTTCCTTTGTTTCTTTTCAGAGATTAATTCAGATGCTTAGCTCAGATGCTTAGCTTAATAACCTATACAGAGAAAATAAATAAATATATGAGTCACTAAACACAGTAATGTGGTCATTTAAGGATGTTAAACATTTAAACCACAACCAATGTTACTAGAATACTCACAAATCACAAAGTACAATACATAGCAGTTCAACAGCAACACTAAATCAAATGCATTTACTGCACATGGCCAGTTAGCATATTGAATGCTAAACCCACTAGCTTTAACAAACAACTTGCAAGACATTCACAATTGGTCTTTTAAACAATCTGTAGTCACAAAAGAAATGAGTCTTTATCCTACCAGTAGCATCTCAAAGTTGATGAACACATTGTGGCTTTTCCCAGCTGTCTTTGAACAAACTGAGCATGTGGTTTACTCCAAACTCAGTGGCTACATCCGTGCATGCTTTAGCAATCTTTCTCCTTTGGTTTTATAACCAGTATCAACACCAACTTGGGTAGGAGAAGCACATTCACTTTACCAACAGAGATCCCTCTGCACACTGATAATCAAACAAGCACACCTGGTTCTATGTAACATGTGAAGTTTCAATGGCCAATCAGCTTCCTTGTTTCTTCCAGGTTGCTCTATGTGCCCACAACCAATAGTATCCATTCATTTTGATCTTAAATCAAAACTCATTTTATTTTTATTTTATTTTATATTTTTTAAACACAATTTCAAGTTTAGCTCAACACTGACCATTAAAGGTGAAAAACCCCATTGCAAAAAAAAAAACAGCCTCTGAGCAATAAAACATTTTTTATAATGGAGTCTTGCAAGAGATTACAGCAGGAAAATAAAGACATCTCCCATGTTTCTCACACGTTTCTCTCCCATTGTCATTTTGGATTCCTTTCTTTCATAACTTTCTAATTTCTCAGTTGTGTCTACTTTTTTCTCCTAAGGATTTTTAGGAGAAACATCTGAGACACTGCTGAGAATACATTAGAATCACAACTGAGTCTCATGAGCTTAAAAAGAGCAACCACTGAGCAATAAAATATTTCAATATTAGAGTCTTGATAGAGATTGCAGCAAGACAATAAAGAGGCATTCTATGTTTCTTCCACCACATTCTCAGTTTTGACTTTTTTTTCTAAAATATTTCTCATGTCTCATTTGTGTCTCCTTCTATTTCTCCAAAGGAATTTTAGGAGAAACATCTGAAATGCTGTTGCTACTAAAATTAAAGATAAGTCTCCTGAGCTTAGGAAAAGCAACCACTGAGCAATATTTTTTTCCTATGGGTGGTTACATTTACAAACAGTTCAGTTATTTACGGAAGTGACAACCACATCTGATAGGGAAATTCACAGTACAGTTTCAGGACTGTACTGTACTATCCAACCTCTATTTGTGGACATAATACTATAGCATTATCTGTGCAAAATATTGCTTTTTATGTGTTTTTAATCAACTGGTATTGCTAACAATGGACATTTCCATCTTGGTTTTCTGACTTCTCTACTGGAGCATGGTCCACTTGGGGTTGGAATTTGTTTATTCATTAGAGAGGTTATTGCGTGACCAGGACATTTAGAGTCTTAAACCTGTAAATGTGGTTGTCAGTCTTAAACACTCACTGATATCCTAAGAAATATTAATCCTAAGGCCTAAATTATATTTAACCAGACAAAATAATATTATCTCTTTATTTTAAGTGGAAAACCAGATTTATACAACTTGACAAATATGTTTTCAGTATCATTAGGAAGCATTTGCTTTCTCCACTAATTGAATTTTTCACAATGTACTTGGTTTAGTTTATTGTTCTACAAGACTAGAAGACTCTGGAATAAATAAATGTCCATCAGATTCAAATATATAACCAAACAGTTGAACTGTTAATCAACCTGGGGTCTCATTTATAAAACTCTCCGTAGTTTTCATCCTAAAAGTGTACGTACGCTCAAAAGCTAGATTTTGCATGTACGCACAAAAGTTTTCAGATTTATAAAACCATGCATAAGCCGGAACCTGCGCAAAAATCCCTTTCTATAAATCCCAGTCATGGGAAGATTGTGCGTACGTGCATCTCCACCCCGTCTCCTCCCAGAAAACACCATATATGGAGCTTACAACACCTAATTTTACTATGCATAACCTCATCAGCATATAATTTCCATGCAGATTCCCATCCACGTGACACCATGTTTAACACCGTCAAAGGTACAAGACATTACGGAAATATGAGATACGGACTATAAAATCCATTTGTGCCATGCATTAATTTTTATTGCAAAAATCATTGAATATCCTTGTTATGTTTTAGAATAAATATATCAAGATAAAAACAAAAACTGATATTAGAATAGAGTTGATCTAATTATTTTACACTGGCCAAATAGTATTTCAATTGTTTTAAACAATTCAAATCAAACTAAATTTATGCAGTTTTGCTGATAAGGTGAACATATTTTAGCTATTTTTAGTGGAAACAGATAGGATTTATTGCAGTGCAAAATGGTCTGACTCGGCGAGTCACTAACAAAGTATTTTAAAAAGGAAACGTGTAAATCTTACCGTTTTCTTCAAGTTGTATCCTATCCTTCAAATACAGTGGTATTATTTTCATAATGTTGTGGAGATGCCTTTACATGACATCAGCACCTCTGTGCAGCTGCAATTGTACAGTAAGCTATTATCATTGGACCTATTCAAACCAGACAATGGACCGTTCGACCACCGAATCCATAATGTTGAAGTAAGTGCACATCATTTATCATTGTTCTCGCTAAAAAAATAATTTCTCATAACATGAGATCTGCAGTTTAGTTTAAAGATGAATTATTATAGCACTCCTCGCTGTCATTAAAAGAGGTAAAGTGATCAAACGTATCCACTACAAATAGGTCTAAATTCATATAATTAACTTCTGCATAATGACTTTATGTAATTTCAGTCCTTATCTCCATTAATGAGAGTGGAATATTTAATGTGTATATCGACATGAAAACAGCTTACAATTGTTGTTTTTACTTCATTAATTTTCTCACTCCTGGAAAAAGAGTTTGTACGCATGGGTCAAGTTTGTTTTTATAAATCCCACCTTTTGTGTAGGAAGTGGCGTACGCCTCTTTCAGGGCTGTTTTGTGCGTACACACGCTTTATAAACGAGGCCCCTGGTGTCCATGAATCTTCACAGTCTTTTATGGACTAAGAGTTGCAGAGTCGCTTGTTTCCGGCCCATCTGAAGTACTGTCTGAATAGTTTGTACTTTGAAATATGATGGTGGAATAGGCGAGAGTATTATAGGACTCACGTTCATCAAATACAGGAAGGGCCGAACTGTAGTCAGAATGATTATCTGTGATCTCTTCATAATAACAGACAGTATGAGTGGCCTGAAATAAGAGAAGCAAGACAGTCACCAGCGTAAAAACACACTTGAGATAAGCAACAGTATGGTCAATAGAGGTAAAGATGATAAGAATCCACAAATAAATGGTTGCATAGAGATTAACATCCACCTCAAACAGACACATGATGAAACTCACTTCTTTAGTGGTACAGAAGCAAGAATAATCATTGGGTCACATTTACAACATTTATAAATGATGGCATCAACATAATCTGTGTGACAGTCCATAGTTTATGCAGTTATTGCAGATATGGCAGGAATAAAAAATACTTCAGATTGTATAAGCAATACTTTTGTATATTTCAATAGAAATAAATAAATGCAGCTTCAATTTTACAGCTTTACATTTTGGCACAAGGTCATGTGACATTTTATATGACTTGTGAACTTTCCCTATGACTAAGCTGTTATTAACACTTCACTGATGTCTGGGGTGTGGAGGAATATAGCGGTCAGGGCCGCTGCTGGCCAAATGGGTGCCCTAAGCAGAATTGTATTGTTTTGCCCCTTCCCTCAAATATCGCCGAAGTTAAAAAAAAAACTACTAAAAGGGATCCAAATAAACCTTTAATAAAATATAAAAGTAAATAAATAAATTATAATTAAATTGTATTATTTATAAACTACAGTTGTAGCTAGACAGTTAGCCTACCTATGGCTATGATTTTATTAACAGTTGTCTGATTGATTTTATTGTCTCAAGCATTCAGAAATCACAAAAGAAAATTAAGCAGTTTTACTATGATAAAACCATAGTTTATTTTGGTAAGGGTTGTGAATGTGATGTCCACATGTTTTTGTTGAAAAAATTATAGAGGCTGTAGCATTTCTATCGCAAAAAGGTGGTCAACAATTAAAGATTAAGTGGATATTTGAATTAAATGTTTGGTCAATATTAAACAAGGATTTGATCATCCTGTAAGTGTAATAGCAGCAATGACCAGGCCTTTGGCGCCCTTTGCAGGCATTTGTAATAATGTAGTGTACATTAATTGTTATTTTGTATTACATTATGTATTTTAACAGTGTTATTCAATGAAACCATATTATTATTATTAATTAACCAATCATTATTGCCTCATTGTTTTTAAATAATGCACTTTAAGTCATGGAAACTAGAATATTAAGGCAGATGCGGTGGTGTTATTAACGTTAACATCAACAGCCAAAAAAGTTTCAAAGGATTATGAACGTAAGTTACCTGAAAGTCATGCACGGGCTTCATCTTGGGCTTTTTTATTTGTCTTTTCTCTGCGTCGGACTGCTGATGTCTTTTCCCGGGTATAGCCTATTGTCCATCAATTAGGATCATTTGTATTCAGCCGCAAACATGAGGTGAGGTCGCGGGCGCAGATGTGGGAATAGCACATCGCAAATGCTTATCCTGCTGACTGCTTTCACCATAAAATGCATTTTTTATTTACATTTACATTTAGCAGACGCTTTTATCCAAAGCGACTTACAGTGCATTCAGGCTATACATTTTTTTCAGTATGTGTGTTCCCTGGGAATCGAACCCACAACCTTTTGCGCTGCTAACGCAATGCTCTACCACTGAGCCACAGGAACACCTGCAACCGGCATTTTTTATAATTTTATATATGTGATATAGCCTATAGTCCTCTCTGTACAGCTCCACACCAGTATATCCCAGAATCCTCTTCTGTCAGATCAGTGATGTTCACAGTAAAGACTCCTGCAGACACATTATCTCTCAGAGAGAATCGTCCATTACTCTTGTTCTCTGATGAAACTTTGATAGCTGATTTCCCACAGAGGGATGTGCTGCTTTCTTTGCAGATGAATTTGACATTGTTCTTCAGTTCGCTTTCATAACGGCAGGGAATATAAAGATGTTTTCCAGTCACACCAGACACTCGGGACACTAAAACAGAACATAAATCAGAGAATTTAGTATCTCATTATTGCACATCAGTACTATCTCCATCCTTGAAACTTGGGCTGTTTTGTCAAATACTATGTTGTAGTGTTATTCATGTCAACTGTTTTTGCTCTGCTCAGCACTGGCTGCTCTAATAACAAACAGTGATCATGTAATAAATATCAAATACTGCTACCAATGCTACTTGTCTTTCACTAAAGAGTACTTATACTTTTGAATTGCTAGATGTCAACATCTAAATCGACTGTCTTATATGTTACTGGTTTTATCTCTGAAATTTATTTATACATGTGTCAGGAAGTGATGCGGGTCAGTATTGTTGTGTGTGGTATGAACACTTGCTCTTCAGCATCTGCAGAGGATACTGTGGTTTCTGTTATCTCGCCGCTCTACATCTTTCAGAACATATAATACTGTCATACATGCAAACAGACCTCTCTTATATTTCTTTTGAGTATATTAATGTTATATTAGTTTCATTTATATATTTTACACCATATAAAGTATGTGTACACATACAGTATATTCTGACTTACCATGTTAAATCTCTCTGTTATAATCAAACTGAAACAATCCCGTCTTTACACCACACCAGTATTGGCCTTGATCCTCTGTTCTCAGATCAGTGATGGTGACGGTGAAGATGTGGGCTGATTTATTGTCATTCAGAGAGAATCTCTCGTCTTTAGCTGCTTATTCAGATTCAACAAGCTTGTCTTTATTCACTGTTGGGCATTCTCCTCTGCAGAGATACTTCTTATCTTCCTTATATCTAGACTCATATGGGCACCGTATCTCAACTTTTCCTCTTTCATGTGCAGTGAAAGTCAAGATCTCACTCGTCTCACATGCCAAGACTATAAAAACATGAAGAGAAACACAGCTCAGTGCAAACACGGACCTGATTGAGAACAGACAGACTGTTAGAGAGACACAGAATAACTCTCACCTGACATGAGGAGCAGCAGGTGAAATATGAGGAGTTTATCATCACATATCTGCATCATTCTGCTTTATCTGTGTGGAGCTGGTGGTCAAACTTAAAGAAGAGCTCTCTCTCTCTCTCTCTCTCTCTCTCTGTGCATGCGTCGGCGTTTGTGGAGCGTGTGTTAGGGCATAGTGAGTGTGAGCGCGTGTTTTTGTTTTTTTGACGTGTTTCTTTTTCCCCCTTTTCTTTTCTTCTAAGATTGTTTGTCTGATTTAATATTTAACACGCGCGTGTGTGCGCTTGTGCTGCCTGCTTTCTTAGAGAGCATGGCAGCTTCGGGTGAGACTGGGTTTGATTTCCTCACACGACGTCACAGAGTTAAAATAGTATCCGTGGCGAGTGTGGAGAGGTTGTTGGTCATCAAAACATTCTCTCTGCATCCAGAATGAATAACGCGATCGTGATTTTGTTAAATTCGGTGGAAAGGGCGAATCAAGTGGTTGCGCCCGGTATAATCATAGATGAAACGCTTACACCTGGCCTGGCCTGGCCATCGGGAGCACCCGGGACATTTCCCGGTGGCCTGCCGCTGTGCAGTCGATCAGCCTGACATGCGATAGGCTGGTATGCAACTACGAATTAATTGACGGACCTCTCAATCTACGAATCAGGCAATCGCGGAGTGAAAATGACACCACCACATGACCTAACGTCAGCGACGCACTGCCTAATTGGCTATATCCAGAGGCAGCCTATATCTTAGAAAATCATGCAAAAAATGGAACGTAAACGCAAAGGAGGAACAGAGAGGGAGCGTATAAAAAGGAGAAAAGCCCTGGCCACAGACGCAGCAAGTTGCTGCAAAATCCCAGCCATGTTCGCCAGTAAGGGAGCAGGTTGGTCAGAATTACATTTACATTATATTTACATAATCATTTGGCAGACGGACACTTTCATCCAACGCGACTTAGAATAGATAAAATCAAACCAACAAACGAGCAACAATATGTAAGTGCTGCTGTGCTGAGTCTCGTTTAGTCTAACGCAGAACATGTAGCATTTTTTTATAACAAATAAAAAATAATAAAAAGTAGATAGAATAATAGAGAGTGCTAGTGTTAGTGGGTCAAGGTTTTTATATAATAAATAAAAGAAATCAAGTAGATGGTGTAGAAGTAAAATAGTAAATATTTATTATTATTATTATTATTTTAAATAAATAAAAATTTAATTACCTACACACGCGCATCTACAGCATGGCTAGCTATAAGTCCACTTCGTCCAAGCAAATGTTGTTCACAAAAAAATATTTAAAATATATATAATGATATAAGTTTTAAAAGAGCATGTTGCAACATCTTAATGTGTAGCACACTGTTTTAGAGATGGGGATACAGTATTTTTTTGTACCAAATTTGACCAGAAATTTTGATTTTCCATTTCTAGCCTACAATATGTAGCCTACAATGTTTATTTATTTATTTATTTTGAAAAGGTGACAAAGGAAGCAGAAGCAGCGGAACTACTGCTGTTGAACTAGAGGGGGTGGACAGTTCAGCTTTTGAGTCAGAGCAGGAACCTTCAGGTAAACTAAAGTTTAAGCTAAGCAAAGCTAAACATGCAGGCTATACTCTTAGACCAATATGTGCTTTTATGATTTATAAGATCATCAGTAGTAGGACTGTGATCATGGGGACATACAATTGATGGTTGTACAATTAATATAAGTATAGATTATTGAACGTGCTTATTTCATATTGCAGAGCAACTAGATGTGCAGTGTGAGAGAGAGAGGGATTCAGGGAAAGATGAAAGAGACAGTGAAAGCCTTGATACTCCATTTGATTATTTTGGCCATCCACAGTCTAAGGATGTTGATTTATTTTTTAAGTATCACCCAATTCAAACAACTGAAAGAGCCATTCCTGATGTATTCCACTCAATAGATGGCACAAACAGGAAATGGCTGACATACAATGAAAGTAATCACTCCCTATTCTGCTCAGTATGCCTTGCATTTGCAAAACCTTTAGGCAGCGACAGTGCATTTGTCAAAGGAGGTATGCAGGCCTGGAAACATGCCCATCAGAGAGTACAGGAACATGAGAGAAGCAATATCCATAGAGAAAGTGCAGAAGCCTTTTTCCTTAGAGTCAACAAAGCAGACATCCATACTTTTCTGACTGATAAGCAAATTATCGTTCATCGAGACCAGGTTAGAAAGAGGAGGCAGGTCCTGGAACGTGTGATTGATGTAGTGAAAGTCATTGATAAATGTGGGCTAAGCTACAGAGGGCACAGCCATGAAGCTACATATGACCTTGAAAACATGGCTATCAATCATGGTAACTTTCTTGAGCTCATACTCTTGCTGAGCAAGTACGATGTCTGCCTACAAGAACATGTAAGTGATTGTATTGAGAAGAGAAAGAAGCAGATGAGAACTAAAGGAAGAGGGTCCATGGTAACTTTGATGTCCAAAACAACAGTAAATAAAGTAATTGGATTAATAAGAAATATGATTCAACAGAAAATTGCTGTTGAAGTGAGAAAGGCAGGGATGTTCTCAATACAAATCGACACAACACAGGATTTAACATCCAAAGACCAGTGTGCAGTAGTTCTGCGATATGTTACTGATGTTGTCCGCGAGAAACTCATTGCAGTCATTGACTGCGAGTCATCAACTGGACAGTACTTTGTGGAGCTTGTGAAACAGACCCTAGAGGAGATGGACATAGACATCAAGAAGTACATTGGTAATGCAGACGGAGACGGAGCTGACAGACGGAGCTGCAAACATGCAGGGACAATACAAAGGTTTCTCTGCATTGCTCACAGGAGCATCACCTAAGCAAGTGCACATATGGTGTTACTCACATGTCCTCAACATTGTTCTAGCTGACACTACAGGGGTTGTTGTGGCAAGTGAGTCCCCTTTCTCACTACTGAATGACATTGCAGTGTTCATTCGTGATTACTACAAGCGCATGAAGCTATGGGAGGAAAACAGTGAGGACAAGAGACACAGACGGCTTGGTGTAAATGGTGAAACACGCTGGTGGGCCAAAGATGAGGCCTTGAGGAAAGTATTTGGAAGGTTTGCAAAGCCTGACCATGCACTTTACACAGATCTGGTCATCACTGGAAAAAATTGAAAATGATGTGACCATGAAACCTGTAATCCGAAATAAGGCCCAAGGGTGCAAGGCTGCTCTCCTAAAGTATGAAACCATACTGACAGCTGAGATTTTCCCCAGGATTTTTGAGAAGACAACCCCTCTCTGTAAATATTTACAAACAATTGGCATGGATATTGCTTCAGCACTGCACTTGGTGACAGGAACAGAGGATAGCTTGAGAAAGTGTGCCCGGGACGTTGAGGGTGTGAAGAGGGCAGCAGATGACTTTGTTGAATGGGCCAATGGCATTCTGGAGAAGCTTCAGGACAGTGATGCTGAAGTTCAGACTGCTCTCCCAGAGAAGAGAATTAGAAAACACAAGAGGCAACCAGGTGAGCTGACACAAGATGAGCCCATTGCTAATGCAGAGATTGATTACAAAATCAACATCCACAATGTGATCTTGGATACTGTTAATGAAAGCTTTCATAGCCGTTATGCAGAAAATGCAGTACTGTGTACAGATATCTCCTGCATGGATCCTAGGAACTTCCCTGAAATCAGAGAAAAAGGCATTCCAGGGACAGCCATGAAGGAGCTCAGCAAATATGCCTACTGCAATTTGATGAACGTGCCAGTGTTGGGACATTGCAGGCTGAACTGATCAGCCTTGCACAGCACTGGGAAATACTGAAACAATCACTAATGGAGAACTACAACATTAGGGGTGCTGCCTCTAGTGATGAAGCAGGGGAAGGCTCTGAGGTTCCTGATGAAAGTGTGGAGTTTGTGAGTAGAAGTTGTTCCACATGCAAAAACTGTCCAATATGCTGCTACCTCCTCTTGTCTCAGTACAATCTGCTTACTGATGCTTATCACATCATTGGTTTGGGCTACAAGTTCCTCCTCACACTATCTACTACTCAGGTTGCCTGTGAGTTAGTGAAGAACCGTCTGAGAACCTCCCTCAGTCAAGAGAAACATTCCTTTTGATGGCAACAGAGAAGGAGATTCTTATGGAACTTGATAAAGATGACATAATTGACAAGATGGCAGAGAGCAACTGTGCCACCTACTGGTGTACTAGTAGTGCAGCTCTTACTGGTCTGTTATGCCATTATTGAAGGGAAGTGGGAAGTGGTGTGTGGCCAAGTATGGTGACCCATACTTGGAATTTGTGCTCTGCATTTAACCCATCCAAGTGAGCACACACAGTAGTGAACATACTGGAGCAGTGGGCAGCCAATGCTGCGGTGCCCGGGGAGCAGTTGGGGGTTCGGTGCCTTGCTCAAGGGTCTCACCTCAGTCGTGGTATTGAAGGTGGAGAGAGTGCTGGTTATTCACTCCCCCACCTACAATCCCTGCCGGACCTGAGATTCGAACCCACGACCTTCGGGTTACAAGTCTCTATCCATTAGGTCTCTATCCAACTCTCTATCCATTAGGCCACGACTGCCCCTAATTGAGTAAACATTGTTATCTGTTACTTACACTGTTGTAGCTTTTGATAAGTTTATTTGTGTTTGTGTTTCTGATACTTTTGATATTGAGCATTGACTTAAGTCAATGACTTGACGTGAGAAATTGGAAATACATAAAATATAAATATTTCAACATGTGAATGTGTATCTTATTATCCCTTTTCTAAAATGTGTAAGCCAATTTTATATTTGTCTTTGGTGTGGTAGTATAGATGGTGTATTCCTAGTGAGTTTTTGAGGGTTCATTTATTTATTCATTTATATTAAGTCTGGTAGTCTACCTGTTACATCAACTAACAGGGTTAGCTATTTTGCAGTCCGGTGGACACATGAATAGGGTGGTGGTGACTGCAGCAGCAGAGGTGGCCTGGGGTGGAGTCAAATTCTCGGCCTGAATTACTGTCCCAGTCCGCCATTGGCAGAAGCTATGAGGTTGATGACATAAAACGTTTTCTTAATACCACAAACAACAAAAGAGGTGTGATTGTAAAGGAATATTTCCCTGATCTGAAGCAGTTTCATGATAAAGCCAAAAGCCTAATGGCTGAAAGGTGCCTTTCAAATAAGGAAGTTTACCGCTTGAAAAAGATTGTGAGGAAAGTTGGCATAGATTTAAATGAAAATGAGGACTACGAGTACTAATTTGGGGATGCTTGTGTTTTTTTGGGTGTTTATTTATTTTCGTATGGCTGAGGTGCGTATTGCCTCCTTGAATGTTAATGGTGCTAGAGATTATAGAAAAAGAGCTGAGCTGTATGAAATGATCAAACAGAAAATAATTGATGTCACTTTCATTCAAGAAACGCATAGTGATGTGAATAATGTAAATGATTGGATAAAGGAATGGGAAGGTTTATCTTTTTTTAGCCACAATGCCACATTAGGTGGAGGTGTAGCAATATTATTTGCAAAAAACTTTTAATCCAATCTCGTACCAAGTTGAAGAGTTTGTAAAGGGTATCTTTTTAAAAGTGAAAGCACAAGTGGAGAATTATAATTTTGTTTTTATTTGTGTGTATGTCCCCAACTCAACAATTGAAAGACTGTTTTTTAGATGCACTATGTTCTGTTTTACAAAATGTTTCCAATGATGATTATCTATTTTTGGGAGGTGATTTTAATTGTACAGTGAGTAATTGTGACAGAAACCATATTGAACCCCATATGCCTTCAAGAAAATGTCTCATTCAAATAATTAATAAGCATGAGTTAAGTGATGTGTGGAGTTTTTTTCATGAGGATAAAAAGCAATATACTTGGTCACATGCACATGATAATGTCTTATCTCTGGCAAGATTGGATAGATTTTATGTGTTTAAGCATCACGCTGGTATTTTTAAAAATTGTTGTATATTCCTGTTGGTTTCTCAGATCATTGCATGGTACAGTGTTCTATTTATTTTGAAGCCTAAAAGTGCTTACTGGCACGTTAATTTAACTTTGCTGGATAATAAGGAGTTTATACACACTTTTAAATTGTTTCGGGATGATTACAGAACAAAAAAAGCATATTTTCAATCTTTACAAAAATGGTGGGATTTTGGTAAGGTACAGATTTAACAGTATTGTCAGCAGTATGGCTCACAACAGTACCAAAGCTTTAAATCAGTCAATGAAAGACTTAGAGACTGATATAATTAAGATACAAGAATTGGCAGAATCAACAAAACAACAAAGTTATTTGAAAATTCTTTCTAAAAGAAAGAATCAATTAGCAGAATTATTAGGGGTTAAAACACAGGGGGCTTTGGTCCGGTCAAGATTTGTTAGACTTGATCAAATGGATGCACCTTCCAAGTTTTGTTTTTTAGTCTTGAAAGAAAAAAAATGGGCAAAAAAAGATTCATTCATGCTTTGCAATCTGAGGAAGGAATTTTGTTGTCCAATCCTGTAGCGATTAGGAGGGCAATTGGCTTTTATGAGAAACTGTATAGAAGTGAAGTAAGATCAGATGATATCAATGAGAGTGTCTTCTTCTACAAGGATTTACCAAAGGTCTCTGATGAAGCTAATGCAGGGATTTCTGGAGCGCTTAACCTGAATATTTGATATTAAGGATAAAAAAAAAAATGGAAAAAAAAACTTTCTACTTACAATTAATTTCTAACCAATGAAAAAGCTTGGCATGACTAGTAATAAAACACAAATTCTTCATAAAATGCCCAATATGATTTTTATTCATTTCAATTAATTTTCCACGTCTAGAAATCACACTTTAAATTTGGTCTTCCTAAAGGGAAAAAGAGAATCCAGCATTGAAAAAAATGCCAAGAAGTATAGGGTTAAAGAATATTATTTTACAATAATGTAGTCAGACATTTACTGTGCATGCCGGGTTATTTTCTGCCAAATTACTGTGAAAGTACTGCAGTTATTAACCTGGAATTTCACACTAAAATGTTTAACTGTGTGGCTAATCAATGGAGGAAAGGGGGGAAATGGGTTAAAGGGGTAAACTGAAATAAGAACTATCTTGATTTTTTGTTGTTTTTAAATAACTTTAAGTCATCTTGAGGCCCCTTTTAAAGTCTACTGAAGACCCCTGGTTTAGAAAAACTGGACTACAAAAGCTGCTGAATGATTGAAACTTGAGCTCAATTTCTCAATTCCAGGATCGATTACTTCTTTTCAAATGCATCTATTTTGTATATTTCCAGGTAATAGGTGTACATGTATGATTATACAGTATTACTGTAAGGATCTTCAGATGACTGGTGTTACACAAATGTATACATAAATGCTCCTTTTTTTTAACATGCATGCTTTTTATTAACATTTGCATTACCAATAAACTCTGAAATTATAAAGAAAATTGGTCTTGAGCATGTTAACAAACACACACATACAGTATAAGTATGTATGTATGTACTGTATGTATGTATATATATATATATATATATATATATTAGGGGTGTAACGGTTCACAAAATTCACGGTTCGGTTCGATACGACACAGTGGTGTCACGGTACGGTATGTTTTCGATACGGGGACGGGGCAATTGGTTACGTAGCAATGTTGGAAATATTTCTGTTTTAAACCATGAAGGCGAGCCAATGGATATCACACAAGCACGCGTTTGCACCAGGGTTTGCACACTTGCAAACTTTGCCCAAGATTTATGCCGGTGAAAGTCTTAATCGCAGTCAATTCACTATAAACAGAAAGTGAAAGTAACGGAATGTGTGAGTAATGACAGAGCTTTCGGCATCTGATGCCGCATATTCTCTCAGAGACCAAGAGAGACGAATCTATTTCAACATATGCTGATAACGATATAGGCCAGTGGTTCTCAACCTTTTTTTCCACCGGGCCGCACTATGGTCCAAGTGCAAGTCTCACGGGCCACACGCATCTCATTTACATATTACGTCATCAATACAAACCAACCAGATTTATAATATTATTTATAGCCTAAATATTATGATATCTAAACGACTAAATTTATTGAAATAAATAAATAAATAATTCTACTCACCATTAATAAAACACCTGATGCTGTCGGGAGCTGACCAATTTTGTGAAATTCTGCTCGAAAGGAGTAACAGCACAATGAAGTTGTGATTGTAAGTTGCAGTCTGTAAGACGCGCACGGAAGCGTTACTTGACGCGCAACATTGCAGAAAGTGTGCGTTCACAAATGTAGCCTATGTTGATCCAAATATGGAAAGCATTTTCGAATTTAATAATCTGAGGTTCTCACCAGAGATGTTTTGTCACATTTCTGTAATTAAGGATGATTGCTTCGTAGTAGCCAATGAGTGTTTCTTTTTGCCTGAACATCTTCAAGTGAGTGGCGGGGCAAACCGAAAGTCCAGCACTCTCTTCACTGCTGATGCTGCGACGATCTTGTTTGAATGCGTTCCTTCGCTGGCATTTTCCACATTTCATTTTCTCCCTTAAAGGGATAGTTCACTTTGAAATTAAAATTTGGTATCTATAAGCTTACCCCAAGGGCATCCAAGATGTAGGTGTCTTTTTTTCTTCAGTAGATCCAATTTTGATGTTTTTAGGTCAAACCGTTCTAGTCTGTCAGTCATATAATGGCAGGTATAGGTCACTGTCTCTATAAGAGGGAAAAAGAACATGCACAGAGAAATCCAAATTAAACAATTCCCCATCGTAACTACACATTGATGGCCTAAGACACGAAACGAGCGGTTTGTGTGAGAAAACGAACAGTATTTATATCGTTTTTTACCTCTTGTACACAACCATGTCCAAGTGATCTGAGTGCGCACACACATCCGGTGTGTGACGTGTGTGTGCGCGCGCTATGGCTCACGCTGCATTCACACGGGGCGTCGGCGTCAACGCTTGACGGAGGGCGTGTCTGAAGCGTGGTGCTGACGCGCCGTCATAGTTACAACAACCAATCACATACTTCTCTGGTGTTGCATGAACGGGATTGGGTATTTGCATGAGGCGATCTGATTGGCTGACGCCTCCGTTGGCGCTTGAAAAGTTGCGTCAGCACCACGCTTCAGACACACCCTCCGTCAAGCGTTGACGCCGACGCCCCGTGTGAATGCAGCGTGAGCCAGAGCGCACGCACACACACGTCACACACCGGATGCGTGTGCGCACTCAGATCACTTGGACATGGTTGTGTACAAGAGGTAAAAAACGATATAAATACTGTTTGTTTTCTCACACAAACCGCTCGTTTCGTGTCTTAGGCCATCAATGTGTAGTTACGATGGGGAATTTTTGAATTTCTCTGTGCATGTTCTTTTTCCCTCTTATAGAGACAGTGACCTATACCTGCCATTATATGACTGACAGACTAGAACGGTTTGACCTAAAAACATCAAAATTGGATCTACTGAAGAAAAAAAGACACCTACATCTTGGATGCCCTTGGGGTAAGCTGATAGATACCAAATTTTAATTTCAAAGTGAACTATCCCTTTAAGAAATTTGTCCATTCTGATGCTCAGTTTTACAGAACTAATGACTGCTGATGACTATTTGAATTGAATTCTGCCAAAGTGCGTGCTTGTAAGTGTTTGTTAAATGTGTAACATTAATTACGTGAGTACATAGGTCTGCTCATGTCTGAAAATAATATGAAAAACAAAATTATTTTACATAAAAACATTATAGCTTTTATTTTAGTACATTTTTAAATTAATGTAAAACCTAAAATGAATTGTAAAACAAAGTTATTTTTAATTATGTTCAGCACATAGACTGTAACATTCAGCATGGTGTGCCGCATTTGGATTTGTGACGGGCCGCATGCACGCATATGCATATATTTCTCTTATGGCCTGTACATATTGAAAAAATAAAACAAGTTTTCTTGTTAAACAGGTTGTTTTTGAAAGTCGGTGCTTGAAATAAAAGGTGCTTTTATTGATGACTGCAGTGTTAATATTTTATTTCTATAATTTATAGCCTATAGACTAATAGACCTGTTTTAAAATACCTTTTTTAAAAACATTTTAATTGAGGAGTAAATATAGCCTAATCTTATCCTCGCAGCGCTTCAGTTATGCGTTAATTATTGCGGGGCAAATTAATTTAATAATAACTTCATAATAATAATAATAGGCCTAATAAAAATAAGAATGTAACAGGCCTACATTAATTGGAAATGTCAAATCCTCTTAAGATTGGCAATAATTGATGTTTTTGACAATATCTCTGGCTATCGTCGATACAAGATCATCATCTTTCGACGCACCCCAGCAAGGGGAGGTTATTAAGCGGAGGCAGACAGCACGTTGCCTGTTAGTCGTTTTGGCTGCGTTGTTGAGCGCAGTGGCACTGATATTTCACACACTTTATGCTCTTATTTTCCAAACGTAATAGGATTAGTCCAACGAATTGTTCGGTTTGTAATGCGCACCGAACCGAAAGCCTCGTACCGAACGGTTCAATACGAATACACGTATCGTTACACTCCTAATATATATATATGTAGTTTATAAAAAAAGTAGTTTTAGACAGAGTATATCACATGTAACTGCAGGGCATGTCATCCTCCAACTTTTCAGTCTCCATTTACACAAATTACCAGATAACCACTATCACTGTACAGAACTTTAAACATATGTGTAACAATAAATATCTTAAGCTAAAAAAAAAAAAAAAAAATGTTAAAAGCAGCGTATATTCTTAATGCATCGAAAAGTTTGATTAAAAACAGCTCATTTTCATAATACAAATCTTGTTTTTTCCTTCTTGGACAGATGTTTTTTAGTTTTTTTAAGAAATGTGGAAACAACATAGCGCAGACAGAGGAGGAGGGTTTTTTTATCTACAGGAGGTGTAAGAGCAAAAGTGAAACCGAGCGACGCGAGAAACCAGGAAGTGAAGACTGCAACTTTACGATCATCTTTGTAAGTACAACATTAACCTCATTTAAGTCCTTGGATATAAATTTGTTGTCACAATGTTTCAGTAACTTCTTTGAGTCTAATTACACAAAGTGTGTGTGTGTGTGTGTGTGTGTTCACAGTGATGTTGGTTTCAAACGGAAGGTAGCTAATGAAAGGTAGCCTTTCATCTTTAACACTACACATTTGTAACCAACATACAAACCACATCATTTATTCAGACAAATATTTGATCTGTGATTGAGGCGTGAGTCATTCAAATATGTGCTAAGAATTTCACCTTGCCCTTTAGGGCTCGTTTTTACAACTAAGTAATAAACTCAAAGGCAGTCATAGTCATCGGGGTCCAAGCACCAATAGCTCAGATGGTTTGGTGATAAAGCTGCTATATATCTTTCCACATATTACGAATCTTGAATCTCTGATTTGTAGTATACAAAATACATGCCAGTTCAAAAGGAAATTAGGAAATAAGTAGCAATTCACCCTGATGCAACTTGAAATATTCAAAAATATTAAATATCTTAACCTGATGTGGTCGACTCTAGTATTACAGTCTTGATCTGTCACATGCACAGCTAGGGTTGTACCTGTATTAAAAGGCTTTACATAGACCTACACATAGCCGAATAAACTCATAAGGATTTCACAGTGTGGAGAATACTAATAGCAAATGAAAAGAAATCAATTTCACAATAAGTAGTAGAGAAGTTCATCTGCGCATGTGTAACACCCGTGTCGCATGATAAGCACTGACGATATATTAATATCTGTAGGAGAGTAGGTTCGACTCAGGAGGCGTAAATTAAACAGCTTTGGTCTTGTATGAAAATAAGTTGATGATTATTTAAAAAAAAATAAAGTAGTTATTTAACAGTATTCACCGTGTCAGTTTGAATATAAGATCACAATAGAAGAAATTCAAATCAATTCACAACACAGTTATTCATGCACTAATCTGGGTGCAAGCAATAACTATAGGGTTTATAGACTGTAACCTTACAACATCAAAATGTCATCTTTAATGAAATTTGAGTTCACAACCTAACGTTTGACATGGTCATCTAAAAACATCAAAAATAACTCTTTGGTATTCAAAAATGTTACAAAATAAACAATTCAGGAAATTCGAGAATAGATTTCAAATCGATTTTTTTAATAGATTTCATTCAATAAACTCTCTTCAATACAGTAATTTTGGTAAATTCAATTAAAACAGATTAGGTTCAACATATTCAATGCAAAAGACTCAGGTCAGTAATTTCAAAATTCAACTCAGTTGACAACAGTTTGATTTTGAAGGTTAATTCAGTACAAAACAAAACAAAAAAATACTTTGTTCAAAAGAGTTCAGATCACTTCAATTCAAAATAATAGGATTCAGTTCAGTCAGTTCATTGGTTTCTGTTCAAATCGATAGATTCACCGGGAAAAAAAAATATTAAATTCCACAGTTAACTCTGTGTGGTACGAAAATGTAAGGTAAAAAAAAAAAAAAGTATCTCGAAGAAAAAGAAAAACAAAACTTTATTCCATTTAAGCAAAACTAGCAGATAATCAGTATGTTGTCCTACCTCGCTCCTGGGTTAGTTTGACTGGTTCACCTCAGTCAGCATTCGTCTGGCATCTCCTCTAATTGAAATGAACTTTGTTCCAACATGAAGAGAAAAAAAAAAATCTGCATATAGGCATTAAGTTCACAAGCATATCAAATTCACTGTTCTACTTCAATAACAGTACATGTTTGTCAGCCTGCTAATCAGTGACATTTCCACTTTAACTTGACACTCAGTCGACATTATGCAAAAAAAAAAAAAACACAAACAAAATAAAGTGGGGTAGAGTGCTGAAAGTGCCCCCTTAAGGACTGTATTTTTTTCTGTGAAACAAAAGTTAAATGTGTCCAGAATAGTTATAGTTTTAGTGACAGTAACATAAATTATAAACCAAGTATGAACAAAGTATGAGTTTTCATGTTATTCGATTTTTAACATGAAAAAAGCAATTTGCTTTAAACATTTACAGAAAAATCACAATACAGGCAGTTTTAGCTTAAAATTAAAAACAATATAATCAATAATTATGAATTACAAAATTATAGCCTATTTGAAAAATATTGTTAGCTGATGCTAACTGGCTAGCTAACTAGCTACTTGATGCTAACTTGAGGTAATTGTTAAATAAAAAGTCCAAATATTTTTAGCTCGTTATAATCATCACACAATATGAACATATGGGACTCATATACATGTTATTGTATCAGTATGTCATAAAGAACTGAGCTTGCGTTTTCTCTCACTCGAATATCAGTACACATCTAATTACATACAACAAAATGTGTGCTCACCAAAATCCAGAGAAATAAACACGTATTTTATCCTCTTTGACTACTTTTCTTTTCCTTTAACTCTTGCTCAAAGTTAAGCTGCAGCTCGTCTCGTAAATCTTGGAGTAGAAAATGCAAAAATGGCAGGATTTCTACTTAGACTTAACGTGATTGGACGATCACTGCGATGTCAGTCAGTTTACTGACATACATTTAAATTGGATTTTAGAATTTTTTTCACACTATTTACTGAATTCTGATTAGTTTATTTCTTTAACAAACTTTATTTCATTAATTATAATTAATTTGCTAAATTATACACTAAATTACAGGGTTACACGTGAGTGCATTATAGCCTTTTTTTGGATAAAGTATTACATACATTATCAGAGCTTAGTAGACAGATAATTATTATATTTGTAGAAAAGTTTAGAAAAATTATTAATTAATATTATAAATAATGTCACTTAGATTGGTATTAAGATTATAAGTGTTTTATTAGCAGTATGTGAAGATTATAAATAATGTTATTTATTAATTTATCATTCATACGCTACATAATGAATAATCCTGTCATATACAATTTATGAAATAAAAATAAAAATATATACATTTTTTAATTTAGTTAAAAATGGGGCAAATACACACGTGGTCAGAATTGTTGGTACCCTTGGTAAATATGAACAAAGAAGGCTGTGAAAATAAACCCGCATTATTAATCCTTTTGATCTTTTATTTTTTTTTAAATCACAAATATCTAACCTTTCATTGAACTAAAACAAATGAAAATGGGGGAAAATCTCATTATGAAATAAATATTTTTCTCAAATACACATTGGACACAATTATTGGTACCCCTAGAAATTCAAAATAAGAGTAAAATATCTCTGAAATATATTCCCATTCATATTCACAATTTTGAGCACTCCAGGGGTGATTATGAACATGACATTATCCAGCCATGGCTTCCTGTTTCACAGAAATATAAATAGGCGGGAAAACAAAGTCCAAATTCCCTAAATCATCCATCACAATGAGAAAAAACAAAGAATATATTTCTGATGTACAAAAGATAATTGAGCTTCACAAATTAGTGAAGTGGCTTTAAGAAAAGAGCTAGAGCAGTGAAAATCCCCATTTCCACCATCAGGGCAATAATTAAGAATTTCCAATCAACAGAAAATGTTATGAATCTGTCTGGAAGAGGACATGTGTCTATATCGTCCTAATGCACGGTGAGGAGGAGAGTTTGAGTGGCTAAAGACTCTTCAAGGACCACAGCTGGAGAATTGCAGAGATTAGTTGAGTTTCAGGGTCAGAAAACCTGAAAAAAAAAAAATCAAACAGCATCTACACCACATGTTGTTTGGGAGGGTTTCAAGAAAAAAGAAATCTAGAAAAGAACATGCTCTCATCCAAAAACTATCTCCAGCATATTCAGTTACCAGACACGACTGTAACTTCAAATGGGACTGGCTTCTATGCTCAGATGAAACTAAAAAATGAGCTTTTAGCAGCAAACACTCAAGATGGGTTTGGTGAACACAGGGATAAAAAGTACCCCATGTGTACAATTAAATATACTGCTGTATTTTTGATGTTGTGGGCCTATATTTCTGCTGGAGGTCCTGGACATCTTGTTTAGACACATGGCATCATGGATTCTATCAAATACCAACAGATAAAAAATCAATAAGTGACTGACTCTGTTAGAAATCTTATAATGGGCCATGTTTGGATCTTCCAACCGGACAATAATCCAAACACAAACCTCAAAAACAACACAAAAATGGGTCACTGAGCACAAAACCAAGCTTCTGCTATGGCCATTCCAGTCCTCTGACCTGAACCCTGTAGAAAATGAGTGAGGTGAACTGAAGAGAAGAAGCACCGTCATGTCGCTGTGAATCTGAAGGATCTGGAGAGATTCTGGATGAAGGAATGGTCTCTGATCTCTTGTCAGGTGTTCTCTAACCTCATCAGGCATTATAGGAGAAAATTTAGAGCTGTTAAACTGGCAAATGGAGGTTTCAAAAAGTATTGAATAAAAGGGTGCCGTTAATTGAGGCCAATGTGTGTTAGAGAAAAACATTTATTTCATAATGATATTTCCTCCCATTTTAAATTCTTATTCTCCAATGAAAGGTTAGATTTATTTGATTTTTTAAAATAAAAGATCAAAAGGATTACGAATGCAGATTTATTTTCACAGCCTTCTTTGATCATATTTACCATGGGTACCAACAATTCTGACCACGTGTTTATTTAAAATGTAGTCCTGATTAAAAATTCATCCCATCCAGGTTAAAAGCTGCAGATTGTGCAGAAATGTCTAAAAGGTGATAACTGGATCCAGACAGAATGACTGCTTAAAGCACACAGATATATCCTTGAGGAGTTCTTTAGGAATAAATCAAATAATCAAATCTTTTGTGTTGAATATTCACATAGCCTACTTGTTCTGTTTTGTTGTTGAGTTGTCAGGTGTTGAAATAATCAGTGTGAATGGGTGTCTCTTATTTTGCCACCCTGAAGGTGGCAACCCTATAGACCCTTTCCGGGCCGATGTCACAATTACGTCACAAAACAAAGCTAAAACTGGAGGCAGCCCATTCAAACCAGCGCAGATTCGGCTACACAAGGAGCTAAAAATATAATCTTGTTGTGATGTTGGGTGCCAGAATCAATGTTGTAGAGGCTCCAATTTGAAATGTTAAGGCATACCTGCTGCCAATGCCAGACAAAAAAATGACGACAGCTGTGGTTAAACGAGATAAAATGAGTGGCCTGGACAGAAACGATCGTCAAAAATGCTTGCGTTTGCAGCGCACACTTCTTATCAGAAAAGGTTAAATAAAGTATTGTCTTTTGTTGTTATGGGCGCTTCTGAAGATTTCTTATGCATCTCACGTATATGTCGTGTATGAAATAATGTCTGTGTGCATGTGTGAAAAACAACAAACTGACGATTTATATGTTTAATCATATGTAATTGTATATACATTGTTGTGATTAATTGTGGCTTGGAATAATAATGTAGCTGTAAACATAGTTGCCTGCTAAAATTGAAATACATCTTCATGACTAGATAGACACGGTGAGTTTGTCTTTACTATATATGTTAGATGTGAGTCACTCAACCAAAGGGAATCCTGTCAGATCGTCCATCCTTTGAGTGAAAGCTGGTTTCGTCCGTTAAAGTTAACCTTTTCAAATAACAATCGCGGTCCTGGACAGTACACCTGTACCTTACATATGCAGGTAAAATCGGAATTTCTCCAGTTATTATTAAAAAACAAGCTAACAAACTTCATAGCTAGCGTTAGTGAAGCGGTCAGTGGACTCTTTCTGCCTCCACCTAAGCTCCGCCCACAGAAAAACGTCACAATGTTTACTAACAGAAAAAGGGTCTATTCTCAGCTGCAAATGAGGTTTATAAATGAAATGGCAATATACTGATTCCCCTGCTAGCACCACATAAACAATTTAAACTGTGCTGGTTATATTCGCTCACCCAGCTGAGTCTGCACTGAGGCTGATCAAGTTATATTTTTTTATTTTCCCTATATAGTGAAACAAAATGGCTGCAGCTGAAACAGCGATTCTTGAAGCACTTCAGGAGCTACTGGAAGCAGAGTTCAAAGAATTCAAATGGCAGTTGCCAAAAGGTGGGACACAAGGCAACTCTATTCCTCGTGGGAAGCTAGAGAACGCTAATCGCCATGATGTTGTGGATCTCATGGTGCAGCAGTACAGAGGTTCAGACGCCGGTATGATTGCAATCAGAGTGTTACGCAAAATTAATCAAAATGATCTTGCTGATCAACTGAAGGGAAAACTTCCGGAAGGTACTTTTTGACACTTTTTTTAATCTATATCTATGAATATTTGATTTAAATTGATTTAGAGTTGATCTCTATGTCTCCATCAGTTCCAGAGGACGTTTCTGCTGAAGGCGGAGCTTCATCCGGTGCAGCGGCTACAAACGCTTCAACTGCAGGAGTTACAGTTACCATAAACTCCAGTGGAGGAACCGTAAAGGCCCCTGTTATTCACGGTGGTGTGTTTAACGGCCCAATGAACTTCAGCTAATGCTCAAGCACCTGTCTTATCTTATAACAATGATTTTAGTATTTACATCCTCAGGTTTGAAATGAAAGCTGATTGTGGCTTCTGATTCATTGTGTTTTTAGGCTCATTTAATACAGCCACATACATATTTATACATGAAACAAATTACAAATTATGTTTACAGTGTATTTGAACTTAAATCAAACTAAATTGGCAGCTTTCTAATGATACTGGAATGTGAATTTATGTGCAATGTGCAACATTTTTATTTCGGGAACATAATTTATGTACTTCCTTGTCAAATCGGGCGGCACCTGAGAAGGGGAGCTGCCAATGTTTGTATCACATATTCATTAAAAACACCTGTAAGCACAGATTCAGCCGTTTATTCTTGTTATACCTGCAATTTGCACCTTGTTGAGTTCACCGGCTACATAAAAGAAACACCTTACTAGTACGCATGTCCAGACAATGATTTAAAATGCCCCTATTATATTATTTTAAAGGATCTTAATTTTGTTTTGAAGGTCTCCTGCAATATGGTTTACATGCATCCGAGGTCAAAAAAACACCTTTATTTACATAATATACACTGCAGCATCAGCTCTTTTCTCAGTGTCTGAAAGGGTTTGATCAAGGATTCAGTCTCTCTAAACCCCTCCTTTCTAAAAGCCTGCTCTGCTCTGATTGGTCAGATTCATACATCCTTTTTTTTCCCACAAAAATAATTAATTTGTCAACATAAGGCCAGTGAACGTATTTAACATATTTTGTGAGCTTGGCGTGACTCCACATGCAGAGATGAGACACGGTTTGTTCAAAATTGATGGTTTAAGGCCATAGAAGTACATGTGTGTTTGTGGAACAGAATCCATTGTTGGGACATGTTGTGCAATAGACAGGAGCCTAGGCATTAAATAAAGTATGTTCTTGCTTCAATTTGTAATTCAGAAGTGTAATTGGGCCTGTAAGTCATCATTAATGGTAATATTTAATAATATATTAAATAGTAAATAATATTTATTATTTTATGTAGTGTTGGGCAGGAGGACTTTTTTCCATGAAACAGTGATATCAAAATGTCAAATCAACTCATATAATGAAGATACCTGTCACTGTTGCACCTTTAAACAAAATATGTGCATTGGCTTGCATTTAGAGAGGAGGTTTTTCAGTTTATCAGCAGCTGTGATTCCACTAAATTCTTCATTTAGCGTTTCTGTCTGTTATAAAGAAAAAAAAGAAAATAAAAATATCTACACAGACACAATGCATAAAAAAAACACCTTATAATTTTACTGTTACACAACAGAGGACAGGAAAGTAACATGATTTGTTTGTTGTTCATTTCTGAGAAATACTGTAACGTTTCTACAAAGGACTAAAACACACGTTTGATCTTCATGATGATGGATTTCTTACTGTTATTCTTCCAGATGAACCAAACATCACCCCAGATAGCACAGGTACATCTGCAAGATGTCTTGTTAAAGTTCGTTTCATCTGGAAAGCATCTGCTGTGTACAAACATCTGACAAACGGTCTTTAAGATGTTAGTTTTACATTCATTCTAAATCTTAAACATCCTAGAACATCTTCTAAACGTCTATTTGACATCTGATTGGAAACGTCCTATAGACATACTGCAGATGAGCAAATACAGACCGTTGGGGTTTGCATTGTGACAGCTGTTGTACCAAAATCCCCCGAGATGATATTTGGCACAGTTATTTCCCCAGGTATCTTGGTCCTTGTCAAAAGTGGAGAACTTGTGATCATTGTGACCAGATAAAGAGTCACCAGCAAAGAAGAGGAGCATCGCTGAAGACAACAACTCAAAGGAAAGGTGTTTTCATGAGTATAAATGAAAGTGTCCTACCAGCTCCTCCATCAGTGAATCCTGAAACATGCAGCTGATATCCATCCGTTTCACAATCCACAGAGAAGGACGAGTACAGAGCGAAAACTTTATGTCCTTCAAAGTCCTCCATATCTACTCTCAGCATGTACTTATACTTACGTGTCAATTGGTAGATGTTTTCCAGCCCTGATCATACACACATATGAAGAACACGTTCAACCAAACACTGGACATGAACATCCACACAAACACACACACACACACACACACACACACACACACACACACACACACACACTGTGAGAACTTACCCAGCCAGTATTCTCCCTCCACATTCCCAAATCCTCTCTTGTACTCTTTCCACGGCCGATAGAAATTCACACTGCCGTCCATTCTCCTCTGAATCACCTGTGATGGGTTTATATAGAATATATGATTCATAATGAATTATCTGATGTGTGTTTAATGATCTAGAGTCACATTCGTACCGTCCATCCTCCATTGACTTCATCACTCCCACCTGAGATCATGTGACAGTTAACCCTGACAGGAATGTCTGATGTTGGATAAATGGTATAAATCCCACCAAGCGTTTGTCCTGATTTATAGATGTCAGAACAGTCAACCTGCATTTCTTCATCATGTCTGCATTCGCTCATCAGTACAACCAGAAGAAAAGCCACCAAAAACACCAACATCTACATGAGACACAGAGAAAGAGATGAACTTTACACAGAAATGAAGGTGAAAACGTACACTTATTGAATGTAGAGTTATTGATGAACTTACTGCCATCTTCTCAATCTCTGCTCAGTAAATCACAGATTCGATTTATCTAAAAAAGTAATATAAACATTTTCATAGGTCTATTTTTCAAATTGCATAGATGTCTGAATGTTCTGTGAGGTGAATGAAGAATAAAACAGCAACTCACCGTTTGCGTTGTGCCTTGAGTGTTTGCGGATGAAAGACTGAAATACACCTTTATATCCGTCAGATTCTCAGGCTCCTCCTCTGTGTTTCAGTACAAATGTTCATAATGAAGCCCCACATATTGAGTACAAATTGAAAATACATCAGTCCGGCCTCATGCAAGTTTAACATGTAGTGACACAAAATTGTTTTTCCCTATTCAGTAAATCTGATTGAATCCAGGTGACATAGTTACAGTTACAGCTACAGTTTGTTGTAAATGTAAGTTAGATTTCATGGCAATCAAGTTTGTAATAATTTTCAATAGCACACACCCAATAACCGTTTTTTTTTATATGAAAATCATGTTTTCTGTGTAGAGCCACAACAAAAGCAGAGCTGAATGTGGATTTGTGTTGTAATCCTGTGATATGAAAAAATCCATGGTATAGTTCTTGTTTTCATATTTATACCATATGATGTAACAGAACAACAGAACAAGCAAGGGTGTGAAATGAACTCAATCTCAGGATTTACTGATGAAAGGAAAACAGACAACAACAGGTGAGTATCAGATGCAAACAGATTAATGAAATCAAGTAACTTAACTTGAGATTGTATTGCAGATGGAAAACACTGATGATTGAGATAAAAGGAAAACATAACAATGGCTGATCAGCAGAAGAGTTAAATATTCCAACATGGAAGACAACGAAGGAGAAACACGAGAAGGTCAACAACAGGAGTTTAATATATAAGTGCTACTCGATTGCTACTGAATGAGCCAGTGTGGCAATGGCCATGACGATAGCCGGTTAACACACCAGCAAGAGTCCTTTTCCCCAAATATAATCACAAGCACACAGAGTCTTGACTCTTTGAAATCATTTTACTGCCTGAAAAGTCAAGGATCAGGTTGCTGCCAAATTTTTATAATGACCCTACACTAACTGGGTCATGTGTCCTGTAATTTAAGAGCCAAACTTGCAAAAGAACAGAAATAGCTAATGACAATTACACAAGACGAAGCGTGATATCACATGTTCCAAATTCATTTTCATCAGGACACAGAATATGGGTTCAGCCTTGATCTGACAACAAAACTGATTGCAATTAGATTGCAGATGAATATATCATAACATATCATATTTCTCCTGCATTCAAGGTAAATTTAGATTGATGTTTTACTGTATCCAAGCATTACAACATCTAACAAATTACAAACTGAATCCTACAGCAGTGCTGCAAATCTGAGCGACTCTGAGGCTCCAGAAGCCCATGGTTAACTATCAGGGTCAGACTCTGAAGAGTGTTCATTTTACAAGAGAGTTTCTTCCTGATTCACTTGATGTTTGTTTACTCCAATTATTTAACCTGTTTCTAGATGTTGTAAGGATCCACCCGCAGGGGCGCAGATAGGATTTTTTAACTGGGGGGACCAAGCAGCAGTCCAATTTTTTTCAGTCCAGAAAAATCACCAGCTCTGTCAGAGACGATAGTATACAATCACTATGGTTACTGCTACAGGCACAATTGAGGCAGCTACCAGCTCCTCATAGGACCCCAGGGTCAGGAGCAATGTTCCCTCTGCGGCCGCGCAGAGGAAATAATGTGCGGCACACACGCAAAAATTAGTTGGGAAATCCATTTGATTAAATTCTAGTAAAAGCGAATGAACTGCAATGCTCGGGTAAACCGCTATAGAGTTGATATCGCTATAGAGTTATAACCGGTGAATGCGGTTTACAGGTTTCATAGAAAGATGAGTCGTTGTAGAAACCAAATCTTTTAATGGTTGCGGACAAAATAGCTCAAATCGGAAGCCAATGCAAACGCAATGACACGTGAACAGAGGCGGACAGTACTGAAGTATTTTTACTCTGCTGTAAAAGTACTTTATCAAGTGTCAGTACTTTAAATGAAATTTATAGAAATTTTTAGAAATTTATCAGTGTTTTTCTTTAGAAAACTTTACTTCACAACATTCCAAAGCATAATATTGTAGCCTACTTTTTACTGCACTATGTTTCATATTAAATATAATTTAATACTTAATTACATTAGAAATCTATTACTTTCTTTCTTTTACTCAAGTAAAAATAATTAAAAGATTTACTTGAGTACAAGAAAGTACTACATTTGTAATGTTCTTAAGTATTAAAGTAAAAAACCAACAACTTTAATTTATGAAATGTAGTGCAGTAAAAAGTATGACATTATGCTTTGGAATGAAGTGAAGTAAAGTTTTCCAAAGACCCTCTGATAAACTACAGATACTTTTTAAATACTTGAGTAAAGTAAAAATACTTCACTACTGTCCACCGCTGCATGTGAAATAAAATGTCATCATGTATTAAAGAAGAGTGGCTTGATTAAGTGCTGGAAATAGCGGATGATGGACACAGAACGGTACATTTACAGTCACGCGCAGGTGTATTGTGCGAACTGTGAATGTTTAGATAGCTATAGAAGAATTCACTTTTTTATATTTAACTTACAGATCTGAGTTTTAATACTTCAGTTTGTTTTCTATTCTATTCTATCCTGTCTGTTTAAATGCTTCAGTTTGTTTTGATATTATATTATATTATGTTAGGCCTATATTATAAACCTAATAAATAATTGACCTTGTTTTTAACGGAGCCTCTTATGCTCATCAAGGATGTATTTATTTGATCAAAAATACAGAAAAAAATCTGTAATATTGTGAAACATTATTGCAATTTCTAATACTGGTTTCCTATTTTAATATAGTTTAAAACATAATTTATTTCTGCGATCAAAGCTGTATTTTCAGCATCATTTCTCCAGTCTTCAGTGTCACATGATCCTTCAGAAATCATTCTAATATACTGATTTATTATCAGTGTTGAAACTGTTGTGCTACTTCATATTTTTTTGGAACCGGTGATACTATTTTCTTTGATTAAATAAAAAGTTCAAAAGAGCATTTATTTAAAATATAAATCTTTTCTAACAATATAAGTCTTTACTATCACTTTTTATCCATTTAACACATCCTTGCTGAATAAAAGTATTATTTTCTTTAAAAAAAGCAAAGAAAAAAATTACTGACCCGAAATCTTTGAATAGTAGTGTGTATTGTAACACAAAATGTATATTTTGTATAAACAGTTATTTTTAACTTTTTATATATCAAAAGAATACAGAAAAAATATCACACATCCCAAAAAAATATGAAGCAGCACAACGATTTACAACATTGATTATAAATCAGCATATTAGAATGAAGGATCATGTGACACTGAAGACTGGAGTAATGATGCTGAAAATTCAGCTTTGCTTCATAGGAATAAAGTATATTAAAATAGAAAACTTTTATTTATATACAGCCTTGATGAGCATAAGAAACTTCTTTAATAAACTTTACTGATCCCAACATTTTGAACTGCAGTGTATTATACTGTAAAAAAAACAACAACAACAACAAAAACACTTTTCTCAGGTAGCCTAAAATGTACATAATTTAGTCAAGGGTCAAATCAAATATAAATAGCACATTAAAGTTAAAAGTTACACACTTTTTGTGTGCGTGCTGTACAGTTCTGGTATAAAGAATGTTTTTTGCTCAGGTGACCGAAATGTCCGCCCAATAGAGAAAAGTTTTGCTCAGCAAGAAAAAAAAATGAAAGGGAACATTGGTCGAGGAGTCAGGAGTCGTAGCACATACACACACAGAGAACGCAAACGTCGGTGGCAGCACCATCGTCATGTTGAAAACAGAACAGCGTGTAGTGAGAACATGGGTACAAAGTAATGGTGACCGGTAGATTATTATTGTGCGTCAGCCTGCGTCTGCCCCGACCAGATTCTGCACTAAGCGATTTTTGCCAAACGATGTTGATATTTGAAAGCACCAAAACAAACACACCCATACAACAGGACCTCGCCCCTATTTTGATACCTCCGCCCCACATGTATGTACACAACCATGGCAACGACGATCGCGGAAACAAGTGAAGACACAAGCATATTCAAGCAAAAGCCAACAAGGATAAGTTGTGTGAAACAAAGCAAAATCAACGTTACTCACCTGTCAAAAAGAAACAACACAACCTCGGCGTCCGATTCGAGCCCTTCCCGCTCCTTAAGTTTCTCTCCACCGCTGGAAAGCTGCTCCGATATTTACGCGGGTCCTACCTCTTGCCTGATCATAACCCTTCTTTTTAATGTTTTATTTCTTTTGATATTTTCCTCTTTTTTTATCTGCCATTTCTCTCTATCTGTAGTCGATCTGCTAATATCCATCCTGTACACTCAAATTGAGCGCTCTTTTCTGTCAAGACACGCCCCCTCACTGCTGGTTGGCTGCAAGTGTGTTTTGGGACTCGGTCAGGCACTGCGGTCAAAAGCGTTTTTCAAAAATCGCTTCGTGCACGTTTAAAGGAGCGGCGGTCCGGGCCGCAACTAGAGGAAACCCTGATTGATCCTCTGTTTACCGATGTCACCTTTCGTAGAAACAGTGAGGGGGACGGATCGGGTCACTATGAATCTGGGGGGGTCATGTCCCCCCACCAGTCCAAAAAGCGGAATCCAGCGGCCTGGTCGAAGGTTTAATGCATGTTCGGTCTTTTACTTGCGCCTCTGAATTTATCTGGATTTAGTTTTAATTTTAGTCTAGCTCCATGTTCAATCTGACTCCAATTTCAAGTGATCATTAAACTTAGGCAATATTCTTAATTAAAAACTGATCACAGATATCGATTGTATATTAATTTAGATATTTGATTATTATGGAAATTACATACATTCAATTATTCGTTCATTAGGTACCAGGTATCACACAGGAATTACACTTCGGCGATAGTGAATCCACGGACACAAACTCGTCAGTTCTGAACTTACTCAGAGGATGCAGAGTGGTTATAATACCTTTAAGTGAGCAATTGCCCCCCCTGAATCGTCAGTCATGGAATCTCTGATGTCAGCCCAGGCCCGGTTGTACGGGGGTACTAGACGGTGCTAATTAGCTATTTAAATACCCTCAAACAAAAGCAAAAGCACTTAAAAGATTTAGCAAACTATCCAACGTGTTTTTGCAGCGTTGAGCAATGCAGCCAATCAAAGATATATTTTGATTTCTTCAAGGAAATGCCAATCAGTTAATCAGAATTCACTCATGCTGAAAGCACCAGTTTTGCACGCTCGTGAATCATCTCATAAGTGCAGACGTGATGTAAATGAGAGATTCGTTGTGTCTTTTAGAGAGCTTGATTATAACGGAACTTTGTGAGATCGCGATGAACTTTGATGAGTTATGCTTTAGTGATAATAAAGGGAGCGCGCTTTGTGTTTTTTAGGCTATAATCCATTAAGAATTTGAATGATGCTTTCGTTTTTCGGACATGTACATGCTGCAAAGTTTCGGGAATAATTCTGGATTCATTCTCGAAATATCAGTGATAAGCAATGGATGGGACAAAAATGCCTCAGTGATTTATTCTGGAACCGGTCCTGACAGACAGCACGAGTTCTGAGCGCGCGGAGATCCAGTTCACGGACGGACTAAAAGCGTGTGTAAAAAAATCAGGACATATCAACCAGTAATTTAATTTCCAGTAACGGACGGTAGAAAGTTCAGAAATATGCCATGACAGAATAGTCCCACAATTGATCGTTTATTTTTTCCACACGTCTCACCACAATGATTCAAAATGGACACATTTCAAGTGACACGGGAAAAAGACATGGAAAGCTTAAATGAATATCCAGGCGCGGCTCGTCTATATGGGCAGGTGGGGTAGAGCCCCACCAAAATAGTCATCCAAAACATAGACCTCTATATAAACTGAATCAATAATAAATTGTAAATGTGTTCAGCATTCTGCAACAAATATTTTTCGGATTTTCTATACTATTTTAAGTCGTAAAGTAAGCAGTATATATTAAAATCCCACACATGGCTTTAGCAGGCATGTATGATACTATAAGTGGGGCAGACGGTGCCTCCCGAGCTCAACAACGCCCCACAATTTTGCAACGTACATCTGTGGTGAAAAGGGGAACTGCAGCGTGCTCTAATTGCTTTGAGCCTGTCAATCAACATTAGCGCGCCACCCACAGGATAACTCAAGGAAGGACATCTCTGCCAAAATTTTGTGTTCAGAGATTAGAATTACAGTCTATGATTAGAATATAAAGTTTACAAAATAATCTGCCCCACCTAAATTTATGGTCAGGAGCCGCTACTGTGAACATCAGAAAAGCAGCGCGCACATTTCTGATTAAAATTTAGAAGCATCGCCATTCAAATCAGCAGCAAGAGTCAAAGGTCCACAGTTTAGTAAATGCAGGCTACCTCTTTATTCTTCGCTGCGCTGTATTGACACAATGCGTAATTGTAAGTGTGGCAAGCATATTTTGAGATTGATTTCTCCATTCTCGGATACTTGGAAATAGGGCTTGGTGATATAGCTAAAATATTAACAAAATATAATGTTTTTTTTCTAACCTTTTTTAAACAGTGCAGTAGAAGAAAATATTTAAATTGAACCACTGTATTTTTAAATTACACAATTTATTGAGTCGAACAACAACTAATTTTAGGTTTAACAGTCAAACACAAAATAAAATTGAAACAAATATCTCCTTTCTTATATTTTATATGCAGATTAAATAAGTGTTAAGGAAACACCTGTCTCCTGAGGCCACAGGAGGGCACAATGAGCAAAATAATGCACCTCATTAAACTGTTTATTCAATGCAATGAAATAACGACTGTCAAAAAATTGCATAATGTCTAAACTAATATTTATAAATCAAATATGATTTTGTAAATTGGTTGTATAAACCACAGTTTTACTACAAATGCCACGGCTAAACTATGGTTAGTGTAGCAAATCCATGGTTAATTTGTGGTTACCATGGTTTAACTACAATAACCATGTTTTTTTCTCTTTTTTTTATATGTAGTAAAACCACGGTTAATTTTCGTAAGGGTTCTCAATAATAAATGTTGTGTAAATGTCCTCAAACACAAATTAAACTATTTTAATTTGTTCAGCAAATAATTCAAGTAAGCTGCAGATGTCTTGTTCAACAAGTGATCAGTTGGTTTAGTTATTGATTTTCAGATCTCAATAAATAAACAAACCAGTAAATGCAGTAAAGAAGCTTTTCCTCATGTTAATGCAATTAATTTCACAATGTTTACATATTTATATAAATTGATGATCTCCTACAGCTACATGAATTGCTTTGCTGCCAAAGTATCTATAGACATCATCGAGGTTAACGAAGTGAACAAATAAGACGTAAATGAGTCTTAAATGAGATTTTAAGCATAACAAAATTTTAAGCATTTAAATAAAAAAAGTCAGCTTTTGCATGCCTAAAAAGGCAAATCCAAGAGCAGTACTCAAATCATTTCTGAACATGTGGTTCGGCTGTTATTTACAGTAAAACATGTGAAAAATTTTCATTCACCTGCATACAATCTCATCAAATGTGAACTAATGTTGTATTCAGTCACACAGAGATGAACAAGATGGAAATAAATGTGCACATAAATGGTAAGATAAAGAGGCTTTCAGGTTACATCTGACAAAAGGACACAGAGTGGCTGTCCACCTTGAATGCTGCATAGAGAGGATCTTTAAAAGTCGCGAGGAAGGTGTACAAGTGTGTGAGTGTGTCAGAGACGCTGTAGAAGGACAAAATGCCAGCCGTCGTGTCCACATACACACCCACTCTTTTAGATGAACAAGAGGATGAAGCCTTTATATTAATGTCTTCTTCAGCGTGAGAAACATATGGAAAAGATGCAACGGTAATTTTCCATGACACATCATTGTTTCCAAGCTGACCGGTGGCCTCTACTATACAAAGATCATCATATTTCCTCAGGATGTTTTCGTGTGTCACCCCGACCGTCCCCTCTTGACCCGTCCATTCAGCCTCCCAGTAGCAGCGGCCGGACAGGCTCTCCCTAGACAGCACTTGTTGGACAGATTCAAATCTCTCTGGATGATCTGGATATGGCTGCTTCTGCATTACATATTCTGCCGTTCTGTCTCCATTGGAGAGACACAACTGAACGTGAGTTGTGTTTGGATCCAGCGTGAGATCGCAGGCATCTGTGAGACAGAAAACACATCCATTAGTGCCTCAGAGAGAGACAGAGAGAGATGGAGAGTGAGAAACTTACACTTCCTTATCCCTGCTTTGATGAAGTGTTCACCCATAGGCTCAGTTCTGTAGAGATCAATGAAGAGGAAGATGTTAATAGAATGAAAGCAAATAATAAACAACTGCTTGATTTTTACTGTACATTTCTGCCATATGGACATCAACTTGAGATAGTCACCACTGATAAGCTATTACTAAATATAATGTGGAAACTTTAATTTTCTGTAAAGCTGCTTTGCAACGATTTGCATCGTGAAAAGCGCTATACAAAAAACTTTGAATTGAATAATAACAAAATGCCATGAGTTTGATTTACAGGGAATGAATGAACTGAACAAATGTTGCTTTGATAAAAGTAGCTGCACAAATGTCTTATTGCTTCCTTATTGCTTGTCTTGATTCAAAACAGCTCTACAGATAGATTTCATAAGAAAATTAGACATTCAACTTAAAGACCACAAAAACACTGACAAATAAAAAAAAAATCAGACACTGAATCATAAATGATTCTGTAAGTCATTGTCTGTAAACACAAGACCGTTCAAACACATAATTTACCCACAAGACATACTTGAGTATCTGCAGTGAGCAGTTTGGATCCTCCAGTTTGTGGTTGAGCAGCTGGACTCCTGATTTTCCTGGGTGATTATAGCTCAAATCCAGCTCTCTCAGGTGTGAGGGGTTTGAACTCAGAGCTGAAGACAAATAACCACAGCCTTCCTCTGTCACCATACAGCCAGATAACCTACAGATTGAAAAAAAAAACAAATGAGAAACAATACATTTGTCAAAGAATTAAACTAAAGCTCTTAGTTTTACCTCAGTATCTCCAGCTGACAGTTTGGACTCTTTAGTGCATCAGAGAGCAGCTTCACACCTGAATCCTGCAGGTCATTGTTGCTCAGATCCAGTTCTCTCAGAGGTGAATCTGAGCTGAGGATCAAGGAAAGGTGTTCACAACTCTTCGCAGTAATGTTACACCAGCTCAAGCTGCAGGAAAACATTTAATAACAGACTTTAATCAATCATCTGTCTCATTCAGTGTGCTAAATGCCAAGCATAATCAATACTTTCCTCAGAACCTGAAGATTTCTCTCTGTATTTTCCATCAATTGTAGAAGCTTATGGAGTCCAGAGTCCTGCAGGTCATTGCCGCAGAGGTCAAGCTCTCTTAGACGATGTGAGATATTCTGGAGAGCTGAGACCAGCTCCATACAGCTCTCCTGGCCGAAATGACACTGGGCCAACCTGAACGAGTACAATATCAGCATTACATTTCAGACTACAAGTTCACACTGAAATGGAAACGCTAATGACCTGAGTATCTCCAGATGACAGTGTGGGCTCTTCAGTCCAGCAGAAAGTGCCTTCACTCCCGCCTCGATGCTGTAATTGTGACTCAGGTCTAGTTCGATCAGAGGACAGTCCTCTAGCTGAAGAGCCATAGCTACTGTTTCACAGCACTGTTGTGTCAGTCCACAGTCTGAAAACCTGTAAAAATGACAAGATGTTGGCTAGTCATGAAGAGTTTTTCCCCTTTATTCAGTTTTACACATCTCCCCCCCCCAAAAAAATTTTTTTTTACAGCATATTCTGTTTTACTTTTTCCGAAATTTAATTTGCATCTTTTTCATCATATTATTTTTTATAAAAATTTCCCCAAAATACAGTTTTTCTCCAAATCCTGTTTTATTTTTTCAACATACTCTGTCACCCCCCGCACCCAATTTGTGTTTCTGTTTTAATTATTCATGATTCAAATTCAATTTGAGTAATCAAAAGCATGTTTAAGCAAATTAATTAATAAAACTTTATGAATGAAATTAATTTTTTTTGTCCATTTTGTATGACAGTGATGCTGTAGAAATGCAGTGTAAGTCATTGTGTATTTTTTCTTTTTTAAATTTACAACATTTTGTGAAGCATAGTTTTTAAATACATAGTTTTCAAGATTTTCTAAGTTTAGGTTTGTTGTGTTACATTTTTAAAAAGATGCAGCTTTGTTCTGTTGTTAAAATATTGTACATGTCTGATATTGTAAACTCTTCATGACTTGCAAGTATTTAAGCTTTTTGTAGAGTTCCAACATTTTTGTGCAGTATATTGCATTATTTTTATATATATTATTTTGCTTTATTCAGATCTATTTTTTGAAACTGTGTAGAGGAAAAATTAGTGTTTTCATACTTACAGGGCTTTTCTGCAGCATCTCACGGCTGGGACGAGTCTCCTGCATCCCGCATATGTTTTGTTGAACATCTTCGGGCTGAAGTCATCCAGCACCTCGCCTGACATCAGAAGCACATAGACCAGTGCTGAGCAGTTGGAGTTGGACACCGCTTTCGGCTGGCTGCTCTCTGACCTCAGATATTTCATGATTTGTTGGTACAGGGTTCTGTCCTGCAGTTCCAGGATGCAGAAGAAGTGGTTGATGGATTTATTTGGGCACTTGTCATTGTTTTGCAGTTGCTTGATGTACTGGATGGTTTTCTTGATGCAACTTTTACTGTCCAGTGTTTCATCCAACAAGCCGATGAGGAGTTTCTGATTGGACTCAAGAGAAATGCCCAGCAAGAACCGCAAAAAGAGATCGAAATGCCCTCGATCACTCTCCTTCGCTTTATCGATCGCCTTCCTCAGCAGAACATACAGCAGTTCTTTCTTGTTAGGACGCGAATTCTCCAGGAAGAATGTCAGCTCGTCCATATCCAGCTTCAAATAGCAGAGGAACACATGCAATGCAGCGAGAAACTCCTGCACACTCAAATGTATGAAGTAATACACCTTCATCTCATGCAGAACAGAGTCTTTCTTGAAGATTTCAGCGCACAATCCTGTGGACTCCTCGCTTGCATCAATGCCGCATGCCTTCAGATCCTTCTCATAGAACATGACATTATCCTCCTTCAGCTGTTCGAATGCCAGTTTAGCCAACTTGGAGATCATGCCTTTGTTTGAACTCAAAAGCTTTGTGCGATCTCTTTCAAGTTTCTTATCATACTTCTGGTTCTTCATGTTCATCTGTATCAGAATGAAGTGGATGTACATTTCAGTGAGGGTCGAAGGAATGTCCTGCCCGTCGTTTTTAACAAGAATATCCTGAAGAACAGTGGCTGTGATCCAGCAGAAGACGGGAATGTGGCACATGATGTAGAGACTACGAGACGTCCTGATGTGTGAGATTATTCTGGAGGCCTGAGCTTCATCTACGATCCGTTTTCTAAAATACTCCTCCTTCTGCTGGTCGGTGAATCCGCGCACCTCCGTAAACAATCCTACGTAGTCACGAGGGATCAGATTGGCCGCTGCCGGTCGTGACGTCACCCAGACGAGAGCCGACGGAAGCAGTTTTCCTTTAATGAGGCTTGTAAATAAAACATCAACAGATGAAGGCTTATTGACACATTTTACTAATTTACAATCAAAATCCAATTCCAGGCGACTCTCGTCAAGTCCGTCAAAGATAAATGCCAGTTTGCATTTTTTATAAAACTTGGTGTTTTCCACGTCATTCAAATCAGGATAAAATTCCAACAGAAGCTCATGGAGACTGATCTCTGTATCATCTTTAATCAAGTTCAACTCTCTGAATGGCAGCAGAAACACACAGTCCACATGCCGATTGGCTTTTCCTTCGGCCCAGTCCAGGATTAACTTGTGCACGGAGAATGTCTTTCCGATGCCAGCGATGCCTTTGGTCAGCACAATGTTTCCCTCCTCTTTTTGCTTCAGTAAACAGAATATGTCATTGCAGTCGATCGGTGTGTCCTCAAATTTGGGAGTTTTCAAGGCTCGGTCAAACTTCAGAACCTCATGTTCATCATAGACGTCTGTAATGTCCCCTTCAGTGATGAAGAGTTCAGTGTACACTTTGCTGAGTTGTGTTTTGTTGTCCTTTTTGCCCTCAAACACGCGACCCGTTTTGGCCTTCATGTGGTCTTTGTGACTTTCCAGGATTTTTTGCAAGATGTCGTCCTCTAGAATAAATCAAAAACACAAGAACTGTTGTGACTTCGGCCTAAAATCACTGATATGTTGGGAATCATAACTTGTAGACATTTAAAAATGGATCTAAATACAAGTTATTACAATTATGAGCTGAATGAAGAAGTGGCTATTTTTTTTGTACCTTGTTTCTGAGACATCTGTCCTTCGGGTGGATTTTGGGGCCCTTTTGAGTAAGCATCAGAAAAAAAGTCAGAAAAATAAATTGTTTAGCTACTAAAGTGGTAGCAAAGCATATTTATTCAAACCACTATTTGGTGGTTGTAACACATTACAACACGTTTGCTAGAGAAATAAGCAACCTGGTCTCAAAAATGACATCCCAAAGTAAGTGACCCTTGGTGAATTTGGAAAAATAATAATACAGAATATATATATATATATATAAACAATTTGTTGAAAAATATAACAAAATAATTTACATTAAAACAAGTGTTGAAAAAAAAATGGATATAGGGGGAGAATAAAACCTGTGACTTCCGAAATATATAAGGGAATTTTAAAAAAAAACAGCCCGGAGTGGCTGATAATTAGCAAACTCGGCAACCCTGATGTTAACCATATTACAGTGTTATGATCTTACCGACAGCACCAGTGGCTGAGTTGATGATTACAGAGCCTTGGATGACATTTCCAATGAGTACAGGAGCGATTGCAGTTGCAGCTGCTGTAGCATTCAGAACAACACTGACTGAAGCGTGAGACGGGCTGATCATCTGTATTGACCCATCCACTGCATCTGCCTTCTCCACTTCATCAGCCGTAACTGCACTTTTTTGTCTCTTTGGTTTGTTATCGTCCAACTCATCCACTGCTTCCAAAAGCTGCTCTGGAACAGATGCCATCTTGTCTACCTTGGTCTTGTATCCACCTTATTTTTCAATGCGGTAGTAAGCTGTTTTATGGTAATGTGCGAGACCTCCGGATCATTAGCCGCTGTAGGGAAATAACGAGTAGAATGACAAATTGCAGTAGGGTAATTCTTTGGATACGGTAACATATCAACTTGGAATATATATTTTTGCAACTACATATGATCATTTTCTAAATACCCCATATCATTAGGCACATATCAAACCGCAATTTTTTTTTTTTTTATCATATTTTCCCACCTCAGGCATTAATGACCTTCTAATATTTACTTTTTTTTGTTTGTTTGTTTTGTTTTGTTTTCCAGATTTAGACACCTTATTTTCCTCAACCCCATAATGGACAAAAAGGTATTGGTTTAAAAAGGATTTTACACAGAACTTGCAATAAAACAAACATTTAACCCTTTAAGACCTAAGGGTAATGTCATTTTCACATATTTTGTTTATATGACTGTAAAATTCTAACAGAATGTGCTATTTTGAAGTGCAAGGTGTCATTTTTTTCAGAGCACAGCTGGCTTTCAAAAAAGTACAGTTTTTGACCATTAATGTTGTGTGGTGAGTTTGTAAACATAATTTTAATAGACAAAAATAAAAAAAAGTGAAAAATTTTCTGTTTTTTATTCATAAAAAAGGTGAAAAATCATGATCGAAATAATCCAACACTTCTTACTTCAAAATTCAACTATATTACATATATACAAGTATTTTTGGGTTGCACAGTTTTCATTCAGGAGACTTTTTTGTTCATACACGCACACATTTACACATGCATTCACCCATACATTTACACGCACGGACTCATTATAGCGATGCACACACTACATGTGAAAAACTTTCACTCAGCCTGCTCCCAAAGTCTCATCAAAAATCATCCCAATCGACTCTTGTGCTGTTTACTCCTCCTTCACCATGTTTTTGTTCGTTTCGTTTATTATTTTATGCAATCCATATCTCCGCGCTCCCTATTTCTCATTCAAATTCTCCCTTCCCGCTCTCCCGGAAATCAGCCGTCATTTGTTGACGGAGCGCAAGAAATTACCGTAATAAGCCATATATTGCCGAAAAGCGCATATTGTCTGCCGAAAAGCGCATATTGTCTGCTGTCAGGAGCAATTTGAATTATTTTGATGGTGCAAACGGTTGAAGAGTTATGGTAACATGAATCCAGCTTGGTTTAATGTGTCGGCGCAGACACAGCCAAGTACTCCAGAGTGCAGTCTGGACGATTGGGGCGGGGCGACACGTGTCGCTCCGCCCACCCCCAATTCCATTGGAATATAATATGGCAAATCTTATTGGTGTAGACCTGAGCATGCGCATTCCTTTGTGAACGATTTTGTAATTGATTTGGCCATTTTACAGGAATATTATGTGCTAACTCTATAGAATAGGCCTATCTTAATTATTATCTGTTTAGTAACCATGGTAATTTTAGTCAGATGAAGTCATTGTTTACAAATAAACTCTTGATGACTTCACCTCCGGGTTCTTCAGGTTCATTCATATTTCCTTGAGGATCGGCAGGCCGCGGATCAGCACTAAATTGGGATTTTATACGCAATTATGATAATTTACTGTATTTTACAGATGGACAAACACGAACATAAGCGGCTGATTTTACGTTTTAAAGCGTTTTTTGTTGTTGTTTAAAGAGATGAGTTATAGCCTACGTTGCTCAATGTGTCACAAACATGTTTATAAAGTGTTAATAAAATGTTTTTATGGCAAGCAATGTTTCCTTGTTTATATCTTAATAAAATATTTGAGCCTTTATTAATTCTCAGTTTTTAAAGGTTCCTATCTTATAGTAAATAAGTGTCTGTGACATCAGATATTAAAAATCTAATTATTTATGTATCCACACCCTCATTGTGTGTCTAATCTGTGTACGGGATGAATTTAGATTCAGTTATTAACACTCGATCATTGTAGCCATATAGACCTGCATAACTATTGAATATTAAATCACTCAGAGCTGTAAATCTGTGCAATAAGTACGTGAGCACTTTTAATGAGTAAAAGAGCCCTTCTCTGTGAAAAAAGTTTCAGCAAGGTTTTTATTCCCATTATCCACACATAAACCCAGTTCATGCTGATGGACTATTTGGTATTATTGTCTTATTTGTCACCGCAGTTGTTCTTTAAAATAAAACCATTTGCGGGTTTGTTCTGTGTCTTACTGAACTACAGTGAATTATCATCATAAGTTTGTGCTTATCCACCGATCCTAAAATAAAGAATATGGCTACATATAAATATACATTATACAAAACAGCTAAATCTCAAACAGTGGATCATTTTTATCAACATCGCCCAGCTAAATCTGCTTCGTGTACTGTGAAAAGTGCAATAATATCTGACTTCATTTAACGTGCTACCCACCTGTTGAGATTGAGGACCACTATTTACGTTCATCACACAGAAACATAATTCATATTTCTCATAGGTGAGGCTATTTATAGCATATGTAGGACTAGGCTATATCATGGCCACGAATTAAGAATTTGTTCCCCAGACTTAATTCGTGAGCCGCTCATATTACACAGCTCTGTTCTCGAAGTACTGAAGTACTCGGAGATGCCGTCACCAAGCGTTTGATAGGAACTTAATCTAACTAATTCTTCATAAGTTAAAAAAAACCACACATTTGCTAATTGATTCTAACTAAAATCGCTGTTGTTAGCACTTAATATTTCTGTAGTACAGCCAAACAGCGTAGATCATTCATAAAAACGTATATAAAAGAATGCTCATGATCAAACGTCTACACCAATAAACTGTGCTATATTATAAACCAATGAAATTGGGGGTGGGCGGAGCGACACGTGTCGCCCCACCTTAATGTGTCGCCCCGCCCCATCGTCCAGGGTGCACTCTGGGGCTACTCGACACAGCTGCCCATGTGCCCCTCATAGTAATTTAATGATAACAAATCGTAACATTTATCATAATTTATCAACATTTTTCAGGACTAGTATATATTTTGTGCATACATAAATTGTGTGTCTATCGCTATTTTTGTAAAAATAATAATAATAATTTAGAAGTTTAACTAAAACCACAAATGTATTGTTTTAGTCCTTAACATGTCAGATGTGATCAGCAAGAAATTATTTCATTCTTAATTGTCTTCCCTATATTTTTTCCAAAAATATTAGTGACAAGGTGTGACGGGGTTGAAGACTGTAACACATTTGAAGGGATTGCCTTCAATTTTAATTTTCGGTTTTGGTTATCAGACTGTCACTTTAGCTATGATTTGGAAAGCACATATAATCATATATGATCCAGATCACCCACTTCATCAGTATTTCATTCCCGTTTCATCTGGCCATAGGTATAGATTACCTATGTGCAGGAAGACTAATTATAGTAAGATTTTTGTTCCTACAGCTATATAAACACATGAGAAATCTGGCGGCATTTTGTTGTGATTGTTTTTTTGTTTTTTTTTACATGATTTTTTTTCATTGTACTGTGACAAGTTTATATGCAATGTGCTGCTGTTTTTGTGTTATATACGCACCCTCTGTGAAAATGAATTTCCTCTGAGGACAAATAAATGATCTCTGTTTCTCTCTCATATTGTCCCCTTGTTTCTGGGTCAACATATCTGCATGGCCAACATTGCCTTTCCGCTACAAATACGGGTTCAATTTCTGATGTATGATGCTTGTCAAAGACATATTACATCAAGCATTCTATTTTTTAACAAAAATACGAGTTGTCATGATTTTGGTAGGTATACCTACCACGACTATTATATATATATATATATTATTTTATTAAAATGATAATTACTAATAAATGAATTAAATAACTATGTCACAAGTTTACAACCCCGTAACAATAATACATATATTTGTTACGGGGTTGTGGTTTTTCACTCAAAATGGACACTGCTCCTTATAGTGTAGGAGAGTAGACCATATATGGCAGCAATAAAATAAGTACATTGTATATACTTATAGATTAAAATAATAATTTTCCATCTTAATTTTATGTGACGGGGTTGAATTGTTAAGCATGACAGCACCCTCCCTGACTATAATATGCCTCAAAAATATGAATAAAATGTATGATACTACTAACCATTTTCTACACTATTAAAGAGACGTGAATAATTCCATTTCTGGTAAATGATGCCACATATGAGTGGAGACTAAATTATTATGGGCATCATATTATGGCATAGAATTATTATTTTTTTCTCATTATAATAGGCATACCAAAGAATCACCCAGTATGCATGGTAAAACTGTTTGTACTACAAACCAAAGTGCGTTCATAATTAAGATAATACATTAAAATAACATGGCAAGAAACACCAGATTGCAATACCAAGCAGCAAAACAAGCTGTTTTCTACAACTACAAATATCTGCAAGAGACCGGAAGCCAGACACATGAACAAACGGCTGCCGCACACACTGGAAAGATATGATCAGACGAGAGACGAAGTTGGGTTTGACTTAAACTAATTTCATATTTTTTATATCTAATAAACTCATTTAGTATTTTAACAATCCCAAACACATCCAGACTTTATTTACTCTCTGTTGAGTAAAGCAACATACAAACATAAAGAATGAGAAAGAAGCAGTTTTGCTAATGTTATTTTTACATACATTGTACTCTCAACCACTTCCTCTTACAAACATGCAGTCATGCAGACGAAAGTCCAAAGTCTCATCTACAGGCCCGTTCACACCAAGAACAATAACTATAATGATCATAACTATAATAGCGTCGACACCAACGGACGATAATGTTTATTCTCAGCGAGCTTCCGTTAAGCTCTGTGAACAACAGCAGAGCGCTTTGACGACTTTAGATGGGGGTTATTTTTGCTCTTAACAAATCGTTCTAAAAGTGATTCCAACCTTATCGATCCTCTACGCCGTGTCTTTATAGCTGAGGTGTGTAGTTTGCTATTTTTAGAGAGAGAGAGAGAGAGAGAGAGAACTGTATGGTTATTGTTCTTGTTGTGTGCTGTTCGTGAACGGTTAAATTCACAGAAAAAAAGAGACTTGGGTGAATGACAAACAAGTTATCAGTTATTTCTATTATGCATATTTACAATTTATTAAAGTTATTTATTGCGTTTAGTAGCCTAATTTTACACGCTAGCCGGATGCAAAAAAAAAAAAAAAAAAAAAGGCTTTGGTTCTAATAAGTATCATAGTTATTGGTTCTAACGTGCATTAGCAATAACAGTTACAAACAGGTTAATAAACACGCGGTACCTGTCCCGCAGCTCTCTGGTGCTTCCATTAGTTTCACTTTAAATCGTGTCCTCCCACAAGCCTCTTTCTGACAGAGGACATCCCGTCAAGAACTGCGCTTTCGCTTTCGACCTGCAGGGGGCGCCGATACTCCACTGTCACACTGCATCGAAAATACTCAAATATTAAGTATTCAACTGTGCATATACATTAAGATGGAAAAATTAAGTAAAATGTTTTAATTCATTAGCAGGTTTTTCATGGAGAATTAATGGTGAGACTGCAGAGCGATATTGGGATCTACTGAATTAAAGCTACTCATCAATAAACACTCATCAATAAATATTGCCTTATCTTGCTATGCCTTCTTTTTATCTTTTTATCTTCTGGTGAAATGGGGGCCTTATATAATAGTGATGTGTGAGATTACTGACTACAGCAATATCTCAATCAGTCTAAATTATAAAGATGTATCCAAACAGTATTCACACACTTAGATGAAAATGTGATATATGTGTATATATATCTATTGCACAATTATTGATATTTAGACTGAAAGGGCATGGATAACAGCAACTATATCAAAAATATTAATTAGCTCACACTGACATTTCAACCACTGACATTTTACTTTTCATTCTGATTTTAATTTTAACTTTTATTAATGCACCACATTGCTTTTCTCCACTCATTTAATTCTTCACTATGTACTGTAATACTAAAGACTTGTGGGTATGAATAAATAACAGACAATCAGTAATGTAACCAAATGTACGTCAAACAATTGTATGTCTCAAATACTGACTTATCCAAAATAATGTTAAGGCCACAGGTTTAAAATCACAAAGTGAGTGAGAAGCATTCTCAGTTTGGTGTGATTCAGGTTTAACGTGGTCTCTGTGAATGTCCTCAGTCTTTTATGGTCTAACAGTTGTGTAGTCGCTTGTATCCAGTCTGTCAGAAGTCCTGTCTGAAGGATGTGTAGCTGGAAATCTGATGCTGGAGTAGTTGAGATCATCAGAGGGGCTGCTGGGTAATTGTGCTAAAGCATAAACAGAGGTGTCATGTTCAGCAAATCCTGGAAGGACCAGACTATAGTCAGGATGATCAAGTGTGTTACTGATGTCTTCATAATCATAGACTGTATGTGTGGCCTGAAGAGAAGAAGAAGAAGAAGAAGAAGAAGAAGAAAACACCAGAGTAAAAACAAATGGTTTAAGAGTGAAAATGATGATTAGGTCCACAAGCAAGTGATTTAGTTAACTCAAACAGACACATGATGGAGCTCACTTCTCTAGTTTCTCCATTGGGCAGATTCTGGCCATGAAACACATCTTTGGGCTGCATTCCTGTTTTGTGACACAAGATTTTTTGATTTGTGACCAAATGTATTTAAGACCTTTCTTTTGACACAACATGCCGCTTGGTGACACTGAAGTCCAGATTAACTATGAAAATACCGTGATTTACTATGGCAAACGAAAACAAAAATGGCTGATGTGAGAAAGACAGTTACCTTCTTTCTTCTGCCTCCGTCTTAAGTATATGAACATTGACAGTCCAAGCCCTGTCAGTATCCCTATGACCATCAACATGATGATTGGCGTGAAACCTTACAAAACGAACAAAAACATCTAATAAATGTCTCTAAATGTCCTGTTTTTAATGAAACTTGAGAAACAAATGACTCTGGACATTCAGTTTTTAGAATTTATCGCACCTTGTTGTGGTTTTGGTGATGCTGCATTAGCAGATGATGAGGAAACCGTTAACACTGATGATGATGATGATGTTGATGGTGGTGATGAAGATGTGACGGTTCTGTCAGATGCAGTATCTGCTGTCACTGGTTTGCTGGTGTGAAATGAAGCTGTTGTTGTTGTTGTTGGTTTAGTTGACATCCTCTCTGATGTAAATGAGACACAAATAATCATTGGGTTTAATGCATGACAGCCCATGCAGTTATTTCCAAGATATGATGACAACAGAAGCTATTTAAGATGCTTTTTATATATTGTGCATGCTTTTCAGAATAAATATACAGAGTTTAATTTCTATGGTCAGTGGCAAAAAGTCATGTGACACTTTGTACTTCCCCCTGACACAGCTGTTAGAGACGCTTCACTAAAGTCGAGGGTGTGGAGGAAATTCAGCAGCTCTTGTGTGACCAGTGATGTGTGTGAACATTTTCACTACTTCTATACTAAGAACAAATGATTTCGTTTTTTATGTCTCTAAACATTATATAAAATATCTGATGTCATCTTACGGGCAGAAATGTTCAGATCAATGACTGAAATCCACTTGTTCTTGTGCTCTTGTCCTCTCTGTACAGCTCCACACCAGTATATCCCAGAATCCTCTTCTGTCAGATCAGTGATGTTCACAGTAAAAACTCCTGCAGACACATTATCTCTCAGAGAGAATCGTCCATTACTCTTGTTCTCTGATGAAACTTTGATAGCTGATTTCTCACAGAGGGACGTGCTGCTTTCTTTGCAGATGAATTTGACATTGTTCTTCAATTCACTTTCATAACGGCAGGTGATTTTCAGATGCTCTCCAGTCACACCAGACACTCGAGACACTAAAACGGAGCATTGAAAAAAATATAATAAGTACGTACAATGCCAATATTGGTGGTTTAATCAGAAACTAGTCAGAATAATGTCAGCTCGTTCTGCTTTACATTCATTGACACTGTTTTCACTGGCCGTCTGCCTAGAAACACTGATAATGTCATGAATGTGAAATGAAAAAGACCTTGACCTTTAGAATCACTACATGTCAACAGATACCGCAACTCTTTGAAAAGCTGCTAAATGTAACTGATTTTAAAGAATATAAGGTTGATGGCTGAAATATATATTTTAAAAACAAATAAGTCTGAGAGTCTGAGTTGTGTAGTTATTTTTTCTGTTTTTGAATGAACTATTTCTTCTCAAAGAAACTGCATGTCATGTGTCAGGAAGTGATGCGGGTCAGTATTGTTGTGTGTGGTATGAACACTCGCTCTTCAGCATCTGCAGAGGATACTGTGGTTTCTGATATCTCACCTCTCTACATCTTTCAGCACAACACTGGCATACACACAAACAGACCTCTGACATATTATTTTACAGTATTTTAGTTTGGTTCATATATATTTTACAACATTTCTATGTACACTGATGAAGTAATAACACATACAGTATATTCTGACTTACCCTGTTTAATTTCCAGATGAATCTGTGTAAAGTCATCTAATTTTCCCAGCCCTGTCTCTATTCCACACCAGTATTGGTCTTGATCCTCTGTTCTCAGATCAGTGATGGTGACGGTGAAGATCTGGGCTGATTTATTGTCATTCAGAGAGAATCTCTCGTCTTGAGCTGCTGATTCAGATTCAACAAGCTTGTCTTTAAGCACTCTTGGAGATTGTCCTCTGCAGAGATACTTCTTATCTTTCTTATATCTAGACTCATATGGACACCGTATCTCAACTTTTCCTCTTTCATGTGCAGTGAAAGTCAAGACCTCACTCATCTCACATGCCAAGACTATAAAATCATGAAGAGAGAGAAACAGCTCAGTGCAAACACGGACCTGATTGAGAACAGACAGACTGTTAGAGAGAGACAGAATAACTCTCACCTGACATGAGGAGCAGCAGGTGAAAGATGAGGAGTTTATCATCACAGATCTGCATCATTCTGCTTTATCTGTGTGGAGCTGGTGGTCTCTATTAATAATGAGCTCAAGCTCTCTCTCTCCCTCACTCGCTCGCTCCGCCTCCTCTCTATGAAATAGGCCTACAGTGTCTGTAGCAGGAGCTCCCTCTATTGCTGTCTTAAATTAAATCGTACATTTACATTTATTAATCTAGCAGACAAAAAACAATCAGCCTTGTGCTTAGAAGAGATCAAGGACTTTTAAGCACATATGAACATGAATGAATATATATATATATATATATATATATATATATATATTTATTTCATCAAGTCGCTGACACTGATCATAGCCAAGAGACATAAGCATCATTCAAAAGCATTGTACAGTGTGTAACCTGCATATGTGACCACTTGGTGTCAGTATGGTCCAGTTATTATTTTGACTATGTATTCTACCAAAGTGCATATTTATATATTATTCATTCATTTAATTGATCATGCAAATATGACTTCTGAATTAAAAGTTACCTTTATGATTATTGTTTAATTCAATTTGCATTGTCTTCTATTCATGTGAAGTTTATTGGAAAAAGTGAGACAATTCCATAGTGTGCAGATGCATGTACCTTCACTTATATAGGCCAAACATGCTTGTAGGATAGGGCAGTGGTTCTCAAACCTGTCCTGGGGACCCCCAACCACAACATATTTTGTATGTCTCCCTCATTTAACACACCTGATTCAACTCATCAGCTCATTAGTAGAATCTGCAAGACTTGAATTGGGTGTGGCCTATGAGAGAGACATACAAAATATGTGGTGGCTGGGGGTCCCCAGGACAGGTTTGAGAACCACTGGGATAGGGTATGGGGTAAGTCTCTTTTAAAACCATCATTTTCATTTATAAAAAAATGAGATTAGAAGACCAAACTCTGTGCAAAAGAAACTTGGATAAACAACAATTCAATATTTCCTCAAATAGCAGTCATCAGGGTCCAAGCTCCAATGGCTGTAGATGAGGCGATAATTGGCATATATCTTTCCAAATACAATGGTGTACTTTCACACAACAGCATAATATGTTTTGAAGCTTCAAAACCTTTATGAAACATTTGTTTCGAACCAGTGAATTGGAGCATGTATCAAAATGCGAAACGTGATTTATTTAAAGGAGTCATTGTTACTTCATAATTGTGTCGAAATGTTTTGAAATTTTAATGGTTCAGCCCTAGGGGTCGATGATCTCTGTGAATCCATGAACCAGTGTTCAAGGTTTTATCTGATCTCGTATCAATTTTATACATGCATAGACATTTTAATGGCACATCTGTATAATGAAAAGGAAGATTAGCAGTTAATAGTCTCTGATTGGTCTGTTTGGCCAAGCCCCAGCAAATCAATAAAACCACTTCCAATAGCAAAACTCACAGTACATTTTCAGGACCAACAGATGCATTTTTGGCGAACCCGTGTATGAACAGATCCGGATGGGACATCTACTGTCTGTCATGTAATACTGTGCAAGAGAGATGCTCTCTCTAGAAAATTTTTATGCTTAGCGAGTGTTACAGGTTTTGTCTGATGTCAGCAACATACGCAGATCTGCATGTTTGAAGGTTTTGTGTCACTTGGTGCTTTCCGTGATAGCATACGTACATCATGGAGACGTCTATTTGACATCAGCATTTACATCTGGAAGACATATTTTTTAGGGTGTTTGCCCATCTGCAATACGTTTCCTATCAGATGTCAAATAGACATTTATTAGATGTCTTTAAGATGTTTATGATTTAGAATGTATGTAAAACTGACATCTGAAAGACGTCTGTCAGATATTTGTACACAGCAGATGCTTTCCAGATCAAGTGATCTTTAACAGACAGCTTGCAGACGTATGTGTGTTATCTGGGTTCTGTTTGCACTCAGAATTTGGAAATTCTGAGTTCCCAGTTGGAACTTTTAACTGGAACACTCTCCCAAGTCAAAGTTCCGACTCGGAATCTCTGAGGAATCACAACAACCCCAACTTCAGAATCCAATATGGCTGCTCTGTGCATCAACAAAAGAGAAACAGTAGTAATTTATTGTTTATTAGTGCTTTGTCTGTGTCTCAATAAACAGAGGTGAACACAGTACATCATGTGGATATAGCATTATCGGTGCAAAATACCATTTTTTAATGGTGTTTTCAATCGACTGGTATTGCTAACAATGGACATGTCCATCTTGGATTTCTGACTTCTCTACAAGAACACAGTCCATTTGGGTGTGAAGTCATTACCATATCTGACTTCTGAGGTAAATGGAATGAAGCTAATGCCTTCTGCTGGAGCTGTTCTCGCCAATTTTTGGTCTGCGGGCGACTCAAATGCTTCTTAACTCGAGTTTAAAAAGGGTCTGGTGGATGAACTTGTGCCTCAGCTGGACTTTTGTTGTGGCAGATATGATAAGACTTTACAGTTTTATTTACATCACCATCTTTTATATTACTTTAGCCACTGTCGCTATGGTTACAGATGATAAGGGTTTGAATTCGGTTGCTCATTCATTAGAGAGGCTATTGCGTTTCCAGGACATTTTTAGACTCAAAGCAGTAAGTAAATGTGGTTGACAATCTCAAAAACTCACAGTGTGAACACATACTATTCCATATGCCTATATTTTATTTAAACAGACAAAATATTAGTATCTCTTTATTTTAAGTGGACAGCCAGATTTATAAACAACTTGAAAAATATGTTTAGGAAACATTTGCTTTCTCCACTTTTTGAATTCTTCACAATGTACTTGGTTTGGTTTATTGTTCTACAAGACTTGGAGGCTCATTGATATGGAATCAATAAAAGTCCATCAGATTCAGATCTGTAACCAAACAGTATAACTGTTAATCAACCTGGTGTCCATGAATCTTCACAGTCTTTTATGGACTAAGAGTTGCTTGTTTCTGGCCCATCTGAAGTCCTGTCTGAATAGTTTGTAGTTTGAAATATGATGGTGGAATAGGTGAGAGTATTATAGGACTCACGTTCATCACATACAGGAAGGCCCAAACTGTAGCCAGAATGATTATCTGTGATCTCTTCATAATAACAGACAGTATGAGTGGCCTGAAATAAGAGAAGAAAGACAGTCACCAGAGTAAAAACTCATTGGAGATAAGCAACAGTATGGTCAGTTGAGGTAAAGATGATAAGAATCCACAAATAAGTGATTAGAGAGAGTGATAGAGATTAAGATCCACCTCAAACAGACACATGATGAAACTCACTTCGTTAGTGGACAGATATTCAGCACAGACATGAACATCACCTCTCAGCCACACTCCTGTTTTGTGACGCAAGATTGAGATAAAATGTATTAAAGGCCATTAATTTGACAAGATGTCCAGTTATGAAAATGCCATAGTGTGGCAAATGAAGAATGATAAAATAGTCTATCTTTCAACATTTAATATAATGTGCGTCTGAGAGAGTGAAAGATAGTGTGTTACCTTCTTTCTTTTGTGTGCATCTGAAGAAAATAAACACTAGGAATCCAAACACCATCAATATCCACATAACTGACAGTATAATGATTGGTGTGAAATCTTGAAAAACAGACAAAAACATCTAATAAATGACTCAAAATGTCCTGTTTTTACTTTGAGCAACAGAATCAATTGTACCTGATTGTGGTTTTGGTGAAGCTGCATTAGCAGACGATGAGAAAAACATTAACACTGATAATGATGAAGATGATGATGAAGATGTGACGGTTCTGTCAGATGCAGTATCTGCTGTCACTGGTTTGTTGGTGTGAAATGAAGCTGTTGTTGTTGTTGTTGGTTTAGATGACATCCTCTCTGATGTAAATGAAACACAATCATTAGGTTTAATTCATGATGTCACATTTACATAATTTATAAATGATAACATCTACATAATCTGTGTGACAGTCCATAGTTTATACACTTATTGCAGATATTGTGGGAATAAAAAATACTTCAGATTGTATAAGCAACGCTTTTGTATATTTCAATAGAAATAAATATATGCAGTTTAATTTTCCAGTGGCATAAGGTCATGTGACCACTTTAGTGAAGTTTCCCTGCGACTAAGCTGTTGTTAACACTTCACTGATGTCTGTGGTGTGGTGGAAATACAGCGGTCTATGTGTGACCAGCAGTGTTTGTTCAATACAGTCTTATAGTTCTAGACAAACAAATTGTTATTTAGGTAACTGATTTTATAATGTGATTCTGCTTTTAAATAAAACATAAAACTTGGTGATGCTGTCTTACGGGCAGAAATTTTCAGATCAATGACTGAAATCCACTTGTTCTTGTGCTCTTGTCCTCTCTGTACAGCTCCACACCAATATATCCCAGAATCCTCTTCTGTCAGATCAGTGATGTTCACAGTAAAAACTCCTGCAGACACATTATCTCTCAGAGAGAATCGTACATTACTCTTGTTCTCTGATGAATCTTTGATAGCTGATTTCTCACAGAGGGACGTGCTGCTTGCTTTGCAGATGAATTTGACATTGTTCTTCAATTCACTTTCATAACGGCAGGTGATTTTCAGATGCTCTCCTGTCACACCAGACACTCGAGACACTAAATCAGAGCATACATGAGAGATTTAAGTATCTCAGAGTCTCATTATTGCACATCAGTACTGTCCTCCATCCTCAGTGTTAGCTGTTTTATTACAGCATATAGCCTACTATGTTTTACTAGTGTAATTCATATCAACTATTTTTTACTGTGTTCAGCAAGCTCTGCTTACAAACAGTGATCATGTAATATCAGACACTGCTACAATGCTTATCTTTCACTAAAGACGACCTGTACTTCTGAATTGCTAAATGTCGAAAGATAAAGTGACTCTTTTACATGTAACTGTAAATGTAATTGGTTTTATCTCTGACATTTCTTTATACATGTGTCAGGAAGTGATGCGGGTCAGTATTTTTGTTGTGTGTGGTGTGAACACTCGCTCTTCACCATCTGCAGAGGATACGGTGGTTTCTGTTATCTCACCTCTCTACATCTTTCAGAACATATAATACTGGCATACACGCATACAGACCTCTCTTATATTTCTTTATACTAGTATATATTAGTTGTATTTATGTGTTTTACACCATATAAAGTATATGCGTAAACATACAGTATATTCTGACTTACCATGTTTAATTTTCAGGTAAATCTCTCTGTTATAATCAAACTGAAACAATCCCGTCTTTACACCACACCAGTATTGGCCTTGATCCTCTGTTCTCAGATCAGTGATGGTGACGGTGAAGATGTGGGCTGATTTATTGTCATTCAGAGAGAATCTCTCGTCTTGAGCTGCTGATTCAGATTCAACAAGCTTGTCTTTATTCACTGTTGGACATTCTCCTCTGCAGAGATACTTCTTATGTTCTTCATATCCAGACTTATATGGACACCGTATCTCAACTTTTCCTCTTTCATGTGCAGTGAAAGTCAAGACCTCACTCATCTCACATGCCAAGACTATAAAAACATGAAGAGAGAGAAACAGCTCAGTGCAAACACGGACCTGATTGAGAACAGACAGACTGTTAGAGAGAGACAGAATAACTCTCACCTGACATGAGGAGCAGCAGGTGAAATATGAGGAGTTTATCATTACAGATCTGCATCATTCTGCTTTATCTGTGTGGAGCTGGTGGTCTCTATTAATGATGAGCTCTCTCTCTCTCTCTCTCTCTCTCTCTCGGTCACTCTCTCTCTCTCTCAGTTGCTCCTCCTCTCTATGAAATGCACAGTATTTGTAGCAGGAGCTCCATCTATTGCCATCTTCATTTAATAAATTCAGTCTTGATCTTAGAACAGAAAATGTGCTGTTTAGCACACATAAACATGACTGAATGAGTCTCTGATGAGAAGGACTATAATATATTTAACCGGGAGACATCAGGCATCATTCATATTGCACAGTGTGTAACCTGCACTATGAGACCACTTGTTGGTGTCAGTATCATCTAATAATGACATGTTGTCCCAAAATGAGAGGACGGGCCTTTTTCAATAAAATGTTACTTACTACCAAAATTCACATTCATTCATTCAACTGGTCTGGCAAATATGACTTAAACCAAATATTGCCCTTTTGACCCTTGTTTAATTCATTTTGCATGCTATATTCTGTGTGGTGTGTCAGAAAAAGGGGAAATAAAAACACAGGTATTTTTTCCCCCTAAACAGTCCGTTGGTATCTGAGAGAAAATTAGGGTTTTTAAATCCAAGCTAAGATCTTCAGTGAATGACTTGTCAATGAATGAATATGTCAATAGATGGAGCTCATGCTGCAAATACTGTGTATTTTCTTACTTTGTATGTCGCTTTGGATAAAAGCGTCTGCTAAATGATTAAATGTAAATGTATATGTAAATGATGTACGGGACGCCTAAATTTACTTCAATAGATTACAATTAAATACTAATCTAATCATGACAAACTATATATCGCTGGAAAGGTCCAAGACTCCTAAATAGATATTTTACCACTTTTTGTTGTTAAAAATTATGTAGGGGCAGTAATAGATCGTTTATGACAAGAGTGCACCTCAAAACATATACACCATAACAGGAGCTCTGACCTTTGACACACAAAATATATTTGTTTCCTTTTTTGCCTATCACATGTTTTAGTAATCATCATATATTATATCTCATTTTAAAGCTTAAAACCTCAAAATTCATTCTTTGAAAACCGTTTTGAAATAGGACATTGCGTTACCATAGCAATACCAGTCGGGACAGTTAAGGGGTTAAACTGACATTTGGACAATTTGACCTTAAAGTGAATGACAAAACTGTCATTATTTATATGTACTTATACTGTATAGATTTTTATGCCAACATATCTGTCATTTATATGACAGTGGTACTCTATTGATTATTATTGAAACAAAAAGGGACAAGAACGGCTTGAAATGACAAATAACTGGCAAAAAAAACTTTATTTATACTAATAAACGGCAACACACAATCACATTCATGTCATATTTTGTGGTTGTTCAGCCAGTGTGTCGAAATCACTGTCAGAGGGGTTTGTGGGTAAATGTGCCGTGTCATAAACCATGTTTAAACTGACGGGCTTCTGAGCTTCTGATGTGTTTCCAGAGTCTGGGATCGTTGCATAATAAACAGATGAGACTACCTGAAAGGGACAGATTTATTATTTTAATAGATTATAAATCATGATAGAACTGATAAACCCAAATGTTATTCATTTTCATTTACTTCTGTAATTGAGGACCAGTGTTGTTCTACACTGTTTGGGAGATATATAGTCATGCTATTAGATAAACACTGTAGATTCAGTTTTACCTCATCAACATCTCCTGTGCTCCTCTGATCTGATGAGACTGAACCTGTGGATGGACAAATGATGAAAGCGTGAAAGTGAACATACAAGAATACAGAAGTTAAAAACATTTTAGCATCCCGTTTTGTTTTCACAGTGTTTGTGTTTGTACCTTGTGTCTTTTTACATCTCCGCTTGAGCAACAACAAACTCAGTCCTCCGGCTATCACACACACACACGCTATAATGATGATGTGGAGATCTGGAAAACACATATACATACACACCACATTAAAAAAAATGACATTCAGGCAGTCTGATAGCGTTATCATGGCTAGCAGTGAATATTTGGGAATATTTGACACTGAATACCATGACTGACAAATCAGAATCACACATTTCACAGAGCCATGTAATAAGATGCGTTATACAATACATCCTAATGAGAAGGTTAGTTTTTCATTTGTCAGTTTTGAAGGATATTGTCAAAATAGCCCACCAGAAACACAGGTCAACCAGAACACCATCAATACAGTGACTGGAGACAAACAAGTTAGGTAAAATTAATCTAAAGGTAATCTAAAAAGTAGTCACTCAAAAATGAGTAACCTAGACTACGTTACAATTTTCGTCGTGTAATCTGTAATTAGTAACAGACTACAATTTGTAAGTAATCTACCCAGCACTGATTTTCAGTCATGTGACTGGAAGACTAAGACTTTTTAAGACTAAGTCAATTTCCCATCTGTTTCAAGCCACGAATGTTTGTGTTGAAGAACTCACCAGACTGGACTGAAGCATCTGTTCTTGATTTTCCATTGTTGCCCACAGATGAAAGACCAAGAATCAAAATTACATTAACTTACATTTACATTTAATGTGCAATTTTGTTGTGAATTGTTTCTCACCTGAAACATGAAGTCGAATCTCTGTGAAAAGGGAAGCGTAGATAAGTTTGTTGTATATTCCACAGAAATACACCCCATCATCATATCTACTCACACCAGCAATAGTCGCAGTGAGGACATGCTCCTGTTCATTTTGATTCAGAGAATATCTCTCATTGGTGGCCGAACTTCCAAATATATAAATAAGAGACACTAATGATCCATTCAGCACTTTGTACAAATACTTTGGATAATCTTTATATTTCTCGGGATATTTGCAGTGGATGACAGCAGTTCCTAATATATAAGCAGTCTGTTCCTCCGATGTCCCACAACATGACTCTGAAAGCAAAATAATTTTAATTTCATAATTCCAATTGGTGTAACAAAAGCTGTTGGTGAAAAAAACTGTCTTGGGAATAAACATAAGACGTTAAACCTAAATGCCTGACAGAGAAAGTGAGCAAAATTTGTTAAAGAAATACTAATTTCTACCTTGTTCCACATTGAATTTCACCTCCTGAAACCATTTGCCATCAGCTTTACATCTGTACGTCCCGCTGTCATTTATGGTCAGGTTTCTAATGAGCACATTAATCAGACCCAGAGTTTTATTATCAATCATAGAGAATCTCTCTTCAGGGATCCATAAATCATTCTTTACTTCTGTCATGGTTGTACATTTACTGCCCATCATTTTGCAAAAGCTTTTTGCACTTTCTCTGGTTTTCACATTTTCACGACCATACATACAGTTGATGATGACACTTCCTCCTGTGATGCCAGTCACAGCGTCAGCAGCATCACCCATGTGACCTGTCAATCAAAATTCACTTCCTTTTTTAATAAGTGCCTTATGATCAGATAACAGCAAACTTAAACAAAATGCATAAATAAAGACAAAAGAACTACACACACACACTTTGATCTCAGTTGAGTAAGACACAACTGTCACATGCAGGTTGATACTGCAAAGAAAACAGCATCTGACCTTTAATCAGGCAGATCGTGAAGAAGAGGAGGGTCTTCATCATCATCGTTGTTGATAAAACTCTTGCTCCTGTGAATCCGTACATTCTTCGGCAGTCAGAGACGCAGTGAATCCCTCCGTTGTGTCTGGTTTTGTGTCTCTATCTTGCACTCTTAAAAGAGTTTTTTATAAATCAAACAGCTCCACCTCTTCCCTTTCCTCTTTGATAAACTCTTCTGACTCACAGTGATGAAATACAGTCCTGCTGTCAATGACTCACAATGGAGTTAAACCAAAGAGAGTGACCACGAGCATCTTTCTGTCTTTTAGCTCCTGTGCAGGTCTGAAATGTTCTTCCACACAAATTAGCACACATTTACAGAAAAACAGTCTGAAGAGCAGAAAAAAACATGATGCTTGCATCCAAATATGGCTTAAAATCAGTCTTCGTATCTTTTTTTCATAAGTCGTGATGCTGCTGTTCACTGACTATTACCTAATAAGTAATTAAGTCAAACCAGAGAACCAGTGATGGTTTAATCTGCATTCTTAATACTTGAACAACAGAGGGAGGCAAACTCAAACAGAATGTGTGGTATACAAACTAAATCAAACAACTGACTAGTTAAAGGTGATTCTGTGGGTTAGTGTCCCTGTAGAATTATAAAACACTCGATAAATGGAAAAAACAGAAAACTGTATAACACACACACACAGGTGATAAACTGTACAACAGACGTGATATGAACAAAGTGCATAATTCATTCAGCATACATTAAAATTTCAGTCTCAAGAACGTTTTAAAATCATGTTTTGGTTATGGTAACGTTCTATATGTCCAGTTTTCTTAATGTTAGTGGAACGTTTTTTAAGGTTAGTATGATGTTCTGAAATGTTCTTTTAACTTAATTTTCATTAATTACTTAGCATTCTAGGAACATTGATTTTTAATGTTCCAAGAACATAACATTGTTGTTTCCTTAATGTTAATAGAACATTATTTAAAGGTTAGTATGATGTTCTGAAATGTTCTTTCAACTGAAGTTTTATTAACATCTCAGCATCTACACATTAAAATCCTCAGTGTTAAATGAACACAACGCTATGTCTGTATGTCTAGATAAAGAGACCATCTGAAACACAACAACTACAACTGACATACATTCACAGCCTTAGATGAAAACAACTGAAATAAAACACATTAAATCTCTGAAGATCTCAGCAGAGGAGAATTAAACAACTCCACAAACAGCATCACCAGCTTCACGCATTACTAACCACTTTGATTTTATTTCTGTCATGCAAAAGTTCTTATTGAGAATTAGCAGAGGTTTAGGTTCATAGTTTTATTTCATTTGAAATTACCATTTTAGTGAGTAGTGTTTGCTTTGGTTGGGCTCTTGACCCTTGCCTTTCTAGGATTATTTTTTCTCTGACTGCTGTAATTCTGTGTTTATAACGCACATTGTTATTGCAAAGAAAACCAGGAGAAAATGTGTTCAGGTGATATTGACTGCTTTATGCTGTCATAATCATCATGTAATGGCTTGATTTATTGATTATTATGTATTACGTTGTTGATTACAGTAGTCCTTTGTTTTTATGGCTTGAGTTTTTGACAATGTGAATCATTTTATAAATGTGTTGTGTCCTGAAAGTTTTTATCAGAGGTGGAAAGAGTAATAAAATATTCTACTCAAGTAAAAGTACTGTTACTTCAATGAAATTTTACTCAAGTACAAGTAAAATTACCGTTCTAAAAATCTACTCAAGTAAAAGTAAAAAGTAGCTCATTTAAAATGTACTCAGAGTAAAATTTACAGAGTAACTTTTTTAACAGCGGGGGAGCGGGGGAGCGGGGGTGCGGGGGTGCGGTGGGTGGGGGATTCTAGTGTAGTTCAAAAAAGACAAGGGGATATAAATCTCAAACTAGTTGTTTTTAATTGAAGAAACAACTTTACAAATTAAAGTGCAATAACAAAAATAAACAACTAAAATACAATAAATAAAAATAAGAGAACCATATAAAACATTTAGGGAAGTGGGAGTCATTTTAGTGCAGATCATCCCATTAAACATTTTAAACATTACAACCATTGAATATGGCATAAACTGTGGATTCAGTAGAGCATCTTTTCTTAAACACTAACAACAGTAATGCTGCAAAACTTTAAATCAAAATGGGTCAGGGACCTTCAAGTATTTAGGACATAACTGTGCCATTGTCAGATAACAGACCTGTAAAATAACAACATCAAATGAACAACATGGTAGGTTTTTAGTTTTTTTTTAAATTGCCCTGCCCTTCTGTATATCTTTACAGTTTTATTTGTGTGTCCATCCTTACTCTATGAACTTTCTGTTAAGTTTGAGCAGCAGTTGGTTTTCAAAGTTAGCAGAGTTCATCCTTGCTCGCTTTGCTGTGAACAGCAGGCCAGCACTGCTGAAGAGTCGCTCACAGGCGGCTGAGGCAGGAAGGCCAGTGTTGAGTTTGACAGAAAGGTTTTTGATGTGTGGAAATGAGTTCAACAGATCCATTTTGTTTGAGACACAGGCAAGGTACCCATCTAGCTCCCCTGTACCTTGTGATCTTCTGGACTTCATTGAGGAGAAGAAATCTTCTTCATCTGATGAATGTTGCCCAACTTGCTCCACCGCGGCCTCTGCCATCTGGTCAAGGTGTTGTCTTACATAGATCAGACCTGTTGAGCGACAACACACAACAATGCATATTGAATATTTCTGACAATTAAGTTTTGATTAATGTGGCAAAGAGTTGACCATAATGCAGAAACTGCAAAGACTGATTTCACTGCAATTACATCACTGTGTTAAATAGCAACAAAGTAGACAAAACTGGGATTAATAATTAACAACTGATTACACTATGAAATAAAATATTGAAATCATACCTGCTTCTATGATATCAGCCCTCTCAGTCCAGGTGGTCTTGAACTTTGGCAGAAGGATTGCCGCAGCAATCAGTTCAGGGTCTTGCATCATCCCACCAAAGCGCTTTTGGACACCATCCTGAACTGCTCTGATAAGGGGCAGACACATCTTGGAAGATGTCTCCAGTCTGCTGAGTTTTGCTTGTAACTGGAAGACTACCGGCAGGAGCCACCCCATGTGTGTGTTGGTCTCAGACTGAAGGATGTTCAAAGCCTTCACCACAGGTTTCATCACAGTGCAATACTCAGTCAGGAAAACAATTTCAGCTGGACTCAGCCTGTATAGCATAAAAAAAACATGTAACTTTTAACAAATTTCCTGCAGGAATAGGTGTGGAATGTGTAGCCAAGTATGGAAATGTGTTTTGACAATTTTATACAAGTATGAAAAAAGAAAGAAATAAGCAGAGTAACTTCAAGCACTGTTTTTCATTTGTGTCAAACTTAAGAAATTATATATTTTTTTAAATCCTCACATTTTTACTTTGGATTCTTCACAGACGTTTTGGATAGCGTCCTCGCCCTTCTCTTGTATGATCCGTATGATTCTCTCCACAGCCATGTATGTAGAGTTCCACCTAGTCTGATTTGGCCGGATGAGCTGGAGCTTGCATTTATCTTCAACAATTTCTGCTGCCATGTATGACCGACCGGACTTGTTCCACATTGCTTGACATTTCCCAAAGGCTGTACGTGATAGCCGTTTGTATGTATCATTGTTCTTTTCTGCCATGGCAGCATCTGTTGTGGCGACTAAATTTAACAGGTGGCATGCACACCTTTGATGTGGCGGAAGCTGGTACTCAAGACCGTTGTCTTGTTCCAGGATGCTTAATGTGTCCAGGTAGTCAGCTTTGGGCTCTTCAGAAGAATCTTGATCTGATTCTGCATCTGCTTCCTCAGTCTGGCTTTGCTCACCAAACACACTGAATGCTTTGATGAAGTTTGAGCCACTGTCTGTTGTGGTTCTTACCACTTTTCCCCTTATTCTATACTGACAATGAATGTCATCAAGAGCCCCTGCCAGGACATCAAAGGTGTGAGATCCTTTCAATCTCTGACAAGCAAGTGCGGCGGATCTCCGCTCCAAGGTTTCTTCATCTATCCAATGAGCTGTGACCCTATGTAACTTTGCTGGTGCGCTGTCCAGCAATCAGTAGTGGTGGCAACATAGCTGACTTTACTGAGGTGTGACACCAAAGTCTTCTTCAACTGATTGGCAGCTCCATCAATTCTGGTCCGGAGAGTGGGTCTGGAAATGACCTTGCATTGAGGATTCAGTGTAAGTAAAAGTTCTTTAAAAGCAGGTTGTTCAAACAAAGAAAATGGATGAAGACCCTCACAAATTAAGTTAATCATGAGCTTGTCGACCTTTGCCTGTGGCACACGTTTGTTTGCACCCACTGCCATTACATCACTTATTTGTGCTTGCTTGGTTGGGATTTCTGGTGGTTCCAGGGTTCGCTTACGTGTTGCCACAAAGTCACTGAAGGCCTTCAGCTTTGAGGGATGTTTTCTCTGTAACCAAAGTATTTTCGTCATTTAAATCAATGTCATGTTCATTAAACACACTGAATTTGAAATATTTACATAGACAAGTTTTTCTATACACCACATTTTGTGTTTTACATTTTATAATGTACAATTATTGCTGACTGAGCTGAAGATATGAACATGACTATGAAAAATAGTGGCTATATTACCATGTCTATACTAAATTCAGTGTCATTCATATTAAAAGGGATAGTTCAGTTATTTTGAAGTGGGCTTGTCTGAGGTATTCATGCCTAGCCACACTGTAAAACCCAACAAGTTAGGGTAACTCAAACCATTTGAGTAAACAAATTCCCCTTGGCTTAAACCATGTAAGTTTTAAAACTTGCAGTTAAGTAATTAAGTGATTAATTAAGTGCTGATTGAGCATTAGTGATGAACACCTGCTGTTAACAAACAGAATCACTGAAGAAAAGAGAAACACAAGAACTACTACAACTGACTTCAGACACAGCCTTAGATGAAATCAACTGAAATAAAATACATTAAATCTCTCAAGATCTGCTTAAACATCCCCACAAACAGCATCACCAGCTCCACTTATTAATAACCAGACTGACTTTATTTCTGTCAGACATCTACAGAAGATCTTATTGAGAATTAACTAAGGTTTAGATGTTGATTTAGTTTCATTTGAAGTAACCATGTTAGAGATCAGTGTCTGCTTTAGTTGAGCTCTTGACCCTTGACTTCTATGGTCTTGTTTTTTTCTGGTTGTTGTAATCATGTGTTTCTCGAACATATTTGCTATAACTCAAAAGCCCAGAGAAAATGATCAGTAGTTGGTTGTTATATGTTTATAATGACAATCATCTGTTCGTGAACTGATCTCATTGAGAGTGAACATAGACTCATTGTGTGTCTAATCTCTGGTTAAATAGATGTTGTATTGATTATAGTAAAAGTGATTCTAATAGCCGGTGATTCTGTGACAGTCAGTTAATATAAAGGACTTTCCAAACAGTTTGTCCACAAAAAGTTTTCATCTATGGTAGCAATTAGACTCACACAGACATCAAGAATCAACTTATGAACCTCAACAATGGTGACCATTAAAAAAAATAAAAATAAATACAAAACTCATCCATGGCTCCCAGCATGCATTGCTGCATGATTTCTTTTTTTAATGGACACCATTGTTGAGGTTCATAAGCTGATTCTTGATGTCTGTGTGAGTCTAAGTGCTACCATAGATGAAAATTGTTTGTGGACAAACTGTTGGCAAGTCCTTTATATTAACTGATGGTCACAGAATCAGTGGCTCTTAGAATCACTTTTACTATAATCAATACAACATCCATTTAACCAGACATTAGACACACAATGAGTCTATGTTCACTCTCAACGAGATCAGTTCACTAACAGATGATTGTCATTATAAATACATGACAACACCAACTACTGATCATTTTCTCTGGGCTTTTGAGTTATAGCAAATATGTTCGAGGAACACATGGTTACAACAACCAGAAAAAAACAAGACCATAGAAGTCAAGGGTCAAGAGCTCAACTAAAGCAGACACTGATCTCTAACATGGTTACTTCAAATGAAACTAAATCAACATCTAAACCTTAGTTAATTATCAATAAGATCTTCTGTAGATGTCTGACAGAAATAAAGTCAGTCTGGTTATTAATAAGTGGAGCTGGTGATGCTGTTTGTGGGGTTGTTTAATCAGATCTTGAGAGATTTAATGTATTTTATTTCAGTTGATTTCATCTAAGGCTGTGTCTGAAGTTAGTTGTTGTTCTTGTTTCTTTTTCTTCAGTGATTCTGTGTGTTAACAGCAGGTGTTCATCACTAATGCACAATTATCACTCAATTAATCACTTAATTACTTAATTGCAATGTTTATCTTATTTTAGCGAACTCAACTGAAATAAGTTCAGAGCACTCATAACTGTTAGTTTTAAAAACTTAAATATTTAAGGCAATCAGTTACCTCAAATGGTTTGAGTTAACTTAACTTATTGGGTTTTACAGTGCAGTGTATTGCCTGCAGCAGACAGTGCTCAGCACTCTCCTTGTTTGGAAGAGCATAGACATACACTGAGCATGTAGACAGCAACAAAAAACATTATATCTCCCTAAAAGAAGTCTTTTTTGCTGTGTTGCTGTCGATGTGCTCAGCACTGCGCTCTTCTCCTGCAGACTAGAAGAATCTGCAGACAGAACGCTGTCTTCTATGGGTAACACACTGACTAGAAACCTCATACAAACCTGCTTCAAAACAACTGAATTATCACGTTAACATTCAGACAGTTAAATTTGATGTAACTGTATATGATCTCATATACCTACTTACATTTAAACGGGTGGTAATTTTAACGGGATATCATTAGCGTTATAAACTAGGTAGAGCAAGCAAAAAAAAAAAAAAACACTACAGTCCACGACTTGAGTCTAATGTGAGTTATGCACTTTCGCAGCAAAAAAAATATCTTCGGGTATAATTTGTCATTTACGATAATGAGAGCAGTTGCAAATGCAGATTCAGCGAACAACTCCGGCGTTTTCCGCAGCGACGAATCAAAACACTTTGATTGGACACTGCATTCTCAACAAAAGTGTGTGATTGGTTATACAGTAATGCCCAATTCTCTAAAATATAACTTTTCATTAATTTCATACGACACTTAAATCGTGACACTGGTAATAGAGCTAGCTTAATTAGGCATTGACAATTTTGCCCTGAGTCCCCGTTAATTTCTAACCCTGGTGCTAACCAACATAGCAGTGGATGTCACGCACTGATGCAACGCAACAGTACAACAATTACGTTACATAAACTAAAGAAATATAAGTATTATTAACTTACCTCAACATGCTTGCGCAGGTTTGATGTTGAGCTTTTATAAGCTGCCAGTTCAGTCGTCTTGGGCAAACACAGCTTACACTGCATAATAAAGCTGTTGCCTTTCTTGCACTTAAAGTCAAAGTGGTCTTGTAAATATGGCCAGGGGTTTGTTTCAGAAGAATTCGATAGCATTTCACTTTCAGCTGGGTCTACATAATTTGCGTCTGTCTTGTCCGTATCCATCTTTCTTTCTTGTGAGTTAGCGCGCGGCGTCTGTTCTCCCGCCCATCAATCAATCGGTGCAGTAGTTTCCGGAGCGCGTTTTTTTTCCCCTCTTTGCATTATTTTTATTTATTTTTTATTTATTTATTTATTTTTTTACTCAGTAACGGATATGATTTAAAATGTAGTTAAGTACAATACTTCAATCAAAACATACTTAAGTAAAAGTAAAATTACAGATTTTAAAAGTTACTTAAAAAAGTAGAAGTACACAAAAAAACTACTCAATTACAGTAACGCGAGTAAATGTAATTCGTTACTTTCCACCTCTGGTTTTTATTTATGGCACACTTAGACAAGAAGAATTGTCATATGGATTTCAACAAATATTCAGATAAACAGATATTTGATCATCACAAAACAAACTACTAAAAGTCACAACAAAAATAGCAAAAAAAAATAAGCAAGTAGTAAGAATAAAATAAAATACTAAGAAAAATCAGGTGCATAATTTGTTCATGTTGCAATGCATTCTGGGAGCCAGTTTTGATTGGTGCACCCAGAATGCACTGCAGCGTGGAGCTTTTTGTTGATTGTCACCATTGTTGAGATTCATATGCTGATTCTTGATGAATGTTTGTGTCTCAATTATACAGATGTTCAAAATGTCTTGTGTGCAAAGTAATTTCACAGTCCATCAAATTATCAGATTAAAACTTCACTTTCACAAACTATTAAATGTGTTTTACAGAACATTATAACAGATTTAGAATCTGGATGAGATTAATGAATCAGCCCATTACATGACAAGTAAGTCATTATTAATAACTAGCCAAAGCCACCTGTTCACATTTTCTTTGGGCTTATTTTTTTTTGCTGTAACAATTTTTTTTTCTTTTTTTAACACAGAGTTCCAACAACCAAAGAAAAACTGATGTTATAAAGTCAAGGGTCAAGAGCCCAACTAAAGCAAACACTGACCACATTAATGGTGGCTTCAAACCAAACAAATTCAACATCTAAACCTCTTCTCAATAAAAACTGTTTTAGACATATGACAGAAATAAAGTCAAACTGGTTAGTAATAAGTGAAGCTGGTAATGTAATGTGTTTTATTTCAGCTGATTTAATTGGGCTGAGACTGGAAGTCAGTTGCACTGTTTCTGTTCATCTTTTTTTGTTTTTTTTTCTTCTGTTTCGCTTTCCTTCAGTAATTGTGCTTGTTAACAAGTGTTCATCACTAATGCTCAATCATCATTTAATTAATCACTTAATTCAATCCAACACTCATTTAGTGTTATTTGAACACTGTAGTGTGGACACATATGAACACTGAGCATCCACAAGTTTACATTTACATTTACATTTAATCATTTAGCAGACGCTTTTATCCAAAGCGACGTACAAATGAGGAGAACAATAGAAGCAATCAGACCATCGAGAGAGCAACAGTATACAAGTGCCATGACAAGTCTCAGTTAGTCTAGCACAGTACACGTAGCTAGGAATTTTTTTTTTTTTTTATTGAATAGAATAGGTAAGTGTTAGTATTAGTTAGTCAGGTGCTGGCGAAAAAGATGTGTTTTTAGATGTTTTTTGAAAATGGCTAAAGACTCAGCTGTTCGAATTGAGATCGGGAGGTCATTCCACCAGCTGGACACAGTCCAGGAAAAGGTCCGTGAGAGTGATTTGGTACCTCTTTGGAATGGCACCACAAGGCGTCGTTCACTTGCACTAATGTTATGAAATGGTTATATAAATGTTAGAATGAATCAAACGTTATATTAACATTACTGGAGGAATGTTTGTTTATAACCTTGAGAGAACTTTGAGAGAACGTTCCCTGTTATCTGGGATGTGAGTTAGTGTCCCAATAGGATTATCATTTTGAATACAAAACACTTGATAAATGAAAAACAGAAAACTGTATAATAAACACACACAGTTGATGAATTGTACAATGATATGTGATATGAACAATGTGCATAATTCATTCAGGATGCATTACAATCTCATAACTGATACAGCACCTAAACACACTGCTTTCCCAGCCAGCAAACACATGTGGGGCCCATATGGGTGGCTCCTGGGCTATCTAACTGGGGACCAGACAGTTTTGTCCTCAGTTTCCATGAGGGCCCCACATGGGTCAGCCCAGATGAAACAATGAAATGGACACAGCTCAGTTTGCATACTACAGAGTGTTAAAAATAAGACTGAAGCAGCACTGCAGTTCATTAGATAATTAAGTGATTAAACTAGTACTGATTGAGCATTAGTGAGGAACACCTGCTTAAGAAAAAAGAGACAGCAGAAACACAACAACTACTATTGACTTCCAGCCACAGCATGCAAAACAACTGAAGATAAAAGACATTAAATCTCTGAATATCTCAGCAGAGGAATTTTAAACAACTCCACAAACAGCATCACTAGCTTCACTCATTACTAACCAGACTTACGTTATTATATACAGGCCTAATGGTTAGAGAGTCAGACTTGTAATCCAAAAGTTGCGGGTTCAAATCTCAGGTCCGGCAGGGAATGAAGGTAGGAATTGTGAATGAACAGCACTCTCTCCACCTCCGATACCATGACTGAGGTGCCCTTGAGCAAGGCACCGAACCCCCAACTGCTCCCTGGGAGCTGGAGCAATGGCTGCCTACTGCTCTGTGTGTGTGCGTGCTACTCACTGCTGTGTGTGTGCACTTGGATGGGTTAAATGCAGAGCACAAATTTCGAGTATGGGTCACCATACTTGACAATACATAACATTATTATTATTATTATTTCTGTTAGATGTCTAGAGAAGCTCTTATTGAGAAATACAGAGGTTCAGATGTTGATGTTTTATTTAAAGTAAGAGTTTGGTTTGAAGTCACCATTATGGTGAATAACGTTTGCTTTAATAGAGCTCTTGACTCTTAGGCTGCTTTTTATGTTTGTTTCATTTGCAGCAATATATTTAAAAAACATGTTTGTTATCAGGATATAAAATAAATTGGAGCAAATCTGCTTTAATGCCAATTAACAATGTTAAGGTTAATTCTTATATTTTCTCATTTATCCCTATTAAGGAATCGTTCATCTATTTGGGCATTACCATATATAAAAACATTCATAAGATTGTCAGAGACATTTTTAATAACATTTTAGTTAAGGTCAAAAATGACATTCAAAGATGGAAGAATCTTAAAGTCTCTCTCCAAGGAAGAATCTCCACTGTTAAGATGAATTTGTTACCTCAATTTAATTTTTTTTTCTCTATGCTACCACTTTCTCCCCTCCAGGTTACTTTAAGGAGATCAACTCCATAATTTCTAAATTTATCTGGAATGATAAATGTCCCAGAATTAAACTTACCACATTACAACATCCTAATAGCGCAGGAGGACTGGCTGTACCAAATTTTGAATTATATTATTGGTCGTTCCAGCTTAAGGCTCTTCATAATTGGGTTGATCCTCAATCTACAGTTTCATGGAGGGTGATTGAAGCTGACAAGGTTAAACCAAATAGACTTCAAGATATTTTATTTACTGGCACAGGAAAAAAAGGGGATAATTATAAATATGGTCCGGTTGTGGCTAACTCTATTAAAATCTGGAAAACGGTTGAACGTCGGATAGGTGGACCCTTCAAATTCTGTAACAGTACACCTTTATGGCACAATTTTAACTTTGTATGTGGAAATCGTCCATTTGTCCAACCCTCTTGGTCTTCTTTGGGTGTAAACACGTGCGGTGATATGTATGATAACCAGGGCCTCTGTTCATTTCAGACATTAAATTTTGTCTACCAGCATCTGCATGTTTTGTCTTTCTTCAATTACGTTCTGCTCTCAAAGCGTATGGCGTTCCATGGTCTTCTTCCATTTCCTCTCATCCTATGCGGGACTGGATTGCATTACAATCCAGTAATTGCATTACAATTACTGGATCTGCTGGTCGGCCATCTATTTCCTTAATATATAATACAATTATTGATTGCATTACAAAACCTCTTTCTATTAAAACTATTTGGAATAGGGAATTATCTGACCTTAATTTATCTGTCGACTGGGAGAGAGTGTGGTCTAATCTCAGCTTAATATCTAAAAATCTGTCTCATCGTCTTATTCACTTCAAAGTCATTCATAGAGCATACATAACTCCTTACAAAAGATTTAAAATGAAACTGCAGTCAAATTTGAACTGCCATATATGTAACACTACATCATAAGGTCACTTTTCTGCATATGTTTTGGGAATGTCCTGTCGTCATCAGTCTATGGACACATGTACACCTGGTTTTGTCATCATTACTGAGAATTGATTGGTCTGTTAACCCAAGTTAACAGACCACTTTTAAACCTAGAGGTTATGGTTCCATGAAGAACGATTTACATCCATGGAATCTTTCCATTCCATAAAAGGAAAACATTCTTAAATTATTAAAATGTTCATAACACTAAGAAAAACACAGTTCTTTTAAGAACTAATCACTGAAAGTTTCTTTGGAAAACCAAAAAAACAACAACAACAACAACAAAAAACCTTCTGAAACCTTTTTAAGAGTGGAACTAGCTGAGTGATGTGCGTGGACTGACTGTGCTGTAATGACAGTAAATCTCCTCATTATTGAAGGTTACTTTAGCGTCACTGAGAGACTCTTCATGCTTCTGGAAACGGACCGAAGTGTACAGGAGCCCATCAGAGGGGTTTGTGGGTAACTGTACTGTAGAATACAGTGTGTCGTGTGGATCAGACGTGTCTGTGGGATGTGTAACAGTGGAATACAACACATTTTCCTCAGTTCCCGAGACTAAACGCTGTCTGACGTCTCTGATATTCTCATAGTCACATGCTGCATGAGAGGCCTGAAAACAGATGATAAATAAACTAGATTCAATATGAGGGCTGCGCAATTAAATTACACAAAACTGAATCGTGATATGGATTAATGAAATTATGAAATCTAACCAAACCAAAGGCTGGGATTTAAATATGTATGTGCCGTGAGTTTCAGAGTGAAGTGCAGCACTGTGTTTATTTACACGTGAGCACTTACATTCATATTTCTTCTTTATATTTTATTTAGTAATTTTTATATTTTTATTTAATCATATTAATAATAGTTAAACTAATAAAATAGTTAATAAAATAGTTAAAACAAGCACAGCGAACATGGATTTTTTAGATTCTCAAGAGTTGAAGTATTTAATAAAAATAAGTTTTTGCTTTGCATTGCAAATGATCACACATTTATAAGTGTTTTTTTGTCACTGCTGGTCAGTCACATGAAAACAATTCACATGCTCTGTAATTCATTAACTTGGTTCTAGTTCTGCTTCATGTGCAAATGACTTTCAACAAAATGTTCAAGAAACAAAACACCCCTCACCTCCCCACTGCTCATCTCCGTCCTGTCTGTGGAAGGGTGCTGATCTGTGGATTATAACCAGAGTACAAAAATTACTTAATAGTTTTAATATGCAACAATGCACTAAAGTTGCCTTAAGAAAACATAATACGAGCTGTTTCATCAATTTGGGCCTGAGTGTGCAGTATTAGAGTGTCTTCAGGCATAAGGTTGGAAAAAAGTAAAAAAAAATAGTTACAGGAGAAAAAAAATAAATAAATAATACAATCCCATTTTCCAAGGAATCATGAGAACTGGCTAAATTGCTCATGTTATTTGAATTCAAAATGTACAGGGAGAAAGTAAAACAGTAGCAGGTCACACAAGGCCAGCAGACCGATAAATCATGTGTGTGTTTGCAATCTTCACCTCGTGTCTTGATGTATCCTAATTTGTATAATAACAGGACAGACGCTCCAATCAGCAGCAGAGTCACACAAACGCAAGAGATGATGATTCTGTCAGAAACACCTGGAGAACAGGTGCCAGTAATACCAGTAAAAATCAAAAACCACAGTATGTGCGATAAAGCACAATTTACATAAAACACACAGCAGCCTTAGAGGAAACTTAAAAAAAAAAAAACCTTACACACAAATTATAAATATGAACAAAGAAACCGGTGAAAATAAATCTGCATTGTTAATCCTTTTGATCTTTTATTTTTTAAATTTGCAAAAATCAAACCTTTTGTTGTAGAATAAGAATTTAAAATGGGGGGAAATCTCATTATGATATAAATGTTTTGCTCTAATATATGTTGAACACAATTAATGATACCATTTTATTCAATAGTTTTTGCAACCTCCTTTTGCTAAGATAACAGATCTGAGATTTCTACTCAAACTAGACTTTCTAAGGGTAAAGGTACCAATTTCTAAGGGTACCAGTAATTGTGGTCATTGTGTCTTAGAGGAAAAAAAAATCATAATGTGATTGTGATTTTCTTTTTTTTTAATTCAAAGAAATATATATTTTAAATTAAAGATCAAATGGACGTCATACATTCCCATTTAGTATAGTATAAGTTTTGATATAATGTAAAATAATTTGCATCTGCAAATTTCCTCTAATCTATTTGTGGCTGCTCAGTTCTTTCACTTCTCCTTTCGTATCCTGAGGAAATCACAAACCACTAAACTTCTCTCTCAACTACTTAATCTCTAAATCTACCACTATCTGTTAGGTCAAGACAATTACTGATGGTAATCACCTTTAAATAGAAACAATGTAGTTCGGGTAAAGGTAAAACGTACTTTTCTTGACGTCTAGATTGAGTTTCGTGATGATGTGAGCTCCACACCAGTATATCCCAGAATCCTCTTCTCTCAGATCAGTGATGTTCACAGTAAAGACTCCAGTAGATGCTTCATCACTGAAAGAGAATCGATCATCTCTGATCGTCTCCAATGAAACTTCATCCTTCACACACGTGGAGGCTTCATGTGCTTTGCAGAAGCTTTTCTGATCTTCATCATGATGTTTGCACTGGATTGACACGTCGTCTCCTTCATACTTAGTCAAGTTCAGCTCTGGAAATGATTACAAACACAAGAACATCAATTCACAGCCGTAGCTTCACATATTCAGATGAATAAACCTTCCTCACCCTCGTTCATGATGACCATCAGATGAGTGTAAAGATAATTGAGGTCTGTTTCTAATGTCACTGCACACCAGTATTTCCCAGCATCCTCTGCTGTCAGTCCAGTGATGGTCCCAGTGAAGACACTTGCAGTGACGTCATCTTTCAGAGTCAGTCTGTCAGTCTTGGTCTCTTTCTCTTCTCTCACAGTCTCACTGAGAGGATTTCTGTCTCTAGTGGAGCACTTCCCCTTACAGAGAGACTTTGTGTTTGATTTATAGATTGAATCATAAGAGCAGATGATCTCAGCAGATTCTCCTTCATGTCTCACTACTGGAGCCACTAAAAACAAACAAACATTTAACACAAATTATTCTGAATTTACCAGTGGCATTCACAATGCCTGCACTCTATTGCTAGTTGGCATGGAATGGTGGCTGTAGTAAGTGCACAACGAAGAAATAGAATACAATACAGTATTATTCTAACCCACAAGGAAAACATAGGGAATCGCCAGAGGTGTAAACTCCAGGGCCCGTATTCTTAAAGATTCTAAGAATCCTTTTAGAGAGCTCCTAATTTAGCTTAAACATTTCTAACTAGGAGTCTTAGCTTAAAAGTGATTCAGGACCAATCTGAGAGCAACTCTGAGCGAGGAAAAGACAAAAACTTTTATCTTAGTGAGGAGGCGGGGCTGACCCCGTTGCTAGCTATGGCACAGTCTTTTGAAGACTGTGATTGGTTGGTTGTCCAAGAAGGAAATAAAAGAGCGCTTTTAAGAGTAGGGTCTATTATAAGCCTTCACTTTGAAATTACAGGCATAATTTTTCCTGTTTTACTGTACTCTCTCTCTCTCTATCTCTCTCTCTCTCTCTCACACACACACACACACGCACATTATATATGTATTCTTTATTAGTGGTGCTTGCCAAAGGCAAGGCATCACTATTGTTATCTTGCATACTTATTATTCTGCTTCTTCTTATTCTTCTTCTGGACAAAATTTCGGTTCGCTACTCCTCCTGCACCGTTTGTCACAGACCCATGAATGAGGCGTCAAATCGTGCGGCTTATTGAGGAATGGTGTGCTATATCTTTTATAAGTGATCGGGCGTACGATAATCGTACAGTGGGCGAAAAATCGGCCGAAAAATCCCATAGACTTAACATGGCGGCCAACTTTGACGAGTCGTAGCTCAGAGCAAGAATTTCGTAGAAACATGTGAATCACCACATTTGAAGAGGCTATCAAGCTGGGCGAGAACATACCCCGCAATGGGTATACTATCCATCCTAAATAGTATTCGAAAATAGAATTAGTATGTCCCAAATCATAGTATGTTTAAAAAAGTATGCCAAAGATTCCCGGATGGTCTACTTCTTCCAGTTAGAATCCGAAGTGCAGATCGATGCACACTCTAACGGCTAATATTGCCCACAACACATTGCGGTGGACGGGGATTCGATTAGAACTACAAACACGCATAAAAAGTGTTAAAAAACTACAAACATGGCGGATATGTGCGACCAATGGACAGACCGAGAAAGGGATTTGAGTGATAAATAATCAATGTCTAACCTGATGAAAAAATATTTATTTAATGTTATCCACGTTATATTTCATCTGAAGTAACACTGTGAACTTTTATAATGATACGTTTGGTGTTTCAACTTTGAAATACATCATTATGCAGCACATGAGCAGAGTTCTCGGCATGAAAGACCCACAATGTGCTTCTTTATTTCTCTCCAATACGGTAGGAAATCAAATTAAACGAAATGTGGATGATGTTAACTGTGATAAGATGATTGACAGGACAGTTTAAACAGTTACAAGATGCTCGTAACTAAGCAACAGAACGTCCGTTAAAGAAGCAGCTATGACGAAGTAGTATGTCCCAAAGCTTGCCTACTATTCTGCTACATACTTAAAAATATGTACTTTTTCTTCACAAAAAGAGTACATACTTTTAGTACATTGTATAAGTAGGCGAATTGGGACGCAGCAATTGTCATAGAGACATGGGGGTTGGTTTATATCAATCATAAAGGCAAGCAGCCTTTGGAGTATTATCATTGGCAGTTGCCAAGCCAATCCCTAACAACCAAACAGTGTACCCTAGCAACCGTCTAGCAAGACCTATATCTTTGCATCAGAATATAGTACAGACATGGGAGTTGTTTTTTTTTACTCATGCTAGCAAACCAGACTTCAAACATGCTAGTCATGCTAGCAGTGAATAGCTACATGCTAATAGTCATTAGCTAAGTGCTAATTCAGGCTAAGAACTCTATAAAACTCCATAGTAACGATCTGTGACAACTAACAACTGCCTAGCAACACCTTAGGAACCACCCCAGATACCATAGCAACCAAATAGCAACGGCCCTAGCAACCACCCTGATGACCTTAGCAACCGCATAGCAACACCCTAGCAACCACCCAGATTACCCTAGCAACCGCTTAGCAACACCCTAGCAACCACCCTGGGTACCCTAGCAACGGCCCTAGCAACCACCCCGAATACCCTAGCAACCGCATAGCAACACCTTAGCAACCACACTGTGTACCCTAGCAACGGTCTTAGCAACCATCCTGGGTTCCAAAGCAACCGCATAGCAAAACTCTAGCAACCACTCTGGGTACCCTAGCAACCACATAGCAACACCCTAGCAACCACTCCAAGTACCCTAGCAACCGCATAGCAACACCCTAGCAACCAGTCCAAGTACCCTAGCAACGGCCCTAGCAACCGTCCTAGGTACCCTAGCAACTGCATAGACAGTCTCAAGCAACTGAGGGGCGAGTTTTGCCACGGCAAGCACCACTCACATTTTCTTCAGGAAATGTACATTCTAGTTTTTTATTTACCATGCTGTCATACTTAACGTATTTTATAGGAAATGAACAGCAACACAATAAGTTTCTGAAAGTGCTGTAACAGACCCAAATCATCGCTGCTGCATAGTTGCATTTTTCCAGTTGCCAAATATGTTAATGTAGTGATTACGTCCATTTCTGGCGCTATGGCATTCATGCGCGGTGTCGGAGATGTTAGCATGTCTTTAATAAGATCAGTCACAAACATGATCCCTGCACGATCTAATGTGTAGCGTCTTATTAACTCACTGTCATGCATTGTGTGCAACACATTTCTTCTCCCTCTTCATGTTTCGTCCATTTTCTCCGCTGCTAAAGAAACTCTTAAGCCTCTTAAAAGTCCTCGTCCGTACTCCTAACAATTTTGGACCTTAAGACCTCTGTTAAGATGCTTTCTGAATTACTTTTTTTTACTAGGATATTTTCTTTAATTTTAAGAGGAAACACCCACATTTCAAAGAATTTTCTTAGAATTTTGTTACTAGGAGCAACTCTTAGCACTAAGATTTTTCATGAATACGGGCCCTGGGGTCAGAAAGTAAAAGTCCTGCCATATGTTTATTCCACCCATGAACTCAGCAGCTGATTTCACCAGAGGAGGAACCAAGACATTCCTTTCAAGTCACAAACAAGTCTCAAGTCAAATCCCAAGTCCTCAAAGAGTTAAAGTTAATGAGATAATTAAGTGACTAATTAAATGATGATTGTGCATTAGTGATGAACACCTGCTGTAATTGAGAATTACAGAGGATCAGATGTTGATGTTTTATTGGTTAAAATTATGCCACCATCATGGACAGCAGTGTTTGCTTTAGTTGGGCTCTTGACCCTTGACTCCTGTGTTACATCTCTCTCTGTAGCAATGAATGTGGTTTTGTAAAACAGAGAGATCAATGCTGTACATTAAGCTTATATTAGCTGCTTTATATGACGTGATAATCATCATGAGCTGGCTTGATTACATCCAAAATAGCTTTCTTTTTTCATTTGTATGTTTAAGTTTTGCATAACCAAACCTGTTAAACTACAGCATGCCGTTATAGTGAATTAATTTTAAATCTATGTAATGCATATACAATTTTGAGCTCCTGTAATACTTCGACACACACAGACATCAATAACCAGCATATGAATCTCCACAATGGTGACAATCAATAAAATGCTTCATGCTGCAATGCATGCTGGGTAACGCCATAGTAAAAACTCCCATCATGCACTGCAGTATGAAAAAAATATTGTCACCATTGTTGAGGATCATATGATAAGTGTTCATGTCTAAAAGCCTGAGCTGATACAGTTATTTTGTTTCAATATTGAAGCATTACGGTGCTACTTGTTTAATAGGGCTTGTTTTTTCGTAGTTCAGTAATAGGTGAATGTCAGTCAATAAATCAAAGAGAGACCACTTCATGATGTTCGTTCAAATGAGTTATAAGATACTTCAAGGTTTGATTCAGCATTGCACAAATGTTTGCTGTGAAACAATATTACAATTGCTTAGAAGCAAGTTACTTTGAATTACTAAAAGGTTCAAGAGACCAACTGAAGCAAACACTGACCACAATTATGGTGGCATCGGGTTTTTCTTTTCTTTTTTTCTTCCAGTTGATTTCATCCAAGGCTGTGGCTGAAGTCAGTTGTAGTTCTTGTGTTTATCTTTTCTTCAGTGATGTTGATTGTTAACAGCAGGTGTTCATCACTAATGCTCAATCATCATTTAATTAGTCACTTAATTATATTATTAACTTTAACTCTTTGAAGACTTGGGATTTGACTTAAAGACTTGCTTGTGACTTGAAAGGAATGACTTGGTTTCCTCTGGTGAAATCAGCTGCTTAGTTCATGGGTGGAACAAAAATATGGCAGGTGTAGAAGAGGAAATTCAACTGCGCCATCTGCTGGACACTCTCAGGCATCCAGGTTAACAAGCATCCAGGCCATCGTAGTGCACCGTATATCATGCACCGATCACGTGAAGGGACAGCCAATCAAATCACAGCATTGTCTGACGAATGTTAAAATATAACTTTTAGTGCCGTTTTTGCTCTGTCAGAAAGAGATGGTTCGTGTGTTGTTTTCTCCTGATTCCTTGTGTGCGTTAATGACCAAAAGTAAGTGTTTCTTTATCTTGTATAGTGTTGTTAATGCTGATTAAGATTATTTGTCGAGTTGTTTATAAAAGATTAGACAGATGCGCGGAAGACCCGCGACCATGCACGAGCGATCGTTTATGTAAACAGAAGTGCTGTAAACCAAATATGTATATGTAGAATCGTCATATTTAGCTCATTAATGTGATTGTGAGATATTTCCGCATAATACAATGCTAGTTAGTTCAGAAGTGTGGTTTATATGTCAAATTTACACTTAATGTATATCTACTCACGTAGATGTGCTGTTCAGTTATGCTGTTTAGTTTCTAATGATTATATGCTTAAGGATATGCATTATATATGTATATTGCTTTACAATACTGAGTGCAGTTTTATATCTGATCATTTACATGTGATAATGTTATCCTGTTTGTTCTAAATCACTTAATTTATGTAATTTTATTTCTCCTTTCCTTTGTTTAGACCACACACACAGATATACCCACACGACCATGCACAAGTTTGTATAGACCAATGGCAATCTGTATCAATGTAACCAGTAAACTTGTTGGACATTAAAGTAAATTATCTGGAGTTCCTGTCTCCGTGTCCTTACCGACAATCCATGGCGATGACCAAGTATACTTAAGAACCAGCACATCTTCCCTTCAAAATTGGTCCTTCGAGCCGGATGGGTCATTACCATGGCAACTCCAGAGTCTGAGATGTCAAAGTCGGCTCCTGCCTCAACCCAACGTCCACGCAGAGCAATCCAGAGGCCTGCCTACCTAGATGACTACATGGTCGACTATGCTGGGAATCCATCAGGACAGACTGTTAAATCTAAACAGAAGGTAATGGTGACTTCGACCCCAATCTCCTCTCACTACCCATTTGGAACAGCTAGTGCATCAGAGGACTTCATGCTGCAGATAATGGAAATTACAAGGCAACAGAGCGAGACCGCTAGACGCCAAACAGAACTCTTAGAGAAAGTCCTGCTACACAGCACTCCTCAAGCATCTGCTCACTCCTCACGAGTATCATCCCGGCATCAGACACCTAGAACCCAGATCCTGAAATCAGTGGAAAAGGGACAGCTGAAATCCGATGCCAGCCCTGATGATGTTACCCCAGATCGTCATCCTTGGCCACAGCCTGACAAGACCCAACCCCCTTTTGTTGAGGAGCTGTCACAAATGCTGAGGAAAACCCAAATCAGAGACACTAACTTCCAGTCACCACCCCCTGTGAGTAGAGAGACTAGCCTGTCGACACACCATTATGCCTCACCATGCTGCAGCCCCTCATCAGATCCAACTAGAGCCCATGTGCGTACCAGTGCAGAGCCCTGGATGAAACCATTACCTCCTCTCCCCGACCAGAGACCGAGCCAAACTACCCAGTTCCCATTCTATCAAGTACCACCACCTTCTGAGGCTTATCCAGTACACAGTCAGTTTGCTCCAGAGACGGAGCCAATGTCAAGAATTTCGTACCCAATTACAACATCTCAGCTTAGGGCTGATGCAGTGCCCTACACCCCCCATCCCTCATCATACTGGCCTCCAACAGTAGAGGGTCCTACCTTCCCAGATTTCATTAAAGAAGACAGAGCCCAGTATGTGGAACTTAGGATTGCTCTGGACAACCTGCTCCACCCCCAGCTACCAGAGCATTACAAGTACTCCATCCTACTTAAGCATGTGAAGGTACCTAATGCTCACAGACTGGTGTTGGCACATGCAGAGTCAGTCACGCCTTACACTAACGCCCTGCAAGCCCTTGACAGAAGGTATGGCCGACCCTACCAGTTTGTGCTGAGGGAAATAGAGACTTTGGAGAATCTGCCACCTATTCGTGCTGGTGATGAGCGGGCATTTGACGATTTTTCCCTTAGAGTCCAAGCCATAGTCGGTATGCTCAAAGCCCTGAAGGAGGAGGGGATTGAAGAACTGCACAGTGGGTCAAATGTGAAACGCCTTCTGAACCGTCTTCCTCGTTCACAACAAACCCAATTCAGGAGGCATCACCTCAAAAGAAACCCAGATAAGACTAAGTTCTCCCTCCTTGAGTTTGCAGATTGGCTACAGCTAGAAGCAAACTGCATGGAATTTGACCCAACTGATGAGACAAGAACCATAAAACGAGATCAAAGGGCAGTGATTCGGGGACAAAGCAAACAAACCACCATACTGCATGGCGTAGAACAAAGACAGGTCACAGAACCACTACCTAAACCTAAAGCAGTACATCCTAAAATACCTACTAAGCCCAAAGCCGTCTGTCCATACTGTCGTGCAGAACATTACCTCAGCCAGTGTACCGCATTCACAGCATTAACTAAGGAGCAAATGGTTGGATGGATCAAAGACAATAAACGATGCTGGAAATGTGCACGCTCCCACATGGCCAAAGACTGTGACCTAAAGAAACCTTGCCATCTTTGCCAAGCCAAACATCTCTCCATACTCCACGACATCAACCAAAGGAAAGGTGAGGTTACCAGTGAGAACAGTAGCCTGTACAACTCCACCACAGAGACCCTTTACTTAGACCAACCTCGTTGTGGTGGGAAGGTGTTCCTGAAAGTTGTCAAGGTTACTATCCATCATCAACAGAAAGCTTTGGAAACCTTTGCTGTACTTGATGACGGCTCAGAGCGCACCATTCTGCTTGCCACAGCTGCACAGCATCTCGGTTTAAAGGGCAAACCAGAGCAACTGAATTTACGGACAGTACACCAAGACATCAGGACATTGCATGGCACTTCTGTAAACTTCAGTGTATCCACCCCAAGTAACCCTAGGAAAAGCTTCAGCATTCAGGGAGCCTTCACAGCCGATCAGTTTGGTTTAGCAGAATACACCTACCCTGTGAGTACCCTGCAGGAAAGATACAGACACCTGAGAGGGATTCCTATACCACCTCTGGTTAAAGCTCGTCCCCTTCTTCTTATTGGTTCGGATCACACTGAGCTCATCACCCCAACTGAACCAGTGCGATTGGGTCCACCTGGGGGTCCGGCTGCTGTCAGAACTCTTCTTGGCTGGACCTTGCAAGGCCCTTCCAAACATCTGCAGGATCAACTCTCAGTCTCTCAGTGTCTGTTCACATCCAGCTGCTCCCCATCTACAGAACTGTATCATCAGGTCGAACGGTTATGGCAGATGGACATCCTGCCTTATCGCAGTGAAAAGATGGTAATAAGGTCACAACAGGACCGAGAAGCACTGAACATGCTGGAGATACAGACTGTGCGAGTAAATGTAGATGAAGTTGAACGATACGCCACTCCGCTGTTGAGAGTTAAAACTATGCCTCTGTTACATGCTCCAAAGGATGCTGTAATGTGCCACCTCCGTAGCACTGAACGTCGGTTAGCAAAGGACCCACCATTAGCTAACAAGTACAAAGAAGAGATCCAGAAACTGGAGAGAGCTGGTTATGCCACTAAAATATCGCCTGAAGAAGCAGCCCTGTCTACAGAATCATGGTATCTGCCTCACCATATTGTCACCCACAATGGTAAACATAGGGTGGTGTTTAACTGCTCGTACACCTACAATGGTCAAAATTTAAACAAGCAGCTGTTACCTGGACCTACGCTAGGCCCCTCTCTCCTTGGAGTGTTGATCCGCTTCAGAGAACATCGAGTAGCCATCAGTGGAGACATAAAGGGAATGTTCCACCAGGTCTGCCTGCTCCCCAAAGACAAACCCCTTCTAAGGTTCTTGTGGCGAGACCTAAAGCCTGAAAACCCACCTGATGTATACGAGTGGCAGGTTCTTCCATTCGGCACAACCTGTAGCCCCTGTTGTGCGACATTCGCAGTACAGCGACACGTTTTTACTCATTGCCAGCCAGGTGATAAGTTACGGCAGTCAGTTGAACGCTGCTTTTATGTCGACAACTGTTTACAGAGCACTGCATCCTCAACTGAAGCCCAGGAGCTGATCGATGGGTTAAGGTCCCTACTAGCTTCAGGCGGGTTTGAAATCCGTCAGTGGGCGAGCAATGAGGCCTCAGTGGTTAGCCATCTCCCCAAAGAGGCTAGATCAGAGAACACTGAGTTATGGCTTTCCCTCAACCAATCAGATCCTCAAGAGATGACCCTGGGATTAAACTGGCGCTGTGTACCAGACACCCTCCATTACCGACATCGTCCCCTATCCTACCATGAGGTAACAATGAGAAACATCTACCGTGTTCTCGCCAGCCAGTACGACCCCTTGGGTTACATAATACCTTTCACAACCAGGGCCAAAACCTTAGTGCGACAACTGTGGGTGAAGGAAAGAGAATGGGATGACCCCCTTCTTCCTTCTGAACTGCTACAAGCCTGGCAAAAATGGGAAGCAGAACTGGAACATCTACCACTGATCACCATACCTCGGTGTTATGTGTCAGCCATGCTAGATGTCCCAGAGGCGCAACGAGAACTTCACATCTTCTGCGACGCCTCTGAGACAGCCTATGGATCAGTAGCATACCTCCGTACTGAACACCAAGGCCAAGTGGAACTGGCATTCATCCACGCCAGATCAAGAGTATCTCCAAAAAGGCAACAATCAGTGCCTAGGCTTGAACTCTGCGCTGCCCTCACTGGAGCACAGTTAGCCAAGATACTTCATACTGAGCTCTCATTGGAGATTAGGAACACATTCTTGTGGAGTGACTCAACAACAGTACTCACCTGGCTGAAATCGGAGTCCTGCAGATTCAAAGTTTTTGTAGGAACCAGAGTAAGCGAAATACAGGAACTTACCGAAAGTCACTGCTGGCGCTACGTAGACTCAGGAAACAATGTTGCAGATGACATCACACGTGGCAAAACCTTGCTTGAATTATCCCAACCCAATAGATGGCGTAAAGGGCCAGACTTCCTCTACCTACCACCTGCATCATGGCCAGAAAGTCCTGTCATTGGGCTGAATGAGGACCCCACCGAGCTTCGTAACACAAAGTTTTGTGGCCTTACGTTGGTTTGTACTGGATCATCACTGCCAGATCCTACCCAATTCTCAACCTTTGAGGAACTCCTGGAAGCTACTTGCAGATCCATGCAGGGGGCGGTGGGGGAAACAGGTGACCCTGGAGCACTGGAGTACCAGCAGGCTGAAACAAGTCTTTTGAGGCAAGCCCAATTAGACAGTTTCCCCACAGAATACCAGGCTCTAACAACTGGTAAGCTGATCCCTTTGTCCAGTCGTCTGCTCACATTGTCACCAGAGTTGGAAAAAACAACTGCACTCATCCGTGTAGGAGGACGACTACGCCGAGCTACCAACCTGAGTTACAGTACTTTACATCCTATAGTCTTGGACCCAAAACACCCTATTACCCGCCTCCTTATAAAGCAGTATGATGCCAAACTCTGCCATCCTGGTCCAGAAAGGGTCTTTGCAGAAATGCGAAGATATTACTGGATACTCAGAGGGAGAGAAGCAATACGGCACCATCAACATTCCTGTGTTGAATGCCAAAAGTGGAGGGCTAAACCTAAAATTCCAAAAATGGCAGAACTTCCCCCGCCAGACTCCGCCTGATGAAACCAGCTTTCTATTCCACAGGAGTAGATTGCTTCGGCCCATTCCTGGTAAAGCGAGGAAGGAGTAATGAAAAGAGGTGGGGAATAATTTTTAAGTGCATGACGACCCGCTGTGTCCACTTGGATATACTGAGTAACATGGATACAGACTCCTTTCTGATGGCTCTTAGGCGGATGGTTGCTCGACGTGGAACACCTTCTGAAATTCTGGCAGATCAGGGCACCAACTTTCGAGGAGGTGATAATGAGCTACAGACAGCTTTCGCTTCCATGAGCCCACATCTGCAAAGCCAGTTAGCGAAACAAAAGATCCAGTTTCATTACAATCCCCCAAATGCCCCACATTTCGGAGGTATGTGGGAGCGTGAAATCCGCTCAGTTAAAACTGCCCTGCATACCATCATTGGGTCCCAGACTCTCACGGAGGAAGTCCTCAAAACACTCCTTATAGAAGTTGAGGCTATACTTAATGCAAAGCCATTGGGGTACGTTTCTTCTGATGTAGCGGATCCAGATCCGGTGACCCCAAATTACCTGTTGATGGGGCGGCCAGATGCATCACTACCGCAAGTGATTTACCCAGAATCCGAAATCCTTAGTCGGAAAAGATGGCGGCAATCACAAGTACTGGCAGATCAGTTTTGGACGAGTTTTATAAAGAATTACTTGCCCACCCTGCAACCACGGCAAAAATGGATGAGTGACTCCAGCAACCTCACACCTGGGACTGTTGTGATGATGATTGACTACCAACTTCCCCGTGCTCTTTGGCCTGTCGGTAAAGTAGTAACCATATACCCTGGATCAGATGGCCGTGTCCGTTCTGCAGAAATTGAAGTAAAACACAAACACTACCATCGACCAGTGTCTCGTCTCATCACACTGCCCGCCATCCCAAATAATGACCCTGCATCAGACTAAACAAGGAGGATAGAAAATACATTTGTATAGCAAATGTAGGGGCGGCTGTAGAAGAGGAAATTCAACTGCGCCATCTGCTGGACACTCTCAGGCATCCAGGTTAACAAGCATCCAGGCCATCGTAGTGCACCGTATATCATGCACCGATCACGTGAAGGGACAGCCAATCAAATCACAGCATTGTCTGACGAATGTTAAAATATAACTTTTAGTGCCGTTTTTGCTCTGTCAGAAAGAGATGGTTCGTGTGTTGTTTTCTCCTGATTCCTTGTGTGCGTTAATGACCAAAAGTAAGTGTTTCTTTATCTTGTATAGTGTTGTTAATGCTGATTAAGATTATTTGTCGAGTTGTTTATAAAAGATTAGACAGATGCGCGGAAGACCCGCGACCATGCACGAGCGATCGTTTATGTAAACAGAAGTGCTGTAAACCAAATATGTATATGTAGAATCGTCATATTTAGCTCATTAATGTGATTGTGAGATATTTCCGCATAATTCAATGCTAGTTAGTTCAGAAGTGTGGTTTATATGTCAAATTTACACTTAATGTATATCTACTCACGTAGATGTGCTGTTCAGTTATGCTGTTTAGTTTCTAATGATTATATGCTTAAGGATATGCATTATATATGTATATTGCTTTACAATACTGAGTGCAGTTTTATATCTGATCATTTACATGTGATAATGTTATCCTGTTTGTTCTAAATCACTTAATTTATGTAATTTTATTTCTCCTTTCCTTTGTTTAGACCACACACACACAGATATACCCACACGACCATGCACAAGTTTGTATAGACCAATGGCAATCTGTATCAATGTAACCAGTAAACTTGTTGGACATTAAAGTAAATTATCTGGAGTTCCTGTCTCCGTGTCCTTACCGACAATCCATGGCGATGACCAAGTATACTTAAGAACCAGCACATCTTCCCTTCAGCAGGACTTTTACTCTTTGGTCCCTGGACTTTCCACTTCTGGGCTAAAATAAGTGAATGACGGAGCTGAACAGTGGAGAATGACGGAGAACAGTGAAAAGCAACGAAGAGCGGCGAAGAGTGCCAAACGAATACGGAAGAATGTGAAACTCACATGGCAGGTGCATGCACGCAGAACTAGTCACTGTTCTCATGTGGGCAATTTCATGTACTCGATAAGATGTACCTGAATTGTTTGCCAGGCAGAAAAAACGATGTACTAGATTTCTAAATACAGAAAATCACCTAAATGCAGTTTTTGCCACAATGACCAAATCTAAACAAAAAACAATCAAACAAACAAATAAATTAATAAATAAATAAAATGTATATATTCATGTTTTCTAAAACAAATAAAAAAGGTTATGCTATGGTTAATTCAGGGTAATTGGGAAATATTCCCAGACATCTCAATAGTTAGAAGTGGCCAAATTTAACTAATTCTTCCCAATTCTTGAGTAAGTTTGACAACTAAAACGCATGCATTATCTGGCCACTTTATAATTTACTACAGTGAAATCATCTGAATGGACTCACTGATGAGGTTGAGCTGTATTTTCGTGGTCAGGGAGATGAAAGTCAAATATGTGTCTCTGGTTTCTGCTCCACACCAGTAAACTCCAGCATCTCTCACGCTCACATTACTGATGCTCACTGTAAAAACTCTCTCTTCATTTCTCTCAGATGAACCACCCATTTGTGTCACTTTAGATGAGCTGATGTTCTGACAGATGTGATTATCATCCTCTTTACAGAAATGAACTTCATATCCCTCTGGGATCTGACATGTGATGTTGACTTCTTCACCCAGATACACAGATTCAGTCACATTCTGTAGATATTTTGCATCTAAAAACCAATAGAAATGACTTAAAATCAGAACAAATATTTTATAAAACAAGATACAGTATCTGAGGTTCCTCACCGTGTCTGACGCTCAGCTGAAGTTCAGTGAAGCTCTCAGTATAGTTAGATACTTTCACTCCACACCTGTATGTTCCTGCATCTGCAGCTTTCAGCTCTCTAAAAAAACACCATCAAGACTCCTGCTCTGGTGTCGTCATATAAAGAAACATCTCCATTCTCCATCCATTCATCCTGAACTCCTGGATTCTTCCTTTCTGAACATTCCATCTGATTCTTTACAGATGTATCTTGGCTTGGTTTTGTATTGAGGATGTTCACACTTGATCATCAGACCACCTCCTGAGTAGCCAATCACTCTAGACACGCCCACTTTAGCTGTCAATCAGATGTTTTATTCATTTAAAATACACCTTATTAACTCAACATCCATCTCAATGTGACTCTGCATAGCCTCTATAGAAATGTTTGATGGCTACATTGCGATTCATCTGAATGGACTCACTGATGAGGTTGAGCTGTATTTTCGTGGTCAGGGAGATGAAAGTCAAATATGTGTCTCTGGTTTCTGCTCCACACCAGTAAACTCCAGCATCTCTCACGCTCACATTACTGATGCTCACTGTAAAAACTCTCTCTTCATTTCTCTCAGATGAACCACTCATTTGTGTCACTTTAGATGAGCTGATGTTCTGACAGATGTGATTATCATCCTCTTTACAGAAATGAACTTTATGTTCCTCTGGGATTCTGACATGTGATGTTGACTTCTTCACCAACATAGGAGTAGATTCTGTCACTCTCTTTGGGTATTTTGCATCTATAAACCAAAATAAATTACAGAAAAATCAGACCAAATACTTAAACATATACACATAAGATACAGTATTTGCGGTTCCTCACCGTGTTCTGATGCTCAGCTGAAGTTCAGTGAAGCTCTCAGTATAGTCAGATACTTTCACTCCACACCTGTATGTTCCTGCATCTGCAGCTTTCAGCTCTCTAAAAAACACCATCAAGACTCCTGCTCTGGTGCCGTCATATAAAGAAACATCTCCATTCTCCATCCATTCATCCAGAACTCCTGGATTCTTCCTCTCTGAACATCCAGTCTGATTCTTTACAGATGTATCTTGGCTTGGTTTTGTATTGAGGATGTTCACACTTGATCATCAGACCACCTCCTGAGTAGCCGCTCACTTTATACACACCTATTTTATCTGTCATAACATAGCAACAACATCTAATCAAATGTGCCATAAACAAAGACTTTAGAAACTTTCATGCTAGATTTAACTGAGCATTTGTTCTACTTACTAACAATATGTAGATGAACAGTTTTAATAATAGAGTAACTGTATGATTGTCTGTTGATCCAAACTCCACATAAATAAACTCCTCCATCATCTGGTGTCACAGCAGTGATTCTCACACTGAAGAGGTTCTGTCTGTCATCATAAATGCTCAGTCTTTCTTTCTGATCCCGTGTGTTAGTAGTGGAGATCACCTCATCAAAGATGTCATTTTCAGTTTTGAATAGGATCTTCCCATCATACCTTTGGTCCCATGAATATTCACAGCTGAAAGCAGCAGTTTTTCCACCATTTACTTTTATTGACTTTAACTCTCCACAACACGAATCTGTCAACAATCAAAGTTTTATTTGTGAACTGGGAGATCTAAATATAAACATGAAAAAAAGAAAGCACTGAAAAACTGATCTGACTAGCTTTTACTACTCACTCAAAATGTGTAGATGAACAGTATTAATAATGGGGTAGCTGTATGATTGTCCTCTGATTCCAATTCCACACAAATAAACTCCTCCATCATCTGGTGTCACAGCAGATATTTTCACACTGAAGATATTTTTATGTTTGTCATCAGAAATAGTGAATCTTCTGTTTGTCTTCCATCTGCTGTAAATCATCTCAATGGAGTCTTTTCCTACTTTGAATATGATCTTGGTATCATTGATATGTTTCTGTGAATATTCACAACTGAAGGTGGCAGTTTCTCCAATATTCACCATCATCCCTCTTTTTGACACTTTACAACATGAATCTGTAACACACAACAGATACATTTATTCAACAAAAATAAAAGCCTTGAAATAATCAGCAGTTTTACTACACAAAGACTTTATTCTTTAAATGACTGACCTTCTTTCACAATTAAAGTCATATCAATGAACCAGTGGCCTTTAACCCTAATCTGGTATTCTTCCAGCATCTTGTGTGTTCAGTTCTCTGAAGTACATCATGAGGTTTCCCTCACTGTTTCGAAACAGTGTGAATCGTTCCTTAGTAATCAATTTATCATAGTATTTATAATACATTTTTCCCCACTCAGTTAGCTTATACAGGTGTGTGTTTTCAGCAGAGTTACTGAACCAAAGTTCCCCAGAATCAACCAGAATGCTTCCTCCAGAATATCCAGTGACGCTAAAGCATCTCACTACATCTGTCAATCAGATTGATACTGTGATCAGAAAGATGATGAACAGAAAGCAGCATCATTACTGCAGTGATGAAAGAGAAAAGCGCTGACCTGAGATCAGGTAGAAAGTGAAGAAGATGAGGAGGATCTTCATTGTGACTTGAGTTCAGTCTTCTTTATGCTGAATGATCTCTGTGTGAATCTCTCTGTCTCTACATCTGTCTGCTTTAGTTACTTCCTCTTTATTCAGCTCTTTATCAGTAATGAGCAGCTTTACTGGCTCCTCCCACCATCACCACTGACTGAATATCACATTAATCACACTGAAAGAGCGCCACCTAGTGGATATGAAGGGGTATGTAAGACAGTTCTGAACTGGACAGTGAGGCCAAATAGATTTGAGTATCAGGGTGTGTAAGTAAAAACATTTTAAATGAATGTTAAAAACACAGAATATTGAGTCACTCTGTGCATAAGTGAATCTAGATGGCTTTTTTACTGCAAAGTAGATCACCCCAGTGAGATCTTGGAATGTACGTACACTAGGGTGACCATATTTTAGTTTTCCAAAAAGAGGACAGTTGGGGGCGGGGTTTGTGGGCTGGGACATGGGCGGTATAAGTAGCAGTATGTAGCAAGGTTTTTTGTTTTTTTTTGCTTATTTTGTTTTTATAATAAATAAAAATAAAACAAGTAGATATAATAGAAAATGAATAGGGAATGCTAGTGTTAGAGAATCATTTTTAAATAAAAATAAAACAAGTCAATAGAACAGAAGAATAATAGATAATGCTAGTGTTAGATGGTCATTATTTATAATAAATAAAATGAAAATAAGTAGAAGGAATAGAGAAAGAACAGACAATGCTAGTGTTAGAGGCTCTTTTATTTTCTTTATAAATAAAACAAGTAGTTAGAATAGAAATAGAATAGAGAGTGCAAATGTTCGAGGGTCAAGTTTTTTAATAAAAAAAGCAGATCAAATTAGAATTAGCATTAGAATAGAGAGTGCTAGAGTTAGAGGGTCAAATGAAGATGAAAGAGATGTCTTTGCAGCCATTTCTTGACAATATTAAGGACTCAGCTGCTTGGATTGAGTTGAGCAGGTCATCCCACCAGGAGAGAACAGTTAATGTAAAAGTCCATGAAAGTTTTTATCATAGGTTGAATGCAAAACGTTTCAATACAAGCATTTCAAGTGTAATTTACGCAATATTTCAAACCTTTAACCCACTTGGGAAAATTAACCCATGGCAACAGTTTAAAAGTAGCCCAATTCTTTGGAAAAAATGCAGACTTGGCAACCCTGCATCCAACAAGAGCTGCAGGAGTCAGATTTGACTGATCACAGGTCGAGGATAAGGAGAGATGACTGACAAGACCATGGAGTATTTGCTGCTCAACAGATCCTGAGCTCATTGACAAATATCTGATCCTGTAAGATGTGCTCCCTTTAGACAGAGTGTGTGTGATCGCGAAATCGAAAGTGAAAGTAAACAGCCTTAAACACCTATGACTTTGGTCAGGGAAAAGTATGGAAGAATAATCAGGACTTTTTTCAAAAGGAATTGCAAATTGTATTTTCAATTGCGTTTTCCACATGTAGGCGCATAAATTGTGACATAACCCAAATGCAATTGCAAATCTTGCATTACCATTTGAATTTTGGCTTTTGCGAACGCACAGTGACTGCCAAATTTCAAATGAAAAATCAAAGTCCATTTGCAACTGTATTTCCCATGTCTTACGAGCTATGAGCCTGTCATATTTAAATAGCAATATTAATTACCACATTTGCCTTTTCACTTTCTCTGCGTCTTGCATGTAACCTGCCAAAACTCAAATGGAATCGCAATTCCTTTTGCATTTGAATTTCCGATGTCTTCACGGAAAGATGTCAATCAATGTGAGGGGGCGGGACTATACTATGGGGCGTGTTTGTATTGGGAGGTGACGTCACTCACAGACGACTACGCTGAAAGCTTTGATCAATGCAGGTAATCGATAAAGGCTTTGCTATAGGCAGCTGCCAATCAGTTCATGCCTGTGTGAACGAACAGAAAACCTTCCTGGAACAATACATTTTTTTATAATAATAATAGTAGTAGTAGTAGTAGCCCTTTATTGTCACTAGTCACTAGTACCAGCAAAATTAGCCATCAATAAATTAGCCATCAATTAGCCATCAATAATAATTATAATAATCTTTTTTTTACCCCAAATGCAGCGGTTATACCCTGCTAACAGTGGGAGCAACAACGGTACGCACAATAGGTCAATATTCACTATACCCAAACGCTTTTCACCTGTCTCACTGTTTCTCTCATTACGAAAAAAAAAAATAAAAAAATAATAATAATCTTTGACTTTATCTTTCTCTCCTTCCCTTGCTAGCTTGTAAGTAGTCAATATATGCCAGCAAGTGTCAAATTTGATTGATGGCCCTTGATTTATGGCTTTTCCCCTCCCCCACGCGGCCCACCCACATCGCAACCACCCACATCCTGTTGACCACTCAAATGAGTTCCAGATGTTGGAATCGTCATGCGTGAATGTTTGTACAAATGTTTGTACTTGTCAGTCCGGCGACAGGAGATAAAATGAAGCCCTGAGAAATGTTTTGAAGATGTTATGCTCATCCGCGCGCCCCTCCCCATCTTGGAGCGGGCCCGTGGTGTCCGGTTTCGTGCTCTCTCTCCCTCTCTCTCTCTCTGTATGGTGGGAGCTATGTGAAAAAGATATTAAAGGCAATTTTAACAGATTATACGTGCATATCACAATACCCACAATATATTCTGTTGGTTAAAAAGAAATAATAAAATAGGCTATCAATGAGAAGGGGTAAAAAATGTTTAGCTTAACGAATAAAATGGTTAAAAAAATATAAATTTCATTTTCCAAGAGAAAAAAGTCTTCCTCCTCGCGCAAGCATCTTTGAATGAGCGGTTTACAAAATTGTGTTTAGTTTAAAGCTGGAAAAAAGTTCTCTCTCTTTCCCTCCGCAAGCATGTTCGTGTGTGTGTGTGTGTGTGTGTGTGTGTGTGTGTGTGTGACACAGGCATCCCCGTCCGTTGTGAGTGAGAAAACGGATATAGCTGTAAACAACAGAATTACCTTAAGTCCTTATATTTTAACTTATTTCACATCAAATAAAAGTTTCTTATTTTAAACATAATCTTCTATATTGTACACACGGTGTGATGAAACAAAAAGTCTTTCTGTATATTAAAAAAAAAAAGCTTCTTAAGAGTGTCAGGATGGCTTTGTGGGCTACATCATAGTGATGCAAACAGATTCATGTTGGTAAGCGTATCGAATCCCAGTGCCGGCAGAATTTTTTTTTTTTAATTATTTATCTAAAATTACAACTATTCAACCTTTTATTTTCGAATCGACGTTGATTGTGTTTACTTCACAACCTTTCGGAAAAGCGTTCCATTCCCCAAGGCATTGTTTGCATGTTTACAGTGCTAGGCAGGCGCGGACTGGCCATTGGGAGCACCAGGACGTTTCCCGGTGGCCTGGCGGCTGATTTGGCCCGCTGCCCTGTGTTTTTTTTTTTTTTTATTATTTTTATTATTTATATATATTTTTTTGCCTTCCCAATGTGCCAAAGTGATTGTGGCATTCCCTAATAAATTGATAATAAATCATAAATGGTTAGTCTTGACTGGCAGCGCGCGCTTCACGTCTGTTCCTTGCCTCCATCAAACGGTGCGATGCGCGGGACTCGAGGAAGGAGAGGAAACGGCCAGAAGAAACAGTTAAATGTAGCTAAATTACTAACTTGTTCAGGGCTTCAAGTGCAGGTCAGTTTCATCTGTAATACGCTACTGTAGTTTTGTCTTTATTAACCTAGTTGAGTATTAAACTATTATATTCATTATCGATTGGAAAGTTCCATTAATAAATTTAGCAGGCATATATTCACATGGATTTATTGTATAAAAAGGAGGAGCTAGAGCAAACAGCAACACAAAAATATCAGTCAGCCCAAAAATACAATAGTGTGTTCAGTATTAGGATTTTCAATGTACTAAGTTTGGCATTTAGGCACTTTAGAAAATTTGTTTTAATATATTTGTATGAATTATAGTTTGTTTAAAAATTGGGTATTTAAGTCATTTTAAGAGAAATATCATTATGTGCAAACAAATTGCAATGATGGTTGTTTTGCAACAAGGTGAACACAGTTCTGTTAATAACAGTAAACCTGCTGCTGGTAAAGAAGTGACAGGGACAAGAAAAAAGGAGTGACAGAGATATTGGAGAAAATGAAGAAAAGGAAAAGGGAAGTGAAGGTGCCGTTAAAAAGAGAACCTTTAATTATTTTTCATGGCCTTGACTAAAGACTTAAACCTTTTTATTTGATGGTCATACAAATAGGCTAATAGGGTTGTCCATGTTTAATATTTGTTGTGGGTGTATGGGATGGCCTGGATGAGTGTGAGATTTCCCGGCCTGAAATTTTGTCCCAGTCCGCCCCTGCTGCTAGGTGTTTGTATAACTGTTTCAGCCGTGACGAAATAAATTAGACACGCCATAATGTCCCGGTTATTTTCATAGACTTTCAGGTTCTGCTTCACATGTGCTAGTAATTTGGAAATGTATCTTATTTTTTCAGTTACAGAAGCTCTCTCTCTCTCTCTCTTCTCTGCTCTCATCTCTCTCACACACACACATAGTAGGCCTACAGTGTAATTATCTAAAGATAATTATACATTTTACAACCCATCACAGAAAAACTTTACATCTTAGAAAATAAATAAATAATTAATGTGCTTTATAAGTAATTTACTCATGGGATCAATAAAATGTTCCCCCTCTCTCTAGGGCACTTGCCCCACACCGTAGGTTAAACAAGTACACAGACACACATTCAGTCATCCCGAGTCTTATTTTCTTCTATTAAATGAAAATAAATAAATAAATCATGCGATTACACGCTATATAAAACAATGCAAAACATTGACACTAGTTTTAGTCGTCACTAAAAATATAAAAACGTTGTACATTTTACCAGGAGCGGAAAAAAGAGTTTGGCATGTTAGAAAAAAGTTAACAAAAGGGGAAAACAATATATATTTAATAGGCCAAACGATAAGGGCTATTGTGGACCCGACAAGTCCGGACATGTCAAATTTCTATGTTTTATTCACATTTATTTGTATATTTTATTTGTATTTGTATCACAGAAAATTAAAGTTTCTACATTATATTAGAACCTTTAATATTTATATTTACATTGTATTAATGAATTTATACTGCATCATCCCCTAAACCTACCCATCACAGTAAACTTTCTTCATTTTTTTTTATATTTTCATAAACATCATTTAGTATAATTTAATTAAAAAAATAAAAAATATGTTTACAAAATGTTCCTAAGTTGGGAAATTAAGTCCTGCTTTGAGCTCTTCTAACTCACAAGAGTAAAATGTCAGTCTTGATTTGGGCAAGCTGACACACACACACGTTGGTTTTTATGTTTTCTGGGGACGTTCCATATATAGTCGTAATGATTTTGTACTGTACGCCTACCAAAATTCTGCACACACCCCTTTTTAAATAAAATATTGTTTGCAAAATATCTTAATTATGAGGATTTCATCATAAACCACATTTACGTTGTTATATCAGAGTAATACCCACATCATTATTTAAATTTGTGTACTGATAAATCATATAAACACACATACATAAACATTCATGCTGCTCACATATTATTGTAGCACAGTATAATCAGACTTTAGCCATTAATACGCTTTTAAGATTCTGAAAAACACCAATGGTAATACATAATATAATTATATATGACACCATGTTACTAAGGAATTCATTCATCATACATTTTAAACACACATTCACCATTTATGAATGGTAACATTCACCGTTTATTGAAACTTATAAAACACATCATTAACTTCTTTTAAAGATGTTAATAAATAAGTTTGATTATATGTAATGTACTATATAAAAATAAACATTTACAAGTCTTAGGCGATAATAAAATGTCTTACATTTTCTTTCTGTGAACAATGATGTCCAAATGTTTCCAACAAAATAGATAAATAAAACAAAAAATGTTTAAGTTATAAACTTTATTAAATATAAACAAAACTCAACAGATCCTCCCAGGGTTAAACACCATTGTGAAATGAATGCTTCAAGGCCCACACAGAGACCGGGAGGAGTCCATAACAGCTCATGTGTCAAGCTAGTCTGCTATTATAGTCTGCTATGAGTGAACGAAGACATCTTTAAAAAAAATTATTATTATTATTAAAGTATAATCTTAAGAGTGTAAATAAGATCTTTCAAACTTAAAAGTCTGGGTTAGATGAAATCTTAAAGGTTTTTTAAATAAAATATTTTTACTTATCTGTTTGCAAATTTAACCTTAATTGTGATTTTTATTCAACAGTACCTGTTCAAATTTTAGTTTATCATTTTAAACTAAAATTGTACTTAGTTTATTTTATTTCAAAGCATTCTTCCCCCTTAAAAGGCTAAATAAAATGTTAGACTATTACTAGGGTGAGCCTGCGTTCTAGTTCGGTGCTTCTGTAGTTGTATATGTTCATACTTTTTTTTTGAACCGACCTTTATCATCGTGATAAATATCATATGCCTATACTATCAATATACTATTGGTTATCTACTGAAAATATATGTAGAAATATACAAAATGTGATGTATGTATCCGTTTTGAAGAGAGATGACTTTTGCAGGCACCAACACTATCCCCCATAAAGCGCATTTAAAATGTTTGTTTAAGTCAACTACAGACATGTCACCACGACGCGCATTCTTTGGAGTTGTAAACTGCTCTTGAATGAATCAGCACATGTGAGGATCAATGGGTTAATTACGCTTTAAAAGCACAGAACAAGGTAAATGAATGACCGCCGGTATGAAAAATACATACGTTGTTAAAACCTATATACAATATGTATTAAATTACTTTTTTCTTACGCCACTACATCTAGAGCTCTTGTTCAGACAGCTGATGATGATGTGCACATTTTATTTGTCGTACTCATTTCTTTCGTCATTTCCGCTTGAGATTAAAGTGTCGGTAATGTGAACACAATTAAGAAACATAAAAATATACTACATCCCCTTTGAAAAGGTTATAGACGTAGTCTTTTATACAGGAAATATGTTTGCACAACATAAATACGTATTAGTATAACAAATACCTAATACTGAAATCCTCCCTTCTAAATATATTTAATGTTTATAGTTTTAGTGTTGATTTTGATGGTCTACCCCAACAGCTGATACCACTCTATACTTTTTTCATTGTTTTTGCACAGTTTTTTAGATGAAGTCAATCATGCAGCAAGTGAAAACGAGAACAAATACACTATAAGATAATTAAGTCAAGAGAGTGTTTAAACTGAGATTGTGATGTACAGATTACTGGTCTGTCTACAAAGAGGCCATGAGACACAAGGCCTCGATCTTACTATTTCACTGCTACATCTACTTCATTTAGAACACAAAGTTGCACATTACAAGTTGAAGATAGTGTGGAAACACTATTTTCTTTGCACGTGTCTCTAAACATGTCTTTAATAAAATCACTGTTGTTTTAAGCGAAAGCGATGATCCAGTCCGTTTTATTCAGTAGTTGTGTTTTAGGCGTCTGCCTTTTAGTTTTGTTCCAGGAAACAGGTACGGCTGTAACTGTGCGTCGTCATGTCTGTCTGCTCTTCTTTAAGAAAGCATGCGGCTGGCAGTTTTTAACATGTCTTAATTCTCTTATTTATCACAATAGCAAATGTTTGTTTAGCTTAAATATTAGTCAGTTACAAAGTGTCAGGCATGATGCTTATATGTATTTTTAAATAATTACGATAAAGTTACAGGTTTCATATGGATATGACAGATTATGTTTTGTTCAGTAATAATATTATATGATGATCAATAGACAATGCGTTAAGAACATAAATCAGTAATAAAATATTCCATTGAATGTCACTAAGACAAATTCTGTAACAGCGTTCATAAATGTATATAAGCGTACAAATCTTTATAGTGACAAGAAGAACAATACGGTCTAACAACACAAACGCAATTGCTTGTTCTAACTGTTTCACACACACCAGACTAATTCCTGCTAACTACACCTAAAACTGCTAGATATCTTGACTTTATCCGTGTGTTTAACGCTAGGCCTTGTCACATCGTTGTGTGATATAAATCGCAAAGTTTTTTTTTCATAGGGCTACGCTTTGAAACCAGAATAATTCCATGTCTTTGCGCATTCTTTCTGTTTGAATTTGTTTACTGCAGTTTCACCGCTCTTGTTGTATTTTCGCTTTGCATCCTAGTTTTTCTTTCATGTTAGCGGGCTTTTCGTCCATATTTCTGTGAATTTGCTTGATTTTTTAAAATATGGCTTCAACCCGCCGTCTTCATTCGAGACATTTACGTTATATTATTAACACTATCCTAGTTTATATCATGTATGATCGTTTTCACGATAATTATTTCCGTCTACGCTCGTATTCAGTCTCTTTTCTTTTTAGAAAATGTATTAAAAATATATTTGTAAATTGCTCACTTGTAAGTCGCATCGGAAAAAAGAAAAACAATATATTGTTGGATAAACGCTGAAGTAGTGAAGAAAATGATCAAATTTGAGTGTGAAGATTAAACACTTATTCAGGAAACCCACAGAGAGAGACACACGAAACTGAGACTGAAGATGAACATTTATTCAGTGCTGAAACTCGTTACTAGACCCGGTGATTTTTTTATGAATGGCGGTGAGAATTTGAGATTGCTAGTGCTGTCATAAAAACGCCCAACGGTTGTGTTGTAATTATATAACAGACTGTAGTCTGACGTGCAACATGTCTGCTGTTACAGTACTGTTTTAGTTTCGATTCACTGTTAGTGCTAGCTGCGCTGTGATTGGTTAACTTTGAGCTGCTTTAATTTGCATTTGGAAACACAACATTCGTCATTAGAAACGTTTATAAATATGTTGTTTACAAAGAGAAGTTTCAGTGTCTCATAATCCTTCAGAAATCATTCTAATATGCTGATTTGCTGCTCAAGAAACCCTTCTCATTATTATCAATGTTTTGCTGCTTAATATTTTTTGTGGAAACAATGATACCACTCAAACATTTGTATACGATTAAAAAAAAAATCATTAAATAATTTTATTCATGCATGAAAGTGATAAAGTGAGTGAATACATTTAAAATGTATTTACATTTTAAATGTAAATACAGCTTTCCTGTAGCTCAAATGTAGAGCATGGCGCTAGCAACGCAAAGATCATGGGTTCGATTCCCAGGGAAAGCAAGAGCTGATGAAATGTAAAACTGTAACTTGAATGCAATGTAAGTCGCTTTGGATAAAAGCGTCTGCAAAATGCATAAATGTAAATGTAAAATGATTTATATTTAATAAATGCATTAGCAAATTTAATTAATATATTTGATAAATGCAAATAAATGCTGTTCATTAAACTTTATATTTATCAAAAAATCCTGAAAAATAAAGTGTATCACCATTTCCACACAAAATATGAAGCAGCAAAATTGTTTTCAACATTGATAATAATCAGAAATGTTTCTTGAGAGTCAAATAAATTGTAATGATTTCTATTCTATAAGATCATGCGACACTAAAAACTGGAGTAATGATGAAGAAAATTATGCTTTGCATCACAGGAATTACATTACATTTTATAATATATTAAAATTGAAAATTTTTTTTTTAATTTGTAATTATATTTCACAATATTGCAGTTTTTTTTTTTGTTACTTTAATCAAATAAATTCAGCCTTGATGAGCAGAAGATATTCATTCAGAATCATTAATTGTAATGTTTCCAAACTTTTGGCAGGTACTTTAATAATAATAACAATTCTATATACTATATACTTTAATATATTATAGTACTTTATTATAATATATTATATTGTTATCATGATTATTAAGTGCTGCTTTTTATTTTTTACAGGACAATAGTATGTATTCTTACAGTATAAGATATATATTTTAATGTGCTAAAATATATGTTTTTAAAAAGTGCTGGGGGCGTGACTTGTGGGCGTGACTTGTGGGCGTGGTCAGATTTTCCTTCTTTTTTGTCTCTAGCTGATCGCATGCCTGATCAGGATACTGAGAGAGATGAGGACAGGAAAACAGTATTTAACAGTTCTGAACAGAGTACAAATGATGATTATCAAGCTTCATGTGTCTAATCATAATGGCTGGTTGAATTCCTGTCTGTTTAAGAGCTGCTATAAGAGAGTCTTTATTAACTGTACGTGTCAAAAGCTGTTGTGTCTCTGCATTTAGAGTGGAAACTTTACAGTATATTCTAGAAGTGTCACTCAGGGGGTTTTATTTCCTATTCTCATCACGGCCTCACGTAAACTGAGATGACAAACTATTTTAAACATGAGATAGAAGCAACATGAACAGCAGTGGAAACTTTAGAGTGTCTCATGATTCAACACACCACAGGACGTCTATGCATTAATACCAACAGTACCATGTGATGATCTGTGATCTCTGTTTTAAAGGAACTAGTTCAGTCTTGTGTGGTAAATTACCGTAGTGTAATCAGAGTGAATACAGTCCTGACTTAAAGCCAATGTAGCATCACTGACAGAATCTTCATGCTTCTGGAAACTGACAGTAGCGTACAGGAGCTCATCAGAGGGGATTGTGGGTAACTGTGAGTGAGCGTCACCTTGTCTCTCGTGTCTTAATTTGCACACAGTCAGAGTGAATCCACCGATCAGCAGCAGAATCACACACACACTAATAATGATGATCATGGAGAAATCTGACAATAAAACAAACACAGAGTGCTAATTATAGAGAAACACAGAGATACAGTATACATATTTGAAATAGTATCTACATAAATATTTGGTAACACTTTATTTTAGGGTCTCTTGACAAGTTGCTTATTAGCATGCATATTTCAATGCCTTATTCTACATGACCTTATTCTACATCCATAATCCTACCCAATACCTAAACTTAACAACTACCTTACTAACTATTAATAAGCAACAAATTAGGAATTTATTGAGGTAAAAGTCATAGTTAATAGTGAATAAGTGTTTTATTCTAAAGTGTTACCAAATATTCTAACTGATGATGTTTATGTTCAGTTTACACATTTATCAAGAACATGAGCTAAAGTGATGTCTAATCTGTAGCATAAAGCTGCTCTGCTTCTGATAAAGAAATCCATCTCGGCGTGTTTTTATATCCAACACAAATATCTGTTTTAAAGCAAGGCCTTTGGTGACGTGTGATGATCTATTACTGTACTTTTACTATTATTATGTACAGTATTTCATTAGGCCTATATGTTAAAGCTAAAATACTCTGCAGTTGAATGAGTGTATTTTAGTCTCTCTTCTGCAGAACTGTTTACGTTCACCTTCATCTCTCTGTCTCTGTTGAGTCTCATGTGGTCTGTGGGTTCCCTGAATGAACTTCGTTAATTCTTCACAGCCAAATTAAACTAAGACTCTGAACCTTCAGCTGAGTATCTCTAAACCAGGGGTGCTCCAAAACACTTATCTAGAAGTTTCTAGAAATCCTGAAGACCTCGATTAGCTGGTTCAGGTGTGTTTAATTAGGATTGGAGCTAAACTCTGTCAGATAGTGGAGCACGATTGGATACCCCTGCTTTAGGCATGACCACTTTGTCTGTCAATCACAAATATCACATAATCAAATCAGACTGTAGAAACTTGTATACCAATTCACGAGTTCACACTTATAATTAGCTGGAGTATAGTAATGCGTATTTGGCGTGCTGTCCGGGGAAGGGCCCAGAGTACCCCCCGTAAAAGTGTAGTAAGAACACGAAGTGAGGAGAAAGGGCGGTGGAGGGATGCTGATTAACCGTCAATGGATAGAGGTATGTCAGCTGAAGGAACTGGTGTATGCTGGGACCAAACTCTCTGCAAGCCCCCATATATCAACAAAAAAAACGGCGGCCCCCCAACCACCAAAGACTGCAGGCCCAGCTCTCCTTCTTCCCCTGAGAGCTCTCCAACCGCTGCCACAACGCCAGGGCCCAAACCCTCCTCCATCGGCTGTAGGTGAACCAAAAACAACTGATAACAGCTCTCAGTGATATGTGTCGGGTCCCCGCTATATTAGCAGCAACATTCACAAATGTTTACAAAACAAGCGGGAACCCAGTATGCCTGTAGCCTTCTCTATTTCTGTTTTATCACATGATAGAAAGTCTAAGGCCTTCTCAAGCCGTACGGCTGACCCATCTAATCTGCGGCCTGTAATGCATCAATCTAAGATTGCTGTAGAGACAAAATGTAATTCCATCAAGTTAGCATTTTTAAACATTCGCTCACTAAAAATAAATCATTTGTGATCAATGATTTAATAACCACAAACAACCTGGATGTTATGTTTCTAAATGAAACATGGCTTGAAGACAGCTGCAGTGCAACAGTCCTAAATGAAACAGCCCCTCCTAACTTTAATTTTATAAGTGTCTGCAGGACTGTTAGGAGAGGTGGAGGTGTAGCTGCTCTATTTAAAGATGTTTATCAATGCAAGCAAGTGTCATTTGGTCAGTACTTGTCTTTTGAATATCTAGGTATTGTGCTGAAAGGTGCCCCACGCATTCTGTTTATCATCATTTACAGGCCTCCAAAATACTCTCCAGCCTTTGTTGAAGAGTTCACAGAACTGTTATCAATGATTTCCTCAGAGTTTGACTGTTTTGCTATTGCAGGGGATTTTAATATTCATATAGATAATGCTGAAATCAAAACTACAAAAGAAATTATAACTGTTTTAAACACTTTTGACCTGATTCAGCATGTGCATGGACCCACACACAATCGAGGACACACTCTAGATCAGTAGAGGTCTAAACATTTCATCCATTGTTATTAAGGATGTAGCACTGTCTGATCACTTCTGTATTTTCTTTGATATACTGATCTCTGTCACCACTGAATCTAGATCTGTCTCTGTCAGAAAGAGATGCATTAATGAGAACACTAGTGTGCTATTTATGGAGGCTATATCTTCAACACCAAGCATTTCTGCAGACTCTGTTGATCTTCTCCTGGATTCATTTAACTCAAAAGTTAAGAATGTTATTGATGATATAGCTCCGATAAAGGTCAGTGAGAAGACAGGCAGACAAAAATAATTTTGTAGAAAATCAACAGCAGTTCAGAGTATGAAAAGGCAATGCAGAAAAGCTGAGCGGATGTGGCGGAAGACGAAACTTGAAATTCACTATAGCATCTATAAAGACAGCCTTCATGCTTTCAATGTGGAACTAGCCACAGCTAGACAGACCTTCTTCTCAAACCTTATAAACAGTAACTTAAACAACACTCGTACTCTTTTTGCTACTGTTGAGAGACTGACAAACCCCCCAAGTCAGATTCCTAGTGAAATGCTCTCCGACAGCAAATGCAATGAGTTTGCTTCCTTCTTTTCAGAGAAGATCAGTAATATCAGAAAGGAGATTGGCACATCTTCCTGTAATACAGAGGTCACACAGATTCGACCGCAATCTCAAAAAGAAGTGACTATGTCTGTTTTTGAAACAATTGATAGCAAAATTTTGGAAGAAATGGACGATGACATGCGGACCACAAGGCTCAATTCTTGCACCGCTCTTGTTTAGCCTGTATATGCTCCCACTAAGTCAGATAATGAGGAAGAACCAAATTGCCTATCACAGCTATGCTGATGATACCCAGATCTACCTGGCCTTATCTCCAAATGACTATAGCCCCATTGACTCCCTCTGCCAATGCATTGATGAAATTAACAGTTGGATGTGCCAAAACTTTCTTCAGCTAAACAAGGAAAAACTGAAGTCATTGCATTTGGAAACAAAGATGAAGTTCTCAAGGTGAATGCATACCTTGACTCTAGGGGTCAAACAACTAAAAATCAAGTCAGAAATCTTGGGGTGATTCTGGAGACAGACCTTAGCTTCAGTAGTCATGTCAAAGCAGTAACTAAATCAGCATACTATCATCTCAAAAACATTGCAAGAATTAGATGTTTTGTTTCCAGTCACGACTTGGAGAAACTTGTTCATGCCTTTATCACCAGCAGGGTGGATTATTGTAATGGTCTCCTCACCGGCCTTCCAAAGAAGACCATTAGACAGCTGCAGCTCATCCAGAACGCTGCTGCCAGGATTCTGACTAGAACCAGAAAATCTGAGCATATCACACCAGTCCTCAGGTCCTTACACTGGCTTCCAGTTACATTTAGGATTGATTTTAAAGTACTTTTACTCGTTTATAAGTCACTCAATGGCCTAGGACCTAAATACATTGCAGATATGCTCACTGAATATAAACCTAACAGACCACTCAGATCATTAGGATCGAGTCAGTTAGAAATGCCAAGGGTTCACACAAAACAAGGGCAGTCCGCTTTTAGCTATTATGCCGCCCGCAGTTGGAACCAGCTTCCAGAAGAGATCAGATGTGCTAAAACATTAGCCACATTTAAATCCAGACTGAAAACTCATCTGTTTAGCTGTGCATTTGTTGAATGAACACTGTGCTACGTCCGAACTGACTGCACTGTATTTTATGTATAATCATTTTCTATTTAACTGTTTTAAATTTAATTTTAAATCAATTTCTATAACATTTTAAAATTCCTTGTTTTTATTATTTTTAATTACTTGTTTTTATTGCTGTGAATGACTATTTCACTTTCTTTTATGTAAGCACTTTGAATTACCACTGTGTATGAAATGTGCTATATAAATAAACTTGCCTTGCCTTGCCTTGCTGTATTTATACCTATGGTGTTGATTAACTTGAGTGCACTCCTCTTGTGTTAATTAGGCTAAGTATCTGAAATGCTCCTCCCGGACTTCGTTAATAAAACATCATTTTTGACTGAGTGTTTGTTTTACTTACTAATAATATGCAGATGAACAGTAGCAATAATGGAGTAACTGTATGTGTCTCTGTTGATCCAAACTCCACATAAATAAACTCCTCCATCATCTGGTGTCACAGCAGTAATCCTCACACTGAAGATATTTTATGTTTGTCATCAGAAATACTGAATCTTTCTTTCTTCTTCCATCTGCTGTAAATCGTCTCAATTGAATATTTTTCTTCTTTGAATATGATCTTTAAATCATTAATGTGATTCTGTGAATATTCACAGCTGAAATTTGCAGTTTCTCCAATATTCACCATCACTTTCTTTGACACTTTACAACATGAATCTGTAATTCACATAGAGAAATATATTTTTATGAATATAAATGCTTTGAAATTATCAACAGTTTAACTAAAAGACTTTAATCATAAAATGACTGACCTTGTTCTACATTCAAAGTCATATAAATACGCTGGTTGTGAAGAACATCAATTGCGTATCTTCCAGCATCATGTTGATTTAAATCTCTGATGAAGATCATGAGTTTTCCCATATTGTTTTGATACAATGTGAATCTTCCTTCATTAATCCATTTATCATGTTTTTTATCATTTATTATTGTTCTCCACTCAGGTCATTTGGCCATATATTTAGCAGAGTAACTGTACCAAAGTTCCCCAGAATCAACAAGAAGGCTTCCTCCAGAATGTCCAGTGATGCTAAAGCATCTCACAGCAGCTGTCAATCAGATTGATACTGTGATCAGAAAGATGATGAACAGAAAACAGCATCATTACTGCAGTGATGAAAGAGAAAAGCTCTGACCTGAGATCAGGTAGAAAGTGAAGAAGATGAGGAGGATCTTCATTGTGACTTGAGTTCTGTCTTCTTTATGCTGAATGATCTCTGTGTGAATCTCTCTGTCTCTACATCTGTCTGCTTTAGTTACTTCCTCTTTATTCAGCTCTTTATCAGTAATGAGCAGCTTTACTGTCTCCTCCCACCATCACCACTGACTGAATATCACATTAATCACACTGAAAGAGCGCCACCTAGTGGAGGATACAGTGTCTGATACTGAGAGCTCATACAGGCTTCATGTTCTCTATATAAGGACAAATGACACTGAATCAAATCAATCAGCAATATTCAAATCCTCCAGTAGAGGGCAAAGATATAATGTGCATAGGGGGCCTCAGTAAACTTGCAAAGCAGTTTCAACATTAACATCATTTTAAATATAAAGTAAAAAAACAAAACCTGATGAATATGCCACAAACACAAGACAGCACAAAATATACCATTGAGTAACAAAGGCTGATCCACTCTCATAAACAGAAACATCTCAATCAACTTCAAGTCTTTATTAAATAGTGTCCATTAACGGTGGGAAATCTGACATCCACAATCTGCTTTTCCAGTGAATCATAGAGATTGTGATCTTTTATGTCCTCATAATAATATTAAAACTACTACAATGACTGCCTACTTATGACAGTGTTTAGTGCCACATAAAAAAAAAAAAAAATAAAAATCTAAGATTAAAGTCGAAATTAAAGTTGTAATATTTTTGAGGAAAAAGACAAAATTACGAGAATAAAGTCTTAGCAATACGAGAATAAAGTCAAAATTACGAGAATTGAGTTGTAGCAATTACAAGATTAAAGTTGTAATATTTTGAGAGTATAGCCTATATTGCGCATGCAAATGCCTGGATTGGGAGAAATGATGGTGAACTAAATCAACATCTAAACCTTAGTTAATTCTCAATAAGATCTTCTGTAGATGTCTGACAGAAAATAAGTCAGTCTGGTTATTAATAATTGGAGCTGGTGATGCTGTTTGTGGGGTTGTTAAATCAGATTTTGAGATATGTAATGTCTTTTATTTCAGTTGATTTCATCTAAGGCTGTGTCTGTCAGTTGTAGTAGTTCTTGTGTTTCTCTTTTCTTCAGTGATTCTGGTTGTTAACAGCAGGTGTTCATCACTAATGCTCAATCAGCACTTAATTAATCACTTAATTACTTAACTGCAAGTTTTAAAACTTACATGGTTTAAGCCAAGGGGAATTTGTTTACTCAAACAGTTTGAGTTACCCTAACTTGTTGGTTTTTACAGTGTACCAATGCGATGCGATACGATTCACCCCTATTATGATGATGGCTGGCGATTTAGCAAATACTTTAGAAATTATGCATCAGGATACAAATGCCAACTTGTATCCGATGCACACTTTTTTAAATCGATGCATTGCATTGTTAACTTTTCTGCTGATGCACCGATGCGAATTGGTGAATCCTACTCTGCATACATCGTCCTCTCAGATCTGGAGTGCAGGTTGAGAAGCAGTAGGCGGGAGGTAGGGGCTACAGGGTGATAATGGTTGTGTGGAGAGACAGTCAGATACCCCTTTCCACCAGCAGGAACCAGGTGCTAGTTCAGAGCCAGTGCTACTGCCAGTTCTTAGTTGGTTTGACTGGCGAGCCCTTTAAGAACTGGTTGCTTTTCCACAGGCTAGAGAGCCAATGCAGAGCCAGGACTTACGTCACTGAATACGTTTCATGTTTTGTTTCACTAGCGCGGCAGCGCCAAACACAACAGACTTGTTCGAGGTGCATTGCGCCACGTAGATCGATCGGCACACAACACACTAAAGCACCACGAGAGCGATCCAAAAGCATAAAGAGCCGTCAGCTTTCCAGTCGCTCACGCAGCACCCCGATGCCTCGCACCGAACGGTCCGCGTAGCGCCGATCCATCCTGAACAAGCCTAAACAAACTATCAACAATGGCGGACGTTGTGTTGTTATTGACGTTCATGGCTTTGCGAATCTACAACGGCATCCAAACACGGCAAATCCAACGTTTCCGTGTTTAGCTGCTATTTCAAATATGGCGGTCCAAAGTTTCGTCTTGTTGTTCACGGTAACTCCGCCCCCAGCCCCTAACGCAAGCGGTTCTTCCTTCTAGCCCAGCAATGTTTTGGTGCTACTTACGAACCGCTTTTCCTGGTTCGGAGCTGGTGCTTTGAGTGTCGAAAGACAAAGAACCGGTTTGAAACTAGGCTCTGGCTCCGAACCAGCACTGGAACTGCCTTGGTGGAAAAGGGGTAAAAGTGGGTGTGAGGTGTGAGACTGGGCTTTTCAGACCTGCAGTTTGTAGGTCTTCAGGCAGTTGTTGATTCACCTCAGTGCTGGGGGGTGGCATCTTGTAGCTGGCGATGGCTTTCAGGCCTTTCCACACAAATGCAGGGTCGTTCGCCGAAAACTGTTTTTTCAGGTTTTCAGAGTAGCTTCTCTTAGCCACTCTGATCTTCTTTGTCAGTGTGTTTTTGGTCTGGGGAACCTGTCTGAGTTTTGCAATGAACCATGGCTTATCGTTGTTGTATGTTAAATAAGTCCTGGTGGGAAACACATGTCCTCACAGAAAGTGATGTAGGATGTAACGGTGTCAGTGAGCTCATCCATATCAGTGGCAACAGCTTCAAAAACACTCCAATCATTGCAGTCAAAACAGAGTTGTAATGTGCACTCTGTTTCATTGGTCCATCTCTCTAAGTCCTTACCACAGTCTTAGCAGATTTATGTTTTTGCCTGTAGGCCGGGAGAAGATGAGTCCCGTGATCAGAGAGTCCCAAAGCCACTCGGAGGACAGAGTGAAATGCATTCTTTAAAGCAGTGTAGTAAAGGTCCAGTATGTTACTTTCTCTTGTGGGGCATGTGATGTGCTGTCTGTATTTAGGCAGTTCATAGGTGAGATTCGCTTCTTCAAAATCACAGAGAATGCTAATTAAAGAGTCTGGGTATCATTGCTCCGTGTCTGAAATCAGATAAGCCAGCTGTTGCAGCGCTGTGTTTATACACGCTTGTAGAGGAATGTAAATAGTCAGCAGAATAAACAAGAAATAACCCCACAGTGAATAGAAAGGCTTAATCAAGAGAGCTTCCAATTAGGGCAGCACATCTTCTTTAACACTGTCACATCCGTATACCAGCCTGCATTGATATAAAAACATAATCCACCACCTCTCGATTTCCCCGACAAGTCAATGACGTGATCTGCTATAAACAGCTGGAAGCCCGTTAGATGTTACATGCTGTCCAGTAAAAAGTCTGAATGCTCAAAAGATAGCTTGGTGTGTTGTGTCTGATGTCTAGGAGTTTGTCTCTAGTAAAACTAATCGGCAAGAAGTTACTTAAAACGGGACAAAGAAAAAAAAAACAGTTAAAGTACTGAAGAGCTCCAAACCATTCATGGTGCCATCTTGGACGAAACAGACATGATCTGACTGATCAGGATAACTGCTGTCATGTGGACGTCCTTAAGTTTTGTAACTTGTGCTATAAAAAGGCAAATGTGTTTAAATCTGAACATCTCTCTCCTGTGTTTCTGGTCAGCATCACTGATGACAGTTTAACAAAAACACAAAGAATGAAATGCTGAGACTTGAGGTTATCTTTATATCCTTCTCTCTAGCTTTGGTCATAATCACATCTACTTGAAAAAAATGGGCTCATACAATTATCGACAACATGAAAATTTTCACTCCTCCAGGTTCACCGTTTCATTTCAAAAATAAAGGAGGCATGTAAATCTGTGTCATTTGCAATTAAACAGAACAAAAGATAAAATCTATTTTTCACTATATCAACCCAAATGAAAAAATACTATAGTAAATTTACTATAAAAAGTAGTAACATTTCTATAGTATAGTAAATTACTATAGTGTTTTTGAACCATACTATAGTAAAGGTACTATAGTAAATTGTGGGAATTAAAATACTATAGTAATTTATAGTAAATTTACCATAGAAAATGTAGGAAAAAAAATCTATAGTAAATACTATAGTGTTTTTGAACCATACTATAGTAAAGATGCTATAGTAAAATGTGGGGGGGGAAAGTACTATAGAAATTTATAGAAATTTACCATAGAAAATGTAGTAAAAAAATATATATAGTAAATGCTACAGTGTCTTTGAACCATACTATAGTAAAGATACTATAGTAAATTGTGGGGGGGGGGGAGTACTATAGAAATTAATATAAAATTTACCATAGAAAATGTAGTAAAAAAAAAATATAGTAAATACTACAGTGTTTTTGAACCATACTATAGTAAATATACTATAGTAAATTGTGGGGGGGGAGTACTATAGAAATTAATAGTAAGTTTACCATAGAAAATGTTGTAAAACTTATCTGGTAAATACTACAGTGTTTTTGCACCATACTATAGTAAAGGTACTACAGTAAATTGTACTAACTTATGAATGGTAATGTGCTGTGGTAATCCTACTATAGTAATATTGACAAATTACTTTAGCCATTACTGTAGTAAATTTTCTAACAGATTTTCTAACACTCCAGTATAGGATACTACAACATATACTAATACAACGCATACAAATTCCTTAAAATGAACAACACCAAACAACATCTTAAGTAATTTTTTTTTTTTTTGTTCTTGGCTGTGTTGTTTAACTTTTGCCCGACATTGCTGTCAAGCAGAACTGGGAGTTTAGCCTTGGCACCCCCAGAAAACACACACACACACAAACACACGTTAATGTATTACTGGTAAATGCACTTTTTTTTGTGTCTTAATTACAATTTTTATTGACTCTTACTTGTTATATCCTAAGTCTTTCTTGGGATGGATGGCTTAACTGGAATGCCTTTTGATGACTGAACCCCAGTCACTGAATGTTTTCAGGCCCATGTCTCTAATATGTAGATAAAAGTACACAAGATCCAAGAAACATGCAGTCTGGAGAAGGCAACCCTTGTGTGTTGGAGGTTGCTATGGGGTGCAAAGATTTGCATATACATATTTTTAAAGCATACATTTAATCTTAAACTATATTCATACTATATTCATGCTAGTGAAGTGCTGCTGCTTCTTTTTTCATCATTGGGCTTCAGTGTTTCCTTAAAAAAAGAACAATAGCATAAAACATGTAAATACTACTGATTTGAGTGATGTACAGTGGAAAGAAAAAAGAACCACATTCTCATTTAAAAGCTATGCATTTTTTTCTGCCTTCAGTGCAAAAGCTGACAAAATACTATTGAACTTTTTATTAAATATCACATTACGTCATATAATTAAAGTGAGAAAAAAAATTGACTTCTACTAACGGTAATTACACCGCGGTCAAGTGAGCCGCCACCTGGATTTTGCTGCACGTCTGTTTGTGGTATTACGGTACGGAGACACGAAGCGGCCAAAAAGCTGACGAAGACCTATATTTCAGCGGTTATGAATGAAATGTGCCCCAAACCACAAATGATAAAAGATACAGTTATATTATATTCAAATATATTAGACTGTGGAGTTTTCCATAAAAATAAAGTCTGCTAAAATACATTATAGAACTGATTATTTCCTACTTAATAATGCATTGTGACAGATTTTGTCTTTAATTTTCTTCCAAATTCTACAGTAAAACCCAGTGAAAGTTGACATGGACAGAGTCAGGGTCATCCTGAAGAAGAATTAATTAAAATTTTCATGTTAACTCTTAAGGAATATTAATAATACTCGTGGAAAAAGCAGGAAATTGATCAGTCCTATAATACATTGTGACAGATTTTATCATCAATTTTCTCCCAAATTCTACAGTAAAACCCAGTGAAAGTTGACCCAGACAGAGTCTTAGGTGTCCTGAAGAAGAATGAATGGAAATTTTCATGTTAACTCTGAAGGAATTTTAATAATGCCTGTCTAAATGTGAAGGAGTGCTATAATGCATTGTGACAGATTTTGCCATTCATTTTCTCCCAAATTCTACAGTAAAATGTCATGAAAGTTGACACAGACAGAGTCTTGGGTGTCCTGAAGAAGAATGCATTCCAATTTTATTGTTAACTCTGAAGGAATTTGAATAATGCCTGTATGAATGTCAGAGAATGGTCAGTGCTATAATGCATTGTGACAGACTTTGACTTTCATTTTCTCCCAAATTCCACAGTAAATCCCCGGGAAAGTTGACACAGAGACATGGTCGTTATGAAAAAGATTGTATTGAAATTTTCGTCTTAACTGTGAAGGAATTTGAATAATGCATGTAGAAAAAGTAGGACATAATCAGTGTTATAATGTATTTTAACAGACTTTATTTTTGTGGGAAATACCACAGTATAATATATTCGAACATAATATAACTGAATCTTTTATAATGTCCAATATTAATACGCTTATTAATAGTTTTTTTCCTGTTTTTGAGCACATTTAATTAATAACCGCTGAAATATAGGTCTTCGTCAGCTTTTTGGCCGCTTCGTGTCTCCGTACCGTAATACCACAAACAGACGTGCAGCAAAATCCAGGTGGCGGCTCACTTGACCGCGGTGTAATTACTCTTAGCTAAACATCTTCCTTTACTATCAGTCTTAAATCCTTTATTTGTTTTTTCTTTTCCCTGCTCAGGTCTTGACTTGTTTTCCCTGTCATTGTATTTGGCCATCATTTCGACCAAAACCTGTTTATCATCAGCATGCAGATAATAGTTTACTGGGTCTTTAATGCGTTCAGGAGAATGTTACCGATGCGCTGAAGCTGTTTCTATGGCAGCATTCAGACAACACTGAGCAGTTATAGCTGATACATCAAAACACGCTAGATAGTTAAAGACTATACTACGCTTACTTTAACCGATAATTCACGAGACAGTAAGAGAACTGACAAGATTAATAAGAGACTTACCACTGCCAATATCCTCGCTGGGAAGTGTGGTCTTCTGGAAAGGGCAATTTGGCGTTCCTTGTAACCATGAGAGCTCTCCAATCTCACCAGTAGGAAAATAACAGACAAATTTGACAAAATAAACGTTCTTGCAGTAGCGTCGTCTTAAACTTTGTTTGCTGAAGACCGCGGCCGCGCGACTGGCGCGAAGCGCGCTGTGAAACGTCACGTGCGTCCGTAGCGCAAGACAAGGCGCGCGCTGATAATTGTTGTAGTTAAAATAATTGTTGAAAAGCTAAATAAATAAATAAAAGTTACATTATTGTTTGCCTTACAAAATGTCAGATGACGATACAAATTATGTCTATCTGTACCAGTTTTGAAAAGTAGAGTGCTAAAGAGAGCACCATTTACTTAGCACCAGAACACACTGTATTTTCATATTATCCTGTAGGAACTCATAGATTATCAATGTAGTTAATACTACATTATGATATAGTATAAATTAATCAAATGTAGAAATACTACAGTATACTTCAGTATTACTACAGTTTACTATAGTAAAAACTTAATTTTACTACAGTTATGAACTCACTATAGTTAATACTACAGTATGCTGTATTATAAATTAACAAACTGTAGTAAATACTATAATACACTACAGTGTACTACAATTTACTATAGTTTACTACAGTATTTACTACAGTTTATGAACTTACTATTGTCAGTACTACAGTGTGCTGTAGTAAAAGTTAACAAAGTGTAGTAAATACTATAATATACTACAGTATACTATAATTTACTACAGTTTACTATAATAAATACTACAGTTTACTATAGTATTTTTTCATGTGGGAATTACCATTCAATACAACTACACAAGCTAACTTCAATAAAACTAAAAAACTGTCTCTAAAGAAGTGTGTTTTTGGTTGTAAGGGAAAGATAACCTTGTTCTTCCCGAAGAACCCAGCATTACGTAAACAATGCATTTTGTTTTTCCGGGGCAGCAACAGAGTTTCTCAAGTGTGTTTGTTGACGTTAAACATTTTATAAACAAGGCCCAGTTTGACGCTGGATTTGCACATCGTTTGATACTGAAAGATGGAGCGGTCCCAGCTATAAAAGATCCCGGTCATGATTTGGAACTGCAGACGGTAAGAGAAACGGCATCAAATGTCTGTTTTGTTGGCAATCGGCACTCAAGCAGGCCCGTCGCTAGTGGGGTGAAAGGTGGTGACGATTATAGGGGCCCACGGCACTCAGGACAGTTGATGGGCCACTGTTGCGAATGGTCACGAAAGCGTATCATTTGCACGTGTTTTTAAGCCTTGCCAATTGAAACATTCAAAAGAGTTTAAAGCATTCAAACACAAGATGCGGAAAAACTCAACTGAGTACTCGCGCGCCGTGTTCGGTGCACACGCAGAGAGCCGTGTCTCACGGACAGCAACGCCGATCCAAGCTCTCCTTCGCCTCCTCCTGCACCTGAACGAACAAATACAAATTGCAGTTTAAACAAGCAAACAGAAAAAGTTCTATCAAAGTTATCTGATATTATCAAAATTAATTTGTTCTGACACAGGTTAACTCTGAGCTCTTGTCATATTTTATTTCCATTTTCTAAATTATAGCAAATAAACTGTGATAATGTGAGAAATGTTGAAGGTGTCTGAATTTTGGTTTGACTGTATATTTAACTTTTACAGTGAAGACTATTCAGTGCTTTGATTATTCGGTTTCTGTATCTGGACATCTACAAACTTGAAAATACTTAAACTTTGTGTAAATAGCACAAATAAATAAATAGAACAAACATAAAAATTAAATAATTTCAAACAGGGCCCACTGGTACAACCTGCACTGGGGCCTCGCAAACCCCAGCTACGGCCCTGCGCTCAAGTGCTCGTCTCTCTTTAGCTCCGCCCACGGCACGCCTCCAGGAGCTCAGCTGTTTTTGGAGAGAATTGTGAAGCTGTATCTTTCTTTTATAAATATGATAAAACTAAAGACTTTTTGGAGATATGAAGGATGCAGTACTACTATATAGGTACTCAAGATTAACATGAGATTGGGTGAAACTGTGTGTGTTATGCCCCCTTTAAGAACAGGAAATCACAATCACTTACAAGGACAGCTTACAACAACAAACAAAAACTTTCCACTGTAATTTTGTGTTTACAATATTAACAATGTGTCATAACATCTTTTCACAAACTATGAAACAATCAGTGTATATTTGTGGTCTCTCCTTAACTAAAACTATTCCTGAAGGAATGCCATACAATAGTAGTGATCATCCTGTTTATTTGTTCTGAAGGGATGCAGTACTCCGTAATTTAAAAGGGAAGCATGTAAAAGATATTATTAATTAAGAGCCTCAGCACGACCATTGCCACTGCTGTCAAGTTCTGGACAGTACATATCAATCACACGTTTCATGTTGCATCATATTTCAGTTTTTAGGACATAAAACAGCTCTGTGTGAAAAACAGGTCTGAATGTAAGTGATTACTCACAGAAACTCTCTCCCTCTATGATCTCTGTTCAAATTCTGATTTGTTTACATACAAATGGACGCGCAACACTCATTGAAAATATGGAGATAAGGGAGGAGTCGAAACTGCACTTCAACCTCAATATGTATCCCGTGTATCGTCATCTTTCCACAATTTGAATATTTACAATCCAAAGAACTGTAATATATTGTAACAATATTTTTATTTTTTGTATATTACACAAATTCACAGCATTTTTATCTGGAGTAGAAGTCTGTGTCCATCGTTACTAAAGACACCATTTCCTGTATCACATATGGTGGATGAAGTATTTTGGTTTGACTCAAAGAATATAAAAAGATCAAAAGAAAACCACAAGCTGGAGAGCATCTCATGCTATGAACTTTATCACACTGATCACAGTATTAAACAACTCTGCAAGGATAAAGCAGTGAGACTGCTAGTCTGTTTAACCTAAAACTACTTGGTTTAAGAGTAGCCTATTTTCCTGAAACTACAAACGCAAAGAAAGTTAATAACCAAATCAAACATAAGTGAACTGTTCTTTAAAATATCCATGTAAACATTCAAAAACAATGCAATGAGGGAACTAGTTGTGTCTATAAAGGTACACCATGTTATGTTGCATTTATGTTGGACAGGATATTGAAACTCATTCTTTATGCATAATGTTTTTTTCATATGCACGGATGTTGCTTGGTTTGTCTTTAATTTTATTGGTATTAAGCACTCCCTTCTAAGCTGATATGATATTTAGCCTAGTGATATTTGAAGATCTGCAGAGCTTGCCGTTTCTTCAAAGGGTGTAAAAACCAGAACAACCTCCTTTGACATGTCAAGTTGACCTTGCTTTGACATTATGGGGAGGGGGGAAATATTAAGTAGATGTAATGGATAAAATCATTTGACATTCTCGATCAGACGAGAACATTCTCGATCAGACGAGAATGTTTCATGATCTATGAGATGTACGTCTCTAGACTATATAATGCCCCTTCAATTGGCATCTTTAATCTTTCCTTCTCTTTAAATGCTCCGAAGATCTTCATCTCTCGGCTCTTGAATATTACTATACTCAGATCAGATTACTCAGATTGTTAGACTTTTATCTTAGTTTTAGCAGAATATGTTCAGCTTGGATATTGTAAATTTGAAACACACAAGATCTTCAGAGAATGAATGAATGACATTGACTCATGTGTTGAAAGATAAATACAACATTAATATAGAGGCAAAGAGAGAGAAAGACGGTCCCCTTTGTGTATTTGGGTTTTGGTTCTATTGTCATTTGAGAGAGAGAGAGAGAGAGAGAGAGATAAAAGACCATATCTTCGTCTTTCTCATCAGCAGATCTGCACACATGTTCCACTTCCATCTGTTTCTGTCAGTTGAGTCACATGTGGTCTCACTGCGGGTTTCCCGAACAAGTCTGTTTAATCTTCACAACCAAACTGATCTAAGACCCTGAACCTGTCTGTTGTTTTCTGTGGTTTTGAGCTGGACGCACTACCGCAGCAGTTTAAAGATGAAAACCCGTGGTTTAGCACGATCTGAGGAGAGCCTTGTGTACACGCGATGCGCTCGCTCCACTTCAATCTCTTTGCCCGCCAGAGACGGGAGCCACGTCGGTAGCGATCTTTTCAAAAAGCCCATAGGGTCGTCCTTTTCAGAACCTTCAGGCAATCTGACCAGACGCAGATTGCTGCACATATTGCGATCATGTATGTCCACAGCCTGTTGCTCGAGCACGGCAACACACCTATGACTTTCTTTTGTTCTCTCATCTCCCCCGTAAGAAGATCCAGTTTAGAGCATAGCGACTGAACAACTGACATGTGAGAAGCGAACTCGTTCCTCATCGCCGTCAACTCAGTTCTTAGAATGTCCTCAAAGTGTGTAACAGTGTTCGCCATCTTGTCCATCATATCACTCATGGTCGGTAGCTTGGATTTCTTCTTAATCAGAGAAGCCGACAGACACAACTCATGTTGTTTCCGATTGTATGCCAGCAAAAATCAGCAAAAAGGGGCCAAACGTACGGAGCTCTACTCAAGTGCGACTAGGTTCATGAACATGTCACATGACTAAATAAACTCAGACTTGTTCTCATTCAGTTGGAGAAAATTGTTAGCTAACCAACACTTAACCTCAGCCAAACAATTATACAGAGATTGAATGGATAAATGATCCATGCGTTACAATGGCAAATAAATTTGTGAGTAATAAGCATACAAATGATAATGAATGCCATGTTTTTCAAAAATTGATCCTAGAGGGAGCATATAAAGGGAGAACAAAACCGGTCCCAGGATTGAACCCTGAGGAACCCCACACATGAGAGGGGCAACAGATGAAGAGTAATTCCCTAGACTGACTGAAAAAGTCCTATCTTTTAAGTAAGAGGAAAACCATTCTAAGGCTAAACCCTGAATGCCAACATGGTCATCAAGCGCCTCACGTCTTACACCACTGTTTCTATTACACCAATGCCTGCATTGCATGCCCTATTGCTACGCCTCTGACAAAAACAACAACAAAAATCTACTTTTAAAATATTGGTTTCACGCAGTTTATAGTTAAGGGAAGAAGGAGGCAGGAACCGGCAAACAATTTACTTAAATTGTAATACTAAATTAAGCAACAAAACAAAAGTAAGCGTCAGCCCCTTACGAACGACTGCCGCATAACAACAATGACCCACAACAAACTAAAATGTCCCATGCCTGGTCCTCCCTCATCCTTCTCTGTCGTCACTCCTTCTTTTATGTATCCGGAGCTCCTCCGTGGGACTCGAGACCTGTGTGTGGCGCAGATGTCACGCAGTATCATTTGCTCCACTGGACTCACTCCGCTCCCACGGCTCTCAGCTCCACTCATCACAACTGGTGTAATGTATGATTTGTGATCTCTGTAAGTTAGTAGAGTCTCAGACAGTGACTGTGGTGTAATCAGAGTGAATCTCATTCTTACTGAATCTGACTGTAGCGCCACGCTTCTGGAAACTGACAGCAGCGTACAGGAGCCCATCAGAGGGGATTGTTGGTAACTGTGCAATAGATTGAACTGGGCTGTGTGTAAGTGTCACTTTGCCGCTCGTGTCTTAATTTCCACACAGTCAGAGTGAATCCACTGATCAGCAGCAAAATCACACACACACTAATAATGATGATCATGGAGAAATCTGAAATAAAGCACACAAAGACAACTTTTAAATATAAACCAAGAGATACACATGAATGAAATATTGTCTACACAAATACTACATCCTATGACGTTAATTTTTAGCTCTTTTCTATTCAACATTATTGGTTAAAAATACATTTTACAAAACAAGTATGAGTAAACCCTGCAAACATGTCCCTGCGGGGCCTAAGCTGGCTTTTTGCGGGCACAGTGGGCTAGGGCCAGCCCACACCAAACCTAGACCCCACACTATGGGACTGCCCACATTAATCCCATGATGGCCCAGTGTGAAGCAACATTTATACCTTTGGGCCCATGCAGGTTTTGTGTAGGCAGCCCTGTAATGCAACTAGGAGAATTTGTAATGCAACTAGGAGCTTTTCAGAACCTCTTAATTAATATAGGCCAGGGATCCTAAAATGTGGCTCACGAGATCTACTTTTCTGCAGAGTTTATCTTTAACCCTAATCAAACACACCTGAGCATGCTAATCACTGAGTGCGTTTACATGCACCCTCGTAATGCAATTATAATGAGATTTTGACAATATTGCGATTAAACTTTACCTCATGTAAACGCAATACTTCGATCTAAATAATGCGATTAAGCTCATAATCGCAGCAAGCATAATCGTATTAACATAGGTGGCATACGCCAATTTTAATATAAATATACAGGCATGTAAACACCTTAATCGCAGTATTGCTGCTCTGACCAAAGTGCACTTGAGCTTGTGACGTACATAAATGACGTGACACGCACCTGTAATAATACGCAGATTAGAAACGATGGAGGGTAAGAAAGCATCGCATTTCTGGGGAAATCAAAACATTTTTGTATGGTTGTTGTATTCCATGCCTTTTCGGTGCCATAGAAATGCGATGACAATTTGGTTGCTTACGCTGCCGTCGTGTTCTACTCACTGTTTCTGGATGAGAGTAAGGAACAGAGACTGGTGGCAGCGAGTTGTGTTTTCCCCAGAAATGCGATGCTTTCTTACCCTTTTCTTTTATATAAATTATATATTTATTCGTTATAAATATATATTTATATACAACCCCAAATTGGAAAAAGTTCGGACAGTATGGAAAACGCAAATACAAAAAGAAAGTATTGATTTCTAAATTTACTTTAACTTGTATTTCATTGCAGACAATATGAACACAAAATATTTCATGTTTTGTCTGGTCAACTTCATGTCATTTGTAAATATACATCCTTTCCTGTCATTCAGACCTGCAACACATTCCAAAAAAAGTTGGGACAGTAAAGCATTTACCACTTTGTAATGTTGCCATTCCTTTTCACAACACTTAAAAGACGTTTAGGGACTGAAGACACCAAGTGATGAAGTGTTTCAGGTGTAATTTTGTCCCATTCTTCCTGCAAACAAGTCTTAAGGTGGGCAAAACTACGGGGTCTTCGTTGTCGCATTTTGCGCTTCAAAATGCGCCACACATTCTCTATTGGAGACAGGTCGGGACTGCAGGCAGGCCAGTCAAGTACCCGTACCCTCTTCCTCCGCAGCCAGGACTTTGTAATGTGTGCAGAATGTGGTTTTGCATTGTCTTGTTGAAATATGCATGGACATCCCTGGAAAAGATGTCTTCTTGAAGGCAGCATATTGTGCTCCAAAATCTCTATGTACTTTTCTGCATTAATGGTGCCATCACAGAAGTGCAAGTTACCTTTGCCAAGGGCACTGACACAACCCCATACCATGACAGACCCTGGCTTTTGGACTTGTTGCTGGTAACAGTCTGGATGATCCTTTTCTTCTTTGGTCCGGAGCACACGGCATCCATTCCTCCCAAAAAATACCTGAAATACTGATTCATCTGACCACAGTACACGTTTCCACTGTGTGATGGTCCATCCCAGATGCCTCCGAGCCCAGAGAAGTCGACGGCGCTTCTGGACACTGTTAACATAGGGCTTCCTTTTGGCACAATACAGTTTTAACTGGCATTTGTGGATGTAACTACGTATTGTGGTACTTGACAAAGGTTTGCCAAAGTAGTCCTGAGCCCATGTGGTGATATCGCTTATAGATGAATGACGATTCTTGATGCAGTGCCGCCTGAGGGATCGGAGATCACGGTTGTTCAGCTTAGGCTTGCGCCCTTGTCCTTTACGCACTGAAATTCCTCCAGATTCCTTGAATCTTTTAATTATGTTATGCACTGTTGAAGGTGAAATATCCAAATCTCTTCCTATCTTTCTTTGAGGAACATTGTTTTTAAACATTTCAATAATTCTCTCACGTATTTGTTGGCAAACTGGCGATCCTCGGCCCATCTTTGCTCCTAAAGGACTAGACCTTTCTTGGATGCTGCTTTTGTACCAAATCATAATTACAATCACCTGTTGACATCAACTGTTTCAAAACACATCATTATTTAACCAATTTACCTCATTACTAGCCCTAAATTGCTCCTGTCCCAACTTTTTTTGGAATGTGTTGCAGGTCTGAATGACAGGAAAGGATGTATATTTACAAATGACATGAAGTTGACCAGACAAAACATGAAATATTTTGTGTTCATATTGTCTGCAATGAAATACAAGTCAAAGTAAATTTAGAAATCACTACTTTCTTTTTTTATTTGCGTTTTCCATACTGTCCCAACTTTTTCTGATTTGGCGTTGTATATTTATAATATATATAAACGTTCTACTTCATCTCTGTTTCTGTCTCTGTTGAGTCTCTTGTGCCTCTATTTGAAGTCTTGAGAGTGAAGCAAATATATTGATTAAATTATGTTAATTTACCTTTTTTGACATTTAAATGCACTTTATTGGTGACGTGAGCTCCACACCAGTATATCCAAAAATCCTCTTCTCTCAGATCAGTGATGTTCACAGTAAAGACTCCAGTAGATGCTTCATCACTGAAAGAGAATCGATCATCTCTGATCATCTCCAATGAAACTCCATCCTTCACACACGTGGAGGCTTCATGTGCTTTGCAGAAGCTTTTCTGATCTTCATCATGATGTTTGCACTGGATTGACACGTCGTCTCCTTCATACTTAGTCAAGTTCAGCTCTGGAAATGATTACAAACACAAGAACATCAATTCACAGCCGTAGCTTCACATATTCAGATAAATAAACCTTCCTCACCCTCGTTCATGATGACCATCAGATGAGTGTTAAGATAATTGAGGTCTGTTTCTAATGTTACTGCACACCAGTATTTCCCAGCATCCTCTGCTGTCAGTCCAGTGATGGTCCCAGTGAAGACACTTGCAGTGACGTCATCTTTCAGAGTCAGTCTGTCAGTCTTGGTCTCTTTCTCTTCTCTCACAGTCTCACTGAGAGGATTTCTGTCTCTAGTGGAGCACTTCCCCTTACAGAGAGACTTTGTGTTTGATTTATAGATTGAATCATAAGGACAGATGATCTCAGCAGATTCTCCTTCATGTCTCACTACTGGAGGCACTTTAAATGAAGAACAGGTCAACTGTACATTAACAATTGTAAAATATTTCTGTATTTGGTAAATAATGTAAACAATAATATTTTACAATATCACATCTTATCAACTCTGCTGCAAATGCAAATTTCAGACATTTTTAAACAAGATTTGATTGAGTGTTTGTTTTACTTACTACTAATATGCAGATGAACAGTATTAATAATGGAGTAACTGTACGATTGTCTGTTGATCCAAACTCCACATAAATAAACTCCTCCATCATCTGGTGTCACAGCAGTGATTCTCACACTGAAGAGGTTTTTATGTTTGTCATCAGAAATACTGAATCTTTCTTTCTTCTTCCATCTGCTGTAGATTGTCTCAATGGAGTCTTTTCCTTCTTTGAATATGATCTTGACATCATTAATATGATTCTGTGAATATTCACAGCTGACATTTGCAGTTTCTCCAACATTCACCATCACTTTCTTTGATACTTTACAACATGAATCTGTCATTTACATAATAAAGAAATATATTTTACTTTTAAACAGGCTTTAAAAATAATCAGGAATTTTACTACACAGACTTTGATATACAAATGACTGACCTTCCACATGTAAAGTCATATCTATACCCCACTTGTAAAGAACAACAATCCAGTATTCTCCAGCATCATGTTCATTCAAATCTCTGATGAAGATCATGAGGTTTCCCTCATTATTTTGAAACAATGTAAATTTTCCAACACTGATCCATTTATCATGTTTCGTATTATTCATTATATTTCTCCACTCAGGTAATTTATTAAAGCATTTAACATTTCCACTGAACCAAAGTTTCCCAGAATCAACAAGAATGCTTCCTCCAGAATATCCAGTGATGCTAAAGCATCTCACTGCATCTGTCAATCAGATTGAAACTGTGATCAGAAAGATGATGAACAGAAAACAGCATCATTACTGCAGTGATGAAAGAGAAAAGCTCTGACCTGAGATCAGGTAAAAAGTGAAGAAGATGAGGAGGATCTTCATTGTGACTTGAGTTCAGTCTTCTTTATGCTGAATGATCTCTGTGTGAATCTCTCTGTCTCTACATCTGTCTGCTTTAGTTACTTCCTCTTTATTCAGCTCTTTATCAGTAATGAGCAGCTTTACTGTCTCCTCCCACCATCACCACTGACTGAATATCACATTAATCACACTGAAAGAGCGCCACCTAGTGGAGGATACAGTGTCTGATACTGAGTTATTTGTCACTGTTGCTTGAGTTTGTAAAAATATTTTGAGGGATTTGTGAGCCACGCAGGGTGACCATTAGTTACAGCACTGTTGTTAAACTCCAAAAAGAACCATAAAGGTCATCCATATGCTTGTGCTCTGAAACTGCAAAACTTCAGAAGACATAAAAGAGGTCTGTGTAAAAACAAGTCTAAACTGAATTATCTACTCACAGAACATCTCCTCTCATCTCTGTTCAAATGTGATACACCCACAACTTTCACATTCAAAATGACGTACATATAGAGAAAAGCGAGGAGTTGAAACTAAACCTCATGGCACGGATTGTTGACATGCCATATTTGAATATTTATTTTCTAAAATAAGAATTGAAACTTCACAGATTGGAGTTGTAAAGGTATTAAATACCTGGAACATATATTCGAAAGGACAGACTTTATCCCCTTTGACAAATTAGTTAAACAATATGGGATTAATAAAAATAGATTTTTAGAATATCAACAAATTAAATCTATTGTAAAAAGGAAATTTAAGTCTAATCATATCAATTTACAAATACCACCAAGTGTGGTAGATTTTCTTAATCTCAAAACCCCCAAATTAATGTCTAAAATATATAGGGCACTTTCCAAAATAGATGAATCAGTATCACTTCCTATTGCAAAATGGGAGGCAGATCTATCAGTAAGCAGGGACAAAAAATTCTGGTCTCAGATATGTTTAAAAACCTTTGAACTGATTAGAAATCCTGGTTTACAATTAATACAATACAAAATCCTGCATAGAGTGCACTACACAGGTCATCGGATGTTCAGGATGGGTCTTACAGCTTCCAACAACTGCTCACACTGTAAAGGTAATACACCTGACAATTATATCCACGCTCTATGGTTCTGTCCACCTGTTCAGAGGTACTGGTACAGGATTTGTGAAGATTTATCAAAGTGTCTTAAATGTTCTATTCCAGCCTCTCCTTTAGTCTGCTTGTTGGGCGACCTAGATGGTGTCACTACAGAAGGTAACACAATCCACATGGCTTTCACTGCCCTATGCATTGCTAAGAAGACTGTCCTCATGAACTGGAAAAATAAAAATAATCTTAATATCAACCAATATAGAGATTATTTGTGGGATTATATTAGTCTTGACACAGTCTCTGCTGCCACATTAGATCAATCTCTCTGGGCTCCTTTGATCAGCTCCATCACCTAGTGTGAGTGGGGGTCCCGATTCTGTCCGGCTGTGGTATTTGATGTTGGCGTGGGGTGGCGATGTGGGCCTGGGGCATCTGGGTTTCCCTGGGGATGGGTTTCTGGGGGTTCGGCGCTGGGGCTGCGGCCTTGGCCTGGATGGGGTATTGGTGACTCTTGGGTGCTGTTTTTCTGGCGGCTGCATGCAGCGCTGCTGGGGATGCATGTGCCGGCGGACGTAGGTTACCAGCCTGGCGGCCGCACTGTTCCGGGGTTGGTCCGGGGGGGGGCTTGGGGTTCTGGGGGTGCTCTGCCTCCGGGTTGGGGTTACGGCTGGGCCTGGGGGGCTTGGGTCCTGGTTGGTGTGCCGCCGGGAGCATGGGTTGGTGCATACGCTTGGGCCCGGCTCTGGTGTGGGGGTCTTCGATGCATCGGTGCCTCCGCAGGGGGGGGTCCAATAGAGGCGGGGCAAATGGGCTCTACCTGGGTGTCTTATTGTCTTTTGTAGTCTGGGAGCTGACTGAATGATGGGGTGGGGTAGTTTTTCCTCTGCTGTGGGGTCTGGTGGGCCGCCCCGGGCTGCCATGGGCCCTGGTCTGGATGGGCCTGGGCCCCCCGCCCTGGGCAGATTTGGGGTAGCAGGGGTGCCTATGGGGGTCAGCGGGGGAGCTGACTCCAGAGGGGGGGGTATTTTGCCCCCTCTGATGCTTTCCTCCCCATCCCTAGGGCTTCATTTCTCCCGCTCCATCACATCAACACATAGGTAGGGTTTTGAGATGCGGGTGTGTCGCTGGGATGTGGGGGAGGTGGTATTCCTCTGTTTCCTCGTGGCCGCCTGCATCTCAATCACACATTACAGCTTAGACATTCTCATTACTTACTGTCACATGACACATACATATAGGGCCTTGGGGGTGGGCACACTGAATGGCATCCGGAGGGCGGTCTGTTCATTCAGCCTTCCCTCTGGTGCCAGTGCCCACTTCTCAATTTTAAGTTGCACATAGACATTGAGGGCGCTAGGGAGGGGACGAACTGACACAAGCCTGTAGAGGGTGCCCCTCCCCTGTTTTAAAGCACCACTGTTTTAAAGCACCTTAGAACAACACACACCAACACTACATTTGAGCGGGTGAGGTGAAGCTTGGGGTCTTTTTTTTTCACACCCCTGCTCTCTGTTCTCTGTCTGGGGCTGGGGGCTGTGAGGATGAGCTGGCCGCCCGGTCGGGGTCTGGGCTGTTGGTTTTCTCTACTGCTGCGGGGACCAGGGTGGTCCTCCTGTCCCCACGCCGGAGCGAAGGGGGTTCAGCTCCGGGATCGGGCGCTGGCTTCCCCTCTGGGGGTGGTGGTGCCTGGATCTAGGAGTATAGAGTGCATATGGGGAGTGTGAGTGTGGGTACCTTGTCCATTTTTGTGTGTCTACATGTGGGGCGAGGGTGTGAATATTCGTTTGCGTGCATGAGGGTGGGAACGTATGCTTGTGTATATGTGTGCTTGTTCGTCTACGTCTATGTGTCAGGTCGGGCATTAGACTCCGCCTCACTCATCATCTCAGCCGACCCCTACCCCACCACCATGCACTGCCGGTGGAGGATGTCGCCGGTGCGTTGGTGGTTTCTCGCGCCGGGGCAGGATGCTCGGGTGGGCGCCGGCCCGCTTTCGGCGGTCGCTTGGCGGGGCCTGGCCCTGCTGGCCTTGCTGGGCCCCGATTGGGGGGTGGGGGGCCTTTGGATCTCCGGGCCCAGGGCCCGGTCTGCCCTGGTGTGGTCGGCTACCGGTGGAGCCTGCGGGCTCGCCGCCACGGCACCCTGGGGCGTCTGCAATGTGACTGTCGGAGGTGCCGCCTTCGGGCTCTCCTCTGCCCTTTTCTGGGTGGAGGCGGCGGTTATCCCTGCGGTGGTTCTCCTGGGAGTGCCGTGCCCTGGGGGACCCCCGGATGTTTGGGGCCCGAGTCTTTTCCGCTCCTGCTTCATGCCTTGCGGGATGGGACTGTTGTGCCCCACACACACTATTAAACATTTACATGGAGGAACCTTATGAACACAAGCGCGCTCACACACACAGGTGTACACTCAAGCAGTCACATTGGTGTAAAAACAGGTGCTCACAAACACGCTTTGTCTTGATCTGCTGTTGCTTCAAAACTTATTTTGTAATATTAGTTATGTGTGCTGCTCAATAACATTTAACATTTAGAATTTATTGTGATTCATACAGATGTTGGTTGTTGCTGCAGTCTCTATGATGTTGTGTCTTCTGTTGTTTTCTCTTTTTGTCAGCAGGTATCGAAGCAAATTGTCTGTTTTTTTTTTTTGTTTTGGTTTTTTTTTTTTTTTTTTTTTTTTCTTTTTTTTCTCTTTTTTCTCTCTTTTTTCTTTCTCTCTCTTGTTTTCTCTGTCCCCCGGGCTTGTCTGTCATAGTGTGGTTAAATAAAAGGGTATATAAAATTAAATTAATTAAAAAAAAAAAAAAAAAAAAAAAAAAAAAAGGCTGAGAATGATGATAATATAGCTACACATACGTACTGTCATGTGTTATCTGTGTTACTGACAGGCCGAAAAAAAAAAAAAAAAAAAAAAAAAAAAAAAAAAAAAGAATTGACCATGTGTGATGAGATACACAGGGTCACAAATACAATGCATTATTATTCCCACTATTACTGAGGTGGTTTTATTAGGTAGTTTAATCACACAGAGTTGAGTGCCAATGTAAAACAATGGTCCAAAAGCTACAGGATGCAAAGGGTTTAATATTAAGGTATAAGTTTCCAGTGAGGGGGTTATGCAGTCTCTGATCTTCCTACTGAGAGGCAAACTGTGTGTGAATGTTTACATGTCTCTAGTTCTCGTGACCAGGTGCTGCTTAAAATATTTGGAGATAATTCCTGGATGGTGGAATAATCTTCCCACCCCTGTCCGGAATGCTGTATCCCTGTCAATCTTCAAGCAACAACTGAAAACTCATCTCTTTTGGCACTACTTGACTTCATCCTAAACTTGTTCTAAAAAAAAACAAACAAAAAAAACCTTTCCCTTTATCTTTCTCTCCTTCCCTTGCTAGCTTGTATTTATTTGAACAATGACTGAGACTTGGTGTTACGAGCACTTCCTCTTAATAATTAATAATTCCACTTGTCTGATTGCCTCTTCAAGATGAATCGCTTTATGTATTCCCCAATTGTAAGTCGCTTTGGACAAAAGCGTCTGCCAAATGACTAAATGTAAATGTAAATAATGTCCCTGCAAACAAGCCTGCACTGCCCCTTTGCTGGCTGCCAGCGCAGGGGTCCTGAGAATTTGCTCATTGGCAAAACATTGGCCCCTTAGCACTGGCCCTGCACGGGCAGCCCTCACTTCAAGTACTCCAGAGTGCACCCTGGACGATGGGGCGGGGCGACACATTTGGGCGGGGCGACACGTGTCGCTCCGCCCACCCCCAATTCCATTGGTATATAACATGGCAAATCTTATTGGTGTAGACCCGAGCATGCATTCCTTTGTGTACTATTTTGTAATTGATTTGGCCATATTACAGAAATATTATCTGCTAACTCTAGAATCATAGGCCTATCTTAATTATTATCTGTTTAGTAACCATGGTAATTTTAGTCAGATGAAGTGATCGTTTACAAATAAACTCTTGATGACTTCACCTCCGGTTTGTTCAGGCTGAATAGCGCTTCATTCATATTTCCTTGAGGATCGGCAGGCCACGGATCAGCACTAAATTGGGATTTTATACGCAAATTATGATAATTTAGAATAATTTAGATGCATTTTAGAGATGGACAAACACGAACATAAGCGGCTAATTTTACGTTTTAAAGCACAACCGTTTTTGTTGTTGTTTAAAGAGATGAGTTACGTTGCTCAATGCGTCACAAACTTGTAGGTTATGAAGTGCTAATAAAATGTTTTCATGGCAAGCAGTGTTTCCTTGTTTATATCTTAATAAAATATTTGAGCCTATATTGATTCTCTTACAATTTTAAAGGTTCCTATCTTATAGTAAATAAGTGACCATGACATCAGATATTAAAAATCAAATTTCTGTATCCACACCCTCATTGCGTTTTCTAATCTGTGTACGAGATGAATTTAGATTCAGTTATTAACACTCGATCATTGTTCAAGTTCAAGTTCAAGATTTATTTGTCACATACACGATTATACAGAGAGTATATAACCAGCAGTGAAATGTGAGTCAGGTCCGCTCCATGGACAGTGCAATATTATAGAAAAAAATAACACAAGGAAGTATACATAAAATTAAATGAATAAAAAAAAGATATAAAGAACAAAATATAAAATAATGTGCATGATAGTATACTGTAGACTTAAATATTAAGATAGGCATGACCTATGCCATATAGACATATAGCCTTATACACCTGCATAACTATCAAATATTAAATCACTCAGAGCTGTAAATCTGTGGAATAGGTACATGAGCACTTTTAATGAGTAAAAGAGACCTTCTCTGTGATTAATATATTTTTTTATTTATTAAAGGCTATAATAACTAGGTCTACTAAAAATCTAAAATCAATATAGTACAGTGATTCCTGGTTCTTTTTAAAGGACTGAGCCACAAAACCAGTAATTTAATTTGTGCATAGTCTATATAGCCTATAAAAGTAAATAAAAATGTTGCAGAGAAAATTAATATGTATTGCTTAAATTCGCATTAAAGCACATTAATAATAATATTTGCTGTAGGTCAGATTTAATAACAGCTGTTTTAGTAAACAAAAACATTTAAAATAGGCCTATATGCAAAAAAATAAATAATAATAAATAAAATGTTTCAGCAAGGTTTTCATTCCCATTATCCACACATAAAACCCCAGTTCATGCTGATGGACTATTTGGTATTATTGTCTTATTTGTCACCGCAGTTGTTCTTTAAAATAAAACCATTTGCGGGTTTGTCCTATGTCTTACTGAACTACAGTGTATTATCATCTTAAGTTTTTGCTTATCCACCGATCCTATAATAAAGAATATGGCTTATAAATATACATTATACAAAACAGCTATATCTCAAAAAGTGGATCATTTTTATCAACATCGCCCAGCTAAAACTGTTCAATGTTAAAGTATGCTTTGTGTACTGTGAAAAGTGCAATAATATCTGACTTCATTTAACGTGCAACTGTTGAGATTGAGGACCACTATTTACGTTCATCACACAAGAAACATAATTAATATTTCTCATAGGTGAGGCTATTTATAGCATAGGTAGGACTATATCATGGCCACGAATTAAGAATTTGTTCCCCAGACTTAATTCGTGAGCCGCTCATATTACACAGCTCTGTTCTGCCCGAAGTACTGAAGTACTCGGAGATGCCGTCACCTGTCACCAAGCGTTTGATAGGAACTTAATCTAACTAATTCGTCATAAGTTTAAAAAAAAACACATTTGCTAATTGATTCTAACTGACATCGCTGTTGTTAGCACTTAATATTTCTGTAGTACAGCCAAACAGCGTAGATCATTCATAAAAACGTATATAAAAGAATGCTCTTGCAAACGTCTACACCAATAAGCTCTGCTGTGGGGTGGGCGGAGCGACACGTGTCGTCCCACCTTAATGTGTCGCCCCGCCCCATCGTCCAGGGTGCACTCTGGGGCTACGCAAACAGATCAGCATCAACATTATTTTAATCTTGCACTAGAGGGCGACTATAAAATGTAGATTTAAGTTCACTGAGGCCCCCTGGAGTCTGTACAAGGCAGTCATGGAGAAAAAAAAAATCATCTAATTTGGGTTATTGACATTTTATAACAACAGCTTTTTTTTATAAGGAAACAGACCGTATCTGACTGGCTGTTGATTTATTTTGATACTTTATGCATAAGAAACAATAATAATATGGCAGATTGATGTGAATTCAGCACCACGGACAGCAGCTTTCAGACAAACTTCAGTATCATTGATGACAGTTGAACATGAGTTTATCTCACTGTAAAAAATGATCGTGATTTTAATGGTAAAAGACTGTAAAAATGCCACAGTGAAAACCTGTTAAATGATTAACAGTAAGTTTCCTTACTATATACAGTGAATAACTGTAATAGATCTAACCTTTGTTTTCGAGAAAGTAGCCTCAGAGTCGACACTCATAGACTGTGTCTGAAACCACACCCTACACCCTCATTCACTAGTCCCCACATTAGTTCACTATGTAGTCCACTAGACAGAGTGATTGAGAACAAATGAGTGAATTCAGCCACTGATGAACACCTGCTGTTAACAAACACAATCACTGAAGGAAAGAACCAGAAACAAAACTACAACTGACATACAGCCACAGCCTTAAATTAAAGCAACTGAAATAAAACAGTAGAGGATGATTAAACAACTCCACAAACAGCATTACCAGCTCCACTTAGTACTAACCAGATTGACTTCATTTCTGTCATATATCTACGAATTAACAGAGGTTTATATTTTATTTCAAATGTTTTGATTGACCTCACCATTTTGGTGACCAGTGTTTGCTTTAGTTATGCTCTTGACCCTTGACTCTTTAACTTTAGTTTTCTCTGGCTGTTGTAACTGTGTTTGTGACACATTTGATATAACAAGAAAAGCCAAGAGCCATAACAATTAAATAGATTTGTTTAACTGTTGATGATTCACTGATCTTAATCAGTGTCAAAAGATATGGGTGATTTGTAATTAATTTCATATTGTTTATAGTAATAATATTACTCTACCAGATAAGTTGAAAAACTATGAATGAATTTAAAAATATTTTATACACAAAACCTTTAGAGTTACAGCACCATCTAGACACGCACAGACATCAAGAATCAGCACATCAACCTCAACAATGGTGACTATTAATTATAAAAAAAAAACAATTCATGCCGCAAAGCATGCTGGGTACAACAAAACTCCCAGCATGCATTGCAGCATGAATAAGTTATGCAGCTGAATGTTCTTACTATTTTCTTTATTTGCTTTTATTTTGGTGTTGTTTTGGTTGTGACTTTTCAGTAAACTGTTTTGTGATGTTCAGAGTAGAACCGATTTTTTATTTTTTTTTCATAATTTTTGATTGTCACCAAGTTTGAGATTCATACGCTGATTGTTGATGTCTGTGTGTGTTTAAGTTCTGCCGTAGCTCAATACATTTATTTGTGCATAGAACTGTTTCACAACATTTGATTGCTGTAGTATCAGCGTTGCAATTTAAGTGTATTAACATATCACATATTTAATAAAAGAGCTTAAACATTGGGTAAGATCAGTGAATTAGACGGGATCATGATGGTTTTGAAATCACAAACATCACTTTTCTCAACACAGATTTTTTTGGTTTTTCTTGCTTTAAAATCTGTTTAAGAAACAACTACTCAAAGCAACCAAAAAAAAAAACACATTTTAAAAAGTCAAGGTTCAAGAGCCCAACTAAAGCAACCACTGATCGCCAATATGGTGACTTCAAATGAAAGTACAACACCTAAAATCTCAATAAGAGCTTTTGTACACATATGACAGAAATGAAGTCAAACTGGTTAGTAATAATGAAGCTGGTGATGCTGTTTGTGGAGTTGTTTCACCACCCTCTGCTGAGATCTTGAGAGATTGAATGTGTTTTATTTCAGTTGATTTCATCTTTAGCTTTGGCTGTAAGTTTTGTTTCTCTGCTCTTGTTTCTCTTTCCTTCGGTGATTCTACTTGTTAACAGCAGGTGTTCATCACAAAAGCTCAATCCTCATTTAATTAGTCAATTAATTATCTCATTAACTTCAAAACTCTGTAGTGTGGACACATATAAGTGCTCTTTAAAACTGAGGATTTTGCTGTGGGATTAAAGGGGTTAAATGTGTGAGATGAAAAAAACACACTGTGAAACTTAATTTTAACAGAAATATACCGTAAATTAAAAAAACAGTAGATTACTGGCAACCACAGCTGCCGGTATTTCACCGTAAAATCAAGAAAATAAACAGCAAAATACTGTAAAACCTAACAGTCAACTTCCTGTTGTGTTTTGTGGGTCACCATTGTGCTGGAGAGTAGAGCCTGTGTTTAAGTTAAGGACGGACAGAGAAACACTGATGCTATACTGCATATTGCTTTATTTAAAGGCAGTAGCTCTGTAGTTCAATCACACGTGTGTGTGCTGCTGTTATCTGCAAGAGATTTGAGTTGAATTGATGCTTTTAATGACTTTGCATAAATCAGTAGGTTTTTCTTCATGTATTCAAGCAAAATAGTTCTCAATATCCTTATGCTCACATTAATTAAACATCGTAAATATTAGTTTATAAACAAATGGCAGTTGGACAATTTAAGTGCAGTCGGTTTCTGCAAATAAAATGAGTTAACTGAAAAGTTTGTATATTAGCATTGTATGAGTTATTGAAATACTGTTTTTCACTGTAAATTTAAAAAGTTTTGTAAATCTTAAAATGTTGCTACCGTATTTTTCACGGTAAAGTTCTGGCAACCACAGCTGCCGGTATTTTACCGTAAATTTAAAGGATTTTTTTTACAGTGTGCTTCCTTCCCTTTGACTTTGATCATAAAAACATCTGCATGAACAATGGCTTAGTAATTATCAAATATTAGGCCAAAGTGTCATCCCTTCAGATTCATTCTTTGTTTTTGAACATACAGTAGGTTACTAAATTAGTGCCATTTACACTGAATCAAACAGAATAAATATATGTTTATCAACTACCATAAAATACAACTACAGTACAATACATAAAACTAATTTTAATGAAACCAAGCAATGTAACGTTTAGTCATAGAAATGTAAAATTACCTCATATTTGCCACTAGATGGAGCCAGAGGTTTCAGTAAGACAGCTGGTTTTGGGTTTACTGTAAATACTACAAAACTATAATAAATGCAATGGAGAACAGGACACTAACACCAACACTAGAGATTCAATAGAGGTTGTCTGCACAGCTCACAAGAACAAAAATAAAAATATGAATAGATGATACTGTAATTATGTTCACAGTCTGACCAAACTCTCTCATATTATTCTTTCACAGACTAGGCTATAAAAAATGCAGTGTTTGTATTGTATATCCTTAAAATACACTATCCCTAAATAAATTGGAAATTGTCAAGCTCCAAATAAATACCATATAAATCATCCATATGTTTCGTGGCGTGTCATTGCAAGTCTTCTGAAGACATAAAATAGGTCTGTGTGAGGAACAGATCCAAATGTAACTGATTACTCACTGAAAATCGTTTTAGATGATCTGTCTGTTCATATGATTCACCCGCAAACTTTGTTTTCATTCAAACAGACTCGCTGTGCTCAGAGTCATATAAGGAGAAAAGGGAGGAGTCAGTCGCAACTGCTCTTAAACCTCATTGGCTCTCGTGTGTGTGTGTCGGGCCATATTTGAATATTTACAATCTAAATAAGAACAACATGAAATGATGAGATGTTCCAGTGCGACTGAGAGTAAAAGGCACTGAGGGATTTAATTTCTATAATGCACTCTTACTGCAGTTGGTTGTACTTGTTATCAAAAACAGTTTTGAGCTTCCATCTAGTAAATATTTCAGATATCTACAATAAACATTTTTGGAGAAAGAACTATGATATATGTGTGTGTGTGTGTGTGTATGTGTGTGTATATATATATATATATATATATATATATATATATATACAATTATTAGTATTATTATTATTTTTTTTCAAATATTACACGCATTTACCGCATCGGTAACACATTACGATAAGGTTCATTATTTAACATTAGTTTAGTTAACATGAACTAATATTGAACAATACTTCTACAGCATTTATTAATTCTAGTTAATGTTAATTTCAACATTTACTAATTCATAATTAAAATCACGGATTGTGTTTGTTAACATTAGTTAATGCACTGTGAACTAACATGAACAAACAATGAACGATTGTATTTTCATTAACTAAAATTAACAAATATTAATAAATAGTGTAATAAATGTATTGTTCATTTTTCATTCATGATAGTTAATACATTAACTAATGTTAACAAATGACACTTTATTGTAAAGTTTTACTACAGCTTCTTTATTATGGAGTGGACAATTTGTTACCAGTGTTAACAGTACATTACAATGTTTTACAGTGTGGAGGCACTAAAAACAAACACGGACATTTAACACAAATTATTCTGAATAGATTGTATTTACAGTGAAATCATCTGAATGGACTCACTCATGATGTTGAGCTGAATTTTCGTGGTCAGGGAGATGAAAGTCAAATATACAGTGGGTACGGAAAGTATTCAGACCCCCTTAAATTTTTCACTCTTTGTTATATTGCAGCCATTTGCTAAAATCATTTAAGTTCATTTTTTTTCCTCATTAATGTACACACAGCACCCCATTTTGACAGAAAAACACAGAATTATTGACATTTTTGCAGATTTATTAAAAAAGAAAAACTGAAAAACTTGATTTTGAAAAATGATTTTAGCAAATGGCTGCAATATAACAAAGAGTGAAAAATTTAAGGGGGTCTGAATACTTTCCGTACCCACTGTATGTCTCTGGTTTCTGCTCCACACCAGTAAACTCCAGCATCTCTCACGCTCACATTACTGATGCTCACTGTAAAAACTCTCTCTTCATTTCTCTCAGATGAACCACTCATTTGTGTCACTTTAGATGAGCTGATGTTCTGACAGATGTGATTGTCATCCTCTTTACAGAAATTAACTTTATGTTCCTCTGGGATCTGACAGGAGATGTTGACTTCTTCACCAACATGAGCAGATTCAGTTTCCATTTTTGGAAATTTTGTATCTGTTAACCAAGAAAAAAATATATAAAAGTCCGAACAGATACTCCAAATATGCAATAAAAAGTATTTTTTGTTCCTCACCGTGTTCGACGCTCAGCTGAAGTTCAGTGAAGCTCTCAGTATAGTCAGATACTTTCACTCCACACCTGTATGTTCCTGCATCTGCAGCTTTCAGCTCTCTAAAAAACACCATCAAGACTCCTGCTCTGGTGTCGTCATATAAAGAAACATCTCCGTTCTCCATCCATTCATCCTGAACTCCTGGATTCTTCCTCTCTGAACATCCAGCTGATTCTTTACAGATGTATTTTGGCTTGGTTTTGTATTGAGGATGTTCACACTTGATCATCAGATGACCTCCTGAGTAGCCGCTCACTCTAGACACGCCCACTTTAGCTGTCAATCAAATATCTTACTGAATCACATTCATCAAATGTGACATCTAGCAAATGCTGAAGAAACAAACACTGTAAATTTTCAATCACATATATCATTAAATCATATCATGTATAAACTTTTATATCAGATTTGATTGACAGTTTGTTGAACTTACTTACAACATGCAGAAGCACAGTATTAATAATAGAGTAACTGTATGAAGGTTACAGTGTGTGATATATCTGAGAGCTCACACAGGTTTCATGTTCTCTACATGAGGACAAATGACACTGAAGCAAATTGATCAGCGTTAATTTCATTGACAGTGAAACTGAATATGTAAGTTCATTGCATCATCCAGAGCCCATAAAACAAACTTTGTTTTACTTTTTTTTATCAGTTTTAAGAAATATTAAACACTTTTCAGGATCAAACAGACAGATGTTATTGGCATCTATTTGAATACTAGATGCACAAAAAGTCACATTAATATGGATTCAGCACCATGGACAGCAGCTGTCAATCAAACGTCGGCATGGCAGTTTAACAACACAAACACAAAGAATAAGTACTTTATTTTATGTTTTTTTTTTTTTTTTTACTTTGATTTTGGTCATAAAAACATTTGCATGAACAATGGTTCCATGTAATTATGAAGCATTAGGCCAAAGATTCATTACTCCAGATTTATTTTTTATTTCAAACATGCAGGAGGTGTGTAAATTCTTGACAGTTATTGGCCAGAACACAAGAAAATAAATGTATGTTCCATATCAGCTATACAACTACATAAATCTAATTTTAATGAATCCAAGAAATGTAATGTTTAATCACAGTAATAAAACATTAACTCATACTTGCCACTAGATGGAGCTAGATGATCCAAAAATACTTGTTTGTATGTTTAGTCTGTAGGTGCTACAAAACGAAAATAATCAACATTCAACATTTTACCATTAAGACCTGGCACTGCATTATCGGGGCGCGTTTTGCACGAGCAAGCACTAATTGCTTTTCTTTTGAAACATATAAAAATCTACGTTTTTGAAATTCTTCATTTTGCCATTTAGAGAGTATAGATAAATAGATAGATAGATTATTGTACGACTTTGAAAAATTACAGAAACATCGTGCCCTATAACGGCAAGTCTTCAAAACACACACAAAACACATAAATTAGCTTAGCGTGAGGAACAGCTGTAATTATAATTAATTACTAACAGAATATCTTCTGTTCTCTGATCTGACAATTCTAATTTCTACAGTAGGCTATTTACCCGCGAACTCCAAACGGCCACACAGCGCCTCGGCGCCATATAAGGACAAAAGTGAGAAATAGAACCCGCCTCCTCATTGGCTCTCGGGTGTATCGTCCTCGTGCCATTTTTGAATATTCAGAGTCAAAAATAAGAACTGAAGTTTATGTGCCATAGTGGATCACAGAGTAGGACACAGACATGTATTTACTATATATTTGCAGTTGGCTATACTTGAACTTCCCTCTAGTAAATATTTTAGATGACCAGCATAATTTTTTTTTTTTTTTTTTTTTTTTAGAGAAAGAGCTTAAATATATGATGAACATATTTATTTACTTATTTATTTGCTTGTTTGTTTGTTCATTCATTCATATGATAAACAAACCTACAGTATCTTTTTTTATGGAGTGGAAAACTTGTTACCATGGGTACTAAAACATTTCCTGTTATCACACCTGCATGTGGCTAAAAGACTTCTTTGTTTGACCCAAATAATTAAGATACAAGAACAAAAGAAAACCACAAGCTTGAGAGCATCTCATGTTGTAGATCTTTAGCACACTGACCACCGTATTAAACAACCCTGAAACACAAAGCACTGAGACTTTTGCAAGCAAGTCACTTAATACTATAGGAGCATTCTTCTGATATTGCACATGTTTGATTTATAAATGTTTACAAATGTAATGCTTACATTTTTCTTTTGCTGAATTCAGAAATGAAAACTAGCATATTACACTTACTGCCATATAAATATGCTCTATGGTATTTAGAAATTACAGTGGTATTGACAAAATTAGTAAGTAGTGTTTTACATTTATTAACATGTTGTTAATGTACTAAATGCACTAAACTATTCAAATTTATGAGGATTTTTACAGACATTCTGTGTCACTGATTTATAGGCTCACTGTTTTTAAAAAAGCAACTCTTCCTCTTTTTCCTCAATTCATCACATTCAGCAATTGATGAAGATTAATTACTGAATGAGCAGCTCTATTGTCTTCTGCTCACAAATGATGTTCATCTTCTGTCTGTCTGTGTTCAGTCTCATGTGTCTCTGTGGGTTTCCTGAATAAGTCTGTTTAATCTTCACAGTCAAACCAAACCGAGACCCTGAACCTTCATTTGTTTTTTGTGGCTTTGAGCTAGACGGAAAAAACAACCTGTTCATCTCGCAAACACAAAAAAACAGCTCCAGCATTCGTGAGAAACTTTGAAACAAAAACAAACTCAAATTAAAAGTGTAATTTTTAAGCTATTGGATATCATAATAACAACAAATATTTAGACTTTCTCCTTTGCAGAAAATACAAACCTTTCTCACTGTTTTTCATGATAATAATTAGATCAATATGTTCTTATACTGTACTTCTAGATGTCTCTCTGGGATCTGGTAGCATTGATTTTATCATTATGAAAACTTTAGTCATCCTCTGTGTTAATGCATTTTTAGTCAATGTAACGTCATGATAATGTTGTACTTTCAAGCATGATCTGAATGATTATAAGATTTTAAAAACATAATTGGTCAATAAAATAGAAATTAAAAATCAGTGAATTAAAAATGTGATTGTTTAATACAAGTACAGTAAGCCGTTACATAAGAAAAAAAAATAACTAAGAACCAACATAAGAACGAAGTGAAAAACAACATCTGCAAAAGTACTGATAAGCAAGTTAACGCATAAAGCCTTTCTGAGAAGTTTTCAATTTGATAAAATAATCAGGTTATTAAAATGATCTTTCTCATAATATCTCTGGAACTAATATATCTTGAATGTACAAATCTAAATCAGGTCAAAGAGTATCAAGGTATTCAGAGAGATGAGAAAGAGAAAACAGTAAATTTATCAGTTCTGAAAATAGTACAGATGAGGATTCATACAAATTATTTCTCATCAGAAAGGTTGCTTGTGACTGTTTAAGAGCTGCTATTACAGAGTCTTTATTAACTATATGTGTCTATGCATTTGAAGTGGAAACTTTACAGTATATTCAAGAAGTGTTAATCAGGTGTTTGTATTTCCTGTTTTCATCACACCCTCAGATAAACTGAGCTGACAAGCTATTTTAAACATGTGAAAGAAGCAACATGAACCACAGCAGAATCTTTAAAATGTCTCATGATTCACACACTGAACTGAACGACCCTCGTCAAACAAAACAGCTGTTCAACATTAAATTATGGATTATAAGTAGATTTTTTTCAATCAGAATAAGCAAACAAACAAAAAACAAAGCCTATTTTTAAAATACTGTAATGTGTGATAATTTGCGATCTCTGTTATAAGCAAGTTAGTTTGAGTTAGTTCTCCTGCGGTGACTGACTGCAGCGTAATCAGAGTGAATCTCATTCTTACTGAATCTGACTGTAGCGTCACTGAGAGACTCTTCATGCTTCTGGAAACTGACAGCAGCGTACAGGAGCCCATCAGAGGGGATTGTGGGTAACTGTGAGTGAGCGTCACCTCGTCTCTTGTGTCTTAATGTCCACACAGTCAGAGTGAATCCACCGATCAGCAGCAGAATCACACACACACTAATAATGATGATCATGGAGAAATCTGACAATAAAACACATATATTTTATTATAACACTAATCTCCATCTCTTACTGAAAAGGAATTTAAATAAGCAGTGTGGGTCTACTTGGGCTATCCCAAAAACATACAAATCTTAAATTTAACGATTTCTATATAGATTGTTTCTATGCTTTGCTTTTGTTTTGATGCTTTTTAATGTGTCACGATTGCTGTACTAACAAATTTATTTCTGTTGAAAGAAACATAACAGCTTACTAAAACACACCATGTCTAACCACCCAATCAGTGAGTAAATTATGCCTTATGTGCCATTTAAATATTTCTATACAAGTCGTTTTTTGTTTTAGAATTGATTATTATATGAAGTAGCCTATATCTGATCTGTGGTTAATTTTGAGACACTTAACATACTGTAAAAATTGCAAACCCAGTACCATTGCTGATGATGTTGAGCTGTATTTTCGTGGTCAGGGAGATGAAAGTCAAATATGTGTCTCTGGTTTCTGCTCCACACCAGTAAACTCCAGCATCTCTCACGCTCACATTACTGATGCTCACTGTAAAAACTCTCTCTTCATTTCTCTCAGATGAACCACTCATTTGTGTCACTTTAGATGAGCTGATGTTCTGACAGATGTGATTATCATCCTCTTTACAGAAATGAACTTCTTGTTCCTCTGGGATCTGACAGCTGATGTTGACTTCTTCACCAAGATAAGCAGATTCAGTTTCCATTTTTGGAAATTTTCCATCTGTTAACCAATAAAAAAAAATATATAAAAGTCCGAACAGATACTCCAAACATGCAATAAAAAGTATTTTTTGTTCCTCACCGTATTTGACGCTCAGCTGAAGTTCAGTGAAGCTCTCAGTATAGTCAGATACTTTCACTCCACACCTGTATGTTCCTGCATCTGCAGCTTTCAGCTCTCTAAAAAACACCATCAAGACTCCTGCTCTGGTGTCGTCATATAAAGAAACATCTCCATTCTCCATCCATTCATCCTGAACTCCTGGATTCTTCCTCTCTGAACATCCGTCTGATTCTTTACAGATGTATTTTGTCTTGGTTTTGTATTGAGGATGTTCACACTTGATCATCAGACGACCTCCAGAGTAGCCGCTCACTTTATACACACCTTTATTATCTGTCACAACAGAGTGTCAACTTCTAATCAAATGTGCCATAAACAAAGACTTTAGAAACTTTCATGCTAGGTTTACTATCTTTTCTACTTACTAATAATATGTAGATGAACAGTATTAATAATGGAGTAACTGTACGGGTGTTTGTAGTCCCAAACTCCACATAAATAAACTCCTGCATCATCTGGTGTCACAGCAGTGATTCTCACACTGAAGAGGTTCTGTCTGTCATCATAAATGCTCAGTCTTTCTTTCTGATCCCGTGTGTTAGTAGTGGAGATCACCTCATCAATGATGTCATTTTCAGTTTTGAATAGGATCTTCCCATCATACCTTTGGTCCCATGAATATTCACAGCTGAAAGCAGCAGTTCCTGTACTATTTATCTTTAAGTTTTTTGCCGCTCCACAACATGAATCTGTCAACATTCAAAGTCTTCATTTGAAAAATGAGAAAACTACTGTACATAAAATATTAAACGAAGAAAATAATAAAAAATGGATTTTGATTGTTCTACTCACTCATTATGTGCAGATAAACAGTATTAATAATGGAGTAACTGTATGTGTCTCTGTTGATCCAAACTCCACATAAATAAACTCCTCCATCATCTGGTGTCACAGCAGTGATTCTCACACTGAAGATGTTTTTATGTTCGTCATCAGAAATACTGAATCTTTCTTTCTTATTACTTGTGCTGTAAATCATCTCAATGGAGTCTTGTTCTTCTTTGAATATGATCTTGACATCATTAATATGATTTTGTGAATATTCACAGCTGAAGGTCGCATTTTCTCCAAAATTCACCATCACTCTCTTTGACACTTTACAACATGAATCTGCACTGTAAAACCCAATAAGTTAGGGTAACTCAAACCGTTTGAGTAAACCGATTGCCTTAAAAACCTGACAAGTTAGGTTAACTCAAACCATTTGAGGAAACTGATTGCCTTAAATATTTAAGTTTTTAAAACTAACAGTTATGAGTGCTCTGAACTTATTTCAGTTGAGTTCGCTAAAATAAGATAAACATTGCAATTAAGTAATTAAGTGATTAATTGAGTGATAATTGTGCATTAGTGATGAACACCTGCTGATAACAAACAGAATCACTGAAGAAAAAGAAACAACAACAACTAACTTCAGACACAGCCTTAGATGAAACCAACTGAAATAAAATACATTAAATCTCTCAAAATCTGATTAAACAACCCCACAAACAGCATCACCAGCTCCACTTATTAATAACCAGACTGACTTTATTTCTGTCAGACATCTACAGACGATCTTATTGAGAATTAACTAAGGTTTAGATGTTGATTTAGTTTCATTTGAAGTAATCATGTTAGAGATCAGTGTCTGCTTTAGTTGAGCTCTTGACCCTTGACCACTGTGTTTGTGGGTTTTTTCTGGTTGTTGTAATCATGTGTTCCTCGAACATATTTGCTATAACTCAAAAGCCCAGAGAAAATGATCAGTAGTTGGTTGTCATGTATTTATAATGACAATCATCTGTTAGTGAACTGATCTCATTGAGAGTGAACATAGACTCATTGTGTGTCTAATGTCTGATTAAACGGATGTTGTATTGATTATAGTAAAAGTGATTCTAAGAGCCACTGATTCTGTGACCGTCAGTTAATATAAAGGACTTGCCACACAGTTTGTCCACAAACAATTTTCATCTACAGTAGAAATAAGACTCACACAGACATCAAGAATCAGCTTATGAACCTCAACAATGGTGTCCATTAAAAAAAGAAAAATAAGAAATCATGCAGCAATGCATGCTGGGAGCCATGGATGAGTTTTGTATTTATTTTTATTTTTTTTAATGGTCACCATTGTTGAGGTTCATAAGTTGATTCTTGATGTCTGTGTGAGTCTAATTGCTACCATAGATGAAAACTTTTTGTGGACAAACTGTTTGGAAAGTCCTTTATATTAACTGTTTGTCACAGAATCACTGGCTCTTAGAATCACTTTTACTATAATCAATACAACATCTATTTAACCAGAGATTAGACACACAATGAGTCTATGTTCACTCTCAATGAGATCAGTTCACTAACAGATGATTGTCATTATAAACATATAACAACCAACTACTGACCATTTTCTCTGGGCTTTTGAGTTATAGCAAATATGTTCGAGGAACACATGGTTACAACAACCAGAAAAAAACAAGACCATAGAAGTCAAGGGTCAAGAGCTCAACTAAAGCAGACACTGATCTCTAACATGGTTACTTCAAATGAAACTAAATCAACATCTAAACCTTAGTTAATTCTCAATAAGATCGTCTGTAGATGTCTGACATAAATAAAGTCAGTCTGGTTATTAATAAGTGGAGCTGGTGATGCTGTTTGTGGGGTTGTTTAATCAGATTTTGAGAGATTTAATGTATTTTATTTCAGTTGATTTCATCTAAGGCTGTGGCTGAAGTCAGTTGTAGTAGTTCTTGTGTTTCTCTTTTCTTCAGTGATTCTGGTTGTTAACAGCAGGTGTTCATCACTAATACTCAATCAGCACTTAATTAATCACATAATTACTTAACTGCAAGTTTTAAAACTTACATGGTTTAAGTCAAGGGAAATTTGTTTACTCAAACGGTTTGAGTTACGCTAACTTGTTGGGTTTTACAGTGTGTGATGAACAAAATAAAGAAATATAATTAATGCATACAAAGGTTTTGAAATTATCTGTAGATTTACTACACAAATGACTGACCTTCTTCCACATTCAGAGTTAAAGATATACGCCAACCGTGAAGAACACCAATCCGGTATGTTCCAGCATCTTGTGGGTTCAAATCTCTGATGAGGATCATTAGGCTTCCCTCATTGTTGGGAAACAGTGTGAATCTTCCTTCATTTATCCATTTATCATGCTTTTTATAATACATTATTGTTTTCCACTCAGGTAACTTATGCATATATTTAGCAGAATCACTGAACCAAAGTTTCCCAGTATCAACCAGAAGGCTTCCTCCAGAATATCCAGTGACGCTAAAGCATCTCACTGCATCTGTCAATCAGATTGATACTGTGATCAGAAAGATGATGAACAGAAAACAGCATCATTACTGCAGTGATGAAAGAGAAAAGCTCTGACCTGAGATCAGGTAGAAAGTGAAGAAGATGAGGAGGATCTTCATTGTGACTTGAGTTCAGTCTTCTTTATGCTGAATGATCTCTGTGTGAATCTCTCTGTCTCTACATCTGTCTGCTTTAGTTACTTCCTCTTTATTCAGCTCTTTATCAGTAATGAGCAGCTTTACTGTCTCCTCCCACCATCACCACTGACTGAATATCACATTAATCACACTGAAAGAGCGCCACCTAGTGTAGGATACAGTGTCTGATACTGAGAGCGCACACAGGCTTCATGTTCTCTATATAAGGACACTGAAGCAAATCAGATCAACATCAACATTATTTTAATCTTGCACTAGAGGGCGACTATAAAATGTAGATTTAAGTTCACTGAGGTCCCCTGGAGTCTGTACAAGGCAGTCATGGAAAAAAAAAATCATCTAATTTGGGTTATTGACATTTTATAACAACAGCTTTTCTACAAGGAAACAGACCATATCTGACTGGCTGTTGATTTGTTTGGATACTTTATGCATAAAAACAATAATAATATGGCAGATTGATGTGAATTCAGCACCACGGACAGCAGCTTTCAGACAAACTTCAGTATCATTGATGACAGTTGAACATGAGTTTATCTGCTTCCTTCCCTTTGACTTTGATCATAAAAACATCTGCATGAACAATGGCTTAGTAATTATCAAGTATTAGGCCAAAGCTTCATTTCTTCAGATTCATTCTTTGTTTTTGAACATACAGTAGGTTACTAAATTAGTGCCATTTACACTGAATCAAACCAGAATAAATGTATGTTCTGTATCAACTACCATACAATACAACTACAGTACAATACAATACAATACAATACATAAAACTAATTTTAATGAAACCAAGAAATCTACTGTGTAGTCATAGAAATGTAAAATTACCTCATATTTGCCACTAGATGGAGCCAGAGGTTTCAGTAAGACAGCTGGTTTTGGGTTTACTGTAGATACTACAAAACAATAATAAATGCAATGGAGAACAGGACACTAACACCAACACTAGAGATTCAATAGAGGTCATCTGCACAGCTCACAAGAACAAAAATAAAAATATGAATAGATGATATTGTAATTTTGTTCACAGTCTGACCAAACTCTCTCATATTATTCTTTCACAGACTAGGATATAGAAAATGCAGTGTCTTTATTGTACAGGTGCATCTCAATAAATTAGAATGTCGTGAAATAGTTCATTTTTTCTTGTAACTTATTTCAAAAAGTGAAACTTTCATATATTTTAGTTTCATTACATGTAAAGTAAAACATTTAATAGTTTTTTTTTGTTTTAATTTTGATGATAAGAGCTTACAGCTCATGAAAGTCAAAAATCAGTATCTCAAAATATTAGAATATTTACATTTGAGTTTCAATTAATGACCATCCCTACAGTATAAATTATGGGTATCTCTTGTTCTTTGAAACCACAATAATGGGGAAGACTGCTGACTTGCCAATGATCCAGAAGACGAACATTGACACCCTCCACAAAGAGGGTAAGTCACAAAAGGTCATTACTGAAAGGTGTGGCTGTTTACAGAGTGCTGTATCAAAGCATATTAAATGCAAAGTTGACTGGAAGGAAGAATTTGGGTAGGAAAAGGTGCACAAGCAACAGGGATGACCGCAAGCTTGAGAATACAGTCAAGCAAAGCTGATTCAAACACTTGGGAGAGCTTCACAAGGAGTGGACTGAAGCTGGAGTCAGTGCATCAAGAGTCACCACGCTCAGATGTCTTCAGGAAAAGGGCTACCAAGCCACTTCTGAACCAGAGACAACGTCAGAAGCATCTTACCTGGGCTGTGGAGAAAAAGAACTGGACTGTTGCTCAGTGGTCCAAAGTCCTCTTTTCAGATGAAAGTAAATTTTGCATTTCATTTGGAAATCAAGGTCTGGAGGAAGACTGGAGAGGCACAGAATCCATGTTGCTTGAGGTCCAGTGTGAAGTTTACACAGTCAGTGATGATTTGGGCTGCCATGTCATCTGCTGGTGTTGGTCCACTGTGTTTTCTGAAGTCCACAGTCAACGCAGCCATCTACCAGGAAATTTTAGAGCACTTCATGCTTCCTTCTGCTGACAAGCTTTATGGAGATGCTGATTTCATTTTCCAGCAGGACTTGGTACCTGCCCACACTTCCAAAGGTACCAAAAGCTGGTTCAATGACCATGGTGTTACTGTGCTTGATTGGCCAGCAAACTCGCCTGGCCTGAACCCCATAGAGAATCTATAGGGTATTGTCAAGAGGAAGATGAGAGACACCAGACCCAACAATGCAGATGAGCTGAAGGCCACTGTCAAAGAAACCTGGGCTTCCATACCACCTCAGCAGTGCCACAAACTGATCACCTCCATGCCACGCCGAAATGAGGCAGTAATTAAAGTAAAAGGAGCCCCTACCAAGTATTGAGTACATATACAGTAAATGAACATACTTTCCAGAAGGCCAACAATTCATTAAAAATGTTTTTTTTTATTGGTCTTATGAAGTATTCTAATTTGTTGAGATAGTGAATTGGTGGGTTTTTGTTAAATGTGAGCCTAAATCATCACAATTAAAAGAACCAAAGACTTAAACTACTTCAGTCTGTGTGCATTGAATTTATTTAATACACGAGTTTCACAATTTGAGTTGAATTACTGAAATAAATGAACTTTTCCACGACATTCTAATTTATTGAGATGCACCTGCATATCCTTAAAATACACTATCCCTAAATAAATTTCACAAAATAATAGTTTTCATCCAGTATCATGTATTTTAAATATGATATATTGTTTGAAATGAGTCGTTTTGATATCTTGGAGTATGGTGTTTAATATAATAATGTACATACTGTACAATTTAACATTCATAATTTATTTTAGTCACATGTTGTTTGAGTTTGTTAAGATTTTGTGAGATTCAGGAGTCTCAGCGCGACTGTTAGTTAAACCACTGCTGTCAAGCTCCAAATAAATACCATATAAATCATCCATATGTTTCGTGGCGTGTCATTGCAAGTCTTCTGAAGACATAAAATAGGTCTGTGTGAGGAACAGATCCAAATGTAACTGATTACTCACTGAAAATTGTTTTAGATGATCTGTCTGTTCATATGATTCACCCGCGAACTTTGTTTTCATTCAAACAGACTCGCTGTGCTCAGAGTCATATAAGGAGAAAAGGGAGGAGTCAGTCGCAACTGCTCTTAAACCTCATTGGCTCTCGTGTGTGTGTGTCGGGCCATATTTGAATATTTACAATCTAAATAAGAACAACATGAAATGATGAGATGTTCCAGTGCGACTGAGAGTAAAAGGCACTGAGGGATTTAATTTCTATAATGCACTCTTACTGCAGTTGGTTGTACTTGTTATCAAAAACAGTTTTGAGCTTCCGTCTAGTAAATATTTCAGATATCTACAATAAACATTTTTGGAGAAAGAACTATGGTATGTGTGTGTGTGTGTGTGTGTGTATATACAGTGGGTACGGAAAGTATTCAGACCCCCTTAAATTTTTCACTCTTTGTTATATTGCAGCCATTTGCTAAAATCATTTAAGTTCATTTTTTTTCCTCGTTAATGTACACACAGCACCCCATATTGACAGAAAAACACAGAATTGTTGAAATTTTTGCAGATTTATTAAAAAAGAAAAACTGAAATATCACATGGTCCTAAGTATTCAGACCCTTTGCTGTGACACTCATATATTTAACCCAGGTGCTGTCCATTTCTTCTGATCATCCTTGAGATGGTTCTACACCTTCACTTGAGTCCAGCTGTGTTTGATTATACTGATTGGACTTGATTAGGAAAGCCACACACCTGTCTATATAAGACCTTACAGCTCACAGTGCATGTCAGAGCAAATGAGAATCATGAGGTCAAAGGAACTGCCTGAAGAGCTCAGAGACAGAATTGTGGCAAGGCACAGATCTGGCCAAGGTTACAAAAAATTTTTTGCTGCACTTAAGGTTCCTAAGAGCACAATGGCCTCCATAATCCTTAAATGGAAGACGTTTGGGACGACCAGAACCCTTCCTAGAGCTGGCCGTCCGGCCAAACTGAGCTATCGGGGGAGAAGAGCCTTGGTGAGAGAGGTAAAGAAGAACCCAAAGATCACTGTGGCTGAGCTCCAGAGATGCATTCGGGAGATGGGAGAAAGTTGTAGAAAGTCAACCATCACTGCAGCCCTCCACCAGTCGGGGCTTTATGGCAGAGTGGCCCGACGGAAGCCTCTCCTCAGTGCAAGACACATGAAAGCCCGCATGGAGTTTGCTAAAAAACACCTGAAGGATTCTCTGGTCTGATGAGACCAAGATAGAACTTTTTGGCCTTAATTCTAAGCGGTATGTGTGGAGAAAACCAGGCACTGCTCATCACCTGTCCAATACAGTCCCAACAGTGAAGCATGGTGGTGGCAGCATCATGCTGTGGGGGTGTTTTTCAGCTGCAGGGACAGGACGACTGGTTGCAATCGAGGGAAAGATGAATGCGGCCAAGTACAGGGATATCCTGGATGAAAACCTTCTTCAGAGTGCTCAGGACCTCAGACTGTGCCGAAGGTTTACCTTCCAACAAGACAATGACCCTAAGCACACAGCTAAAATAACGAAGGAGTGGCTTCACAACAACTCCGTGACTGTTCTTGAATGGCCCAGCCAGAGCCCTGACTTAAACCCAATTGAGCATCTCTGGAGAGACCTAAAAATGGCTGTCCACCAACGTTTACCATCCAACCTGACAGAACTGGAGAGGATCTGCAAGGAGGAATGGCAGAGGATCCCCAAATAAACTTATTGCATCTTTCCCAAAAAGACTCATGGCTGTATTAAATCAAAAGGGTGCTTCTACTAAATACTGAGCAAAGGGTCTGAATACTTAGGACCATGTGATATTTCAGTTTTTCTTTTTTAATACATCTGCAAAAATTTCAACAATTCTGTGTTTTTCTGTCAATATGGGGTGCTGTGTGTACATTAATGAGGAAAAAAAAAGAACTTAAATGATTTTAGCAAATGGCTGCAATATAACAAAGAGTGAAAAATTTAAGGGGGTCTGAATACTTTCCGTACCCACTGTATATATATATATATATATATATATATACATACAATTATTATTATTTAAAAAAAAAAAAAAAAAATCAAATATTACACGCATTTACAGCATCGGTAACACGTTACAATAAGGTTCATTATTTAACATTAGTTTAGTTAACATGAACTAATATTGAACAATACTTCTACAGCATTGATTAATTTTAGTTAATGTTAATTTCAACATTTACTAATTCATAATTAAAATCACGGATTGTGTTTGTTAACATTAGTTAATGCACTGTGAACTAACATGAACGAACAATGAACGATTGTATTTTCATTAACTAACATTAACAAAGATTAATAAATAGTGTAATAAATGTATTGTTCATTTTTCATTCATGATAGTTAATACATTAACTACAGCTTCTTTATTATGGAGTGGAAAATGTGTTACCAGTGGTACTTTAGAACAATTTCCTGTTTTTATCACACATGCAGGGGCTGAAGGGCTTTGACTTGACCTGAAGAATTGAAGCACAATAAGAAAACCACAAGCTGAAGAGCAGCACATGTAGATCTTCATCACACTGATCACAGTAATAAACAACCCCGCAAACACAAAGCACTGAGACTTTCACAAGCAAGTCATTTTCCGTAATAAATAATAAACAAACAAACCGGGTTAAATGGCTTTCTTTTCTGAAATTACACACCTTGATTAAAAAAGATAAACAAATCAAACTTATGTTTTTTATTTTTATATTCTTGTAAATATTCAAATGTGAATGTACAGACTCATCATTTCTCATGTTTGCTGTCTGATGATGATCCCACCCATAATATCACAACACAACATCAGAAACTGACATTACACATTCAGTAATTGTTACGTTATGTTCTGTTAAATCAATATTGACATAAATTGTATGTTAGTGTGTTTATGTTCAAGTACTAAATGCACTAAACAATACAATTCTGACATTTAAAGTATTTTAATAGACATTTTCTGATCTGAAAAGTAACATTGTCAAGTCACATGTATATACTTTGTTGATCATAAACATTTTCAGTCTTATTCTCAATTCATTACTTTCAGTAAATGTTGGAGGTTAATCACTGAATGAGCAGCTCTATTGTCTTTTGATCACAAATTATGTTCATCTTCTGTCTGTCTGTGTTCAGTTGTGTGTGTCTCTGTGGGTTTCCTGAATAATTCTGTTTTAATCTTCACAATCAAACTAAACTGAGACCCTGAACCTTCACCTGTTTTCTGTGGTTTTGATCTGGACGGAAAAAACGGCCTGTTTATCACACAAACACAAAAACACCTCCAGCATTCGTAAGAAACTTTGTGACAGAAATGATCTAAGATTAAAAATTTCATTTTAAGCCTTTAAATATCACTATTATGACAAATCATCAGTGTTGGGAAGGTTACTTTGGAAATGTAATAGGTTACAGATTACAAGTTACCCTACTTAAAATGTAATAAGTAGTGTAACTTTTCAATTACTTTATTAAAGTAATGTAACTGATTACATTTGGTTACTTTTTGATTACTTTTCTAAATTTCTAATGTTTTCAACTGTTAATCATTTTCAAACATGTAAACCAGGCAGGGTTAACCTTATAGTAGTACTCAACACTGATTACTGTCAGACTTTCCAAATCCTTCATCACTTGAATTAAGATTATAATATTTTAATTTTAAAGGAGACATTGGATGAAAAATATCTTAATTTGCATATAAATGTGTCTTAGCAGTTTGTGTACACAATCACCCTACAATGATAGAAATTCACTCATTTTTTTAATCCCCCAAAAACCTAAACAGTCTCAATTATCAAGCCATTTTGATTTTGGAGTGAATAACTCTTACAAACTCTTCGCACTCTTCCACCTTCAATACCACGACTGAGGTGAGACCCTTGAGCAAGGCACCAAACCCCCAACTGTTCCCCGGGCACCGCAGCAATATGTCTGCCCACTGCTCTGGGTGTGCACTTGGATGGGTTAAATGCACAGCACATATTCCGAGTATAGCTATAGGTCACCATACTTGGCCACACATCACTTCACTTTCCTAAATTAATTTATGCCTGGCTGCATTTTACTCCAGACTGCTTTCTGAATGAGGGACAATTCAAGGCAGGTTTTGTTAAAAAGTTAAAACTCAAGGATGGATCACTTCCACAGAAGAGAGGGGCAGGGTGAGCAGTGCTCATTAGCATTTAAAGAGATATGCTGTAGACAGAGCTGTTTTTGACAAGGTAAAAAGGGTGTTGTTTTACACGACCACTGAGACCATTTTAAGAAGACCCTAATGAATCATACCAACTTGTGGAAAATGGCCATCGGATGTCCCCTTTGAAGCACAGCCATCACAAAATCAGACTTACTTTAAAATCATTCTGATGTTAAATACAGATTTAAAATCATAACAAGAAATAGTTCAATAGCTATGATACTGTTTTTGAAATCAAATCTTTGCATAGCTATGACAGGAAACATTGGATCTAACAATGCCTTAGAAAAAAAGAGATAATCTTAAAAAAAATAAAGCATATACATAAACCCATATAGGAAATAAGAGTTATCGGATAAGCATGTTATAAAATTCTGAAACATTGGTGTTTCATATTTCAGAGCAGTCATTGCAATTTATGAAAGAAATCAATTAAATCTGTATGTGGGAGTGTGTGTGAAAAAAAATCAGATGTAACCCCCTTTGTAATCCTAAACATTTTCATAAGTAACTGTAATTTAATTACACATTTTTTCTCAGTAACTGTAACTGATTACAATTACTTTTATTTTGTAATTAAATTACGTAATTCCGTTACATGTAACTAGTTACTCCCCAACACTGCAAATCATACATAAAAAAAGATGATAGCAGTTCAGATTTAGTTAAAATTTCATTACTGAAAATAAAAATAAAATTAATGAAATTATATCATTTAGATTTAAGATTTAATCTTTCTCCTTTGCAGAAATGTTACAACTTTCCTCTTGTAAGAATTGTATCCTTAATGTAAGATTAACAGCTTTGGAAAATAAACCAGAAATAATAACCCAAAAATATTTATTTTTCAAGTAATAAAATAATTCTGCAGTAAAGATACAAGGAGTTATTACATCAGAAAAAAATGAACTAAAAACAAAGAGAACAAGAGAGAACTGAAAACAACATTCAAATCAGCAAAAGTATCAATAATAATTGTTAAAATGCATTAACAATTATTAAAATGATGAGCAAATGTATGAACGAATACTAAGAATTTTAAATGTACAAAGATCAAAACTCAGAGATGAGAAGAAAACAGACATTTTAAAAGCTCTGAACAGATTCATGTGTGTCATCATAACGGTTGAACTTGTGTCTGTTCAAGAGCTGCTATTAAAGAGGTTTTATTAAATCTAATGTCAAATGTCTGTATGTCTCTGCATTTGGAAACTTTACAGTATCATTTGTGTCACTCAGTGATTTTATATTCTGTCTTCACTGAACTACCTTGATCTAACCAAACATCTGTTTAACACTAAGTTATGGATTATAAAGAGACTTTTACAATGTAAAATTAAATGTAAAATGTTGGTAATGTGTGATGATCTGTGATCTGTTATAAGTCAGTTGAGTCTAATGCGGTGACTGACTGCAGCGTAATCAGAGTGAATCTCATTCTTACTGAATCTGACTGTATCGTCACTGAGAGACTCTTCATGCTTCTGGAAACTGACAGCAGCGTACAGGAGCTCATCAGAGGGGATTGTGGGTAACTGTGAGTGAGTGTCACCTCGTCTCTCGTGTCTTAATTTCCACACAGTCAGAGTGAATCCACCGATCAGCAGCAGAATCACACACACACTAATAATGATGATCATGGAGAAACCTGACAATAAAACACACAACCAGTGTTAATAAAATATAATATTTGTCATAAAGGAACGAGTTTAGTCTTGTGAGGTGAATGATCATACTTCACATTTCATTTATGCTTTTTTTAATGAAGCTGAATTATTCTGCAGTAAAATGAGTGTATTTTAGTCTATATTCTGCAGACTTACCCATAACCTACATTCTACTTCATTTCTATATTTAGCCTCATGTGGGTTTCCTGAAAAAAGACCTTTAGTTTTTACAGCTGAATTAAACTGAGACGCTGGACCTTCAGCTCATCTCTGTGAAATGAAATGAAATCACCCTGTTCATCAAATACACTAAACACCTTCTGTCACAAGCAACTAAAGCTATACTGTGAGTTTGGACACGTCTTGTTTTCTCACCTCTCTCGCTACAGAGGAAACTGTATTTATGGCCATATTTAGAGTTTCACAAGATAACCAGTGACAACAGAAAAGTGACACAGGGCCAGCGTCAGTATAAAAAAGCTTAAAGATCTCATGCGATGAAAAGCTTTCAGAGGAAGCAACTTTTATATTCATTAGTTCTGCTTCAATATACTGCAATCACAGACATAATATCTGGACATGATTATATCAGAGGACACTTTGAGTTAGCTCAACAACAGTATTTTGCTCCATAGTTTTCAGAGAAAACAAAATACAAATGTTTTGATTCACACAGAATTAGTCATCTTTTGTGAACAATGAATTTGGCTAATCTCAAGGAAATCTAGTCGTGTTTAAACAGGCCTGTATTAAACATCATCATATAGTAGACTACACTCATTCGTCTGCTTGGTGTGTAGCAGAAGGTTCATCATTTTTACCCAGTGAGAACAAGTTAGGCCTCTGATATCTTGCAGGTTAGAAAGCTGTCAGATATTGATTCAGAAAAAGCTCTGACTGAGTTTATGAGGTTGAAAACCCTTCTGAACAATTAATTGAAATAACTGATGAGCTTCTAGGAGTCAATTGTTCATAAAGCAGTAAACACTGGGTGCACTGCATGTGCGTGTTCCTTGAGGACAACTTAATACAAACTTATTGTTTCTTACCACTATTTCATGGTACTTTGTCGTTTTCATCTCATCATATTGATGCACTGTTGCTGAAATAGCATTCATATTTTATACATCAGAATAAACACATTCCACGTGCTACCACATTGCATGAGTGATTGTTCATGAACTGATATCTGAATATTTAAATCTGACCCAAAGGCAATGGAGAAATGATAAACTATCTTACCCTTTTTAACAGTGAGATTGACTTTAGTGATGATGTGAGCTCCACACCAGTATATCCCAGAATCCTCTTCTCTCAGATCAGTGATGTTCACAGTAAAGACTCCAGATGCTTCATCACTGAAAGAGAATCGATCATCTCTGATCGTCTCCAATGAAACTCCATCCTTCACACACATGGAGGCTTCATGTGCTTTGCAGAAGCTTTTCTGATCTTCATCATGATGTTTGCACTGGATTGACACGTCGTCTCCTTCATACTTAGTCAAGTTCAGCTCTGGAAATGATTACAAACACAAGAACATCAATTCACAGCCGTAGCTTCACATATTCAGATGAATAAACCTTCCTCACCCTCGTTCATGATGACCATCAGATGAGTGTAAAGATAATTGAGGTCTGTTTCTAATGTCACTGCACACCAGTATTTCCCAGCATCCTCTGCTGTCAGTCCAGTGATGGTCCCAGTGAAGACACTTGCAGTGACGTCATCTTTCAGAGTCAGTCTGTCAGTCTTGGTCTCTTTCTCTTCTCTCACAGTCTCACTGAGAGGATTTCTGTCTCTAGTGGAGCACGTCCCCTTACAGAGAGACTTTGTGTTTGATTTATAGATTGAATCATAAGGACAGATGATCTCAGCAGATTCTCCTTCATGTCTCACTACTGGAGCCACTAAAAACAAACAAACATTTAACAAACATGATTCTGAATAGACTGTATTTACAGTGAAATCATCTGAATGGACTCACTGATGAGTTTGAGCTGTATTTTCGTGGTCAGGGAGATGAAAGTCAAATATGTGTCTCTGGTTTCTGCTCCACACCAGTAAACTCCAGCATCTCTCACGCTCACATTACTGATGCTCACTGTAAAAACTCTCTCTTCATTTCTCTCAGATGAACCACTCATTTGTGTCACTTTAGATGAGCTGATGTTCTGACAGATGTGATTATCATCCTCTTTACAGAAATTAACTTTATGTTCCTCTGGGATCTGACAGATGATGTGAACTTCACCAAGATAAGCAGTTTTAGTCACAACCATTGGATATTTTACATCTACAAACCAAGACAAGTTTACATAAAGATGAGAAAAATTACTTTATATACACATAAGATACAGTATTTGCGGTTCCTCACCATGTTTGACGCTCAGCTTGAAGTTCAGTGAAGCTCTCAGTATAGTCAGATACTTTCACTCCACACCTGTATGTTCCTGCATCTGCAGCTTTCAGCTCTCTAAAAAACACCATCAAGACTCCTGCTCTGGTGTCGTCATATAAAGAAACATTTATCAAGGCTCGTCATTGGAGACCTTTTGATTTCTGTCTATCACTGACTTAGCAAGTTGTATTGAACTGACCTAACAAACTACACTTTTTGCTCTAAGCAAGCATGCAGTAGGCGGCCGACTTTATGATACGGGTTAACCTTGCACCCTCTGACTAAGATCATATTAGTGAGTTTGTGATCGTGAGATCCACGACTCCAGCCGCATGAAACTCTGTGTGACATTTGGTCTCTAATGAACAAATAACTGCAAGTTTGTGATATATTCAAATTAAACAAATATCTACATTGATATATAACCAATATTTGTGATTTGTTACTAATTAGAAACAAATGGTCACTTAAAATTGGAGTCAGATTACACAGAGCTAGAATCACATTGAAACTAAATCCTAATAAATTAGCTAAACTCTACAGAAGTGTAAGTAAAAGACCTACACACATTATAACACCGCTGGATTCTGTCGTTGAGACAATGGGTGGACCCTACAATACTGTGATCAGAAAGATGATGAACAGAAAACAGCATCATTACTGCAGTGATGAAAGAGAAAAGCTCTGACCTGAGATCAGGTAGAAAGTGAAGAAGATGAGGAGGATCTTCATTGTGACTTGAGTTCAGTCTTCTTTATGCTGAATGATCTCTGTGTGAATCTCTCTGTCTCTACATCTGTCTGCTTTAGTTACTTCCTCTTTATTCAGCTCTTTATCAGTAATGAGCAGCTTTACTGTCTCCTCCCACCATCACCACTGACTGAATATCACATTAATCACACTGAAAGAGCGCCACCTACTGGAGGATACAGTGTCTGATACTGAGAGCTCATACAGGCTTCATGTTCTCTATAATGACACAATTGCATTATTTAAATCTTCCACTAGAGTGCGCCAGTATGATTTACATGTACAGCCTTGGCCTAAAGTATTGGCAATGACAGAAATTTTGTGATTCACAAAGTTTGCTGTTTCAGGATTTGTAGATTATTTATCATGTTTGTATGGTACACTGGAAAAGAATGATAAGCATTTCATAAGTTGTCAATGCTTTACGTGGCAAATAAAAAAAAAAATCAATATATGCAGTGTCAGTATTTACAGTGTTTCACATTAATCTTCATAACCTTTGCTATTCGCTCTGGCATGCTACATATCAGCTTCTGGCCAAATCCTGACTGATGGCAGTTCATTCTTGCCTTATCTGCTTGTCCACTTGCCTTTTGAGGATTGACCACAGGTTCTCTATGGGATTAAGATTCAGGGAGTTGCCTGGCCACAAATTCAAAATTTAACTGAAATGATATCTGAGCCACTTCATTATCACTCTTGCCTTCATGCTGGAAAATACACAGATCCAGATTGCTCCTGGGTCATTGGAAGAAGTTTTCCTTGCAGGACATTTTGATACAATTCATACATTGCATTATACATCTACATAAAATGGAATAAAAGAATATAGCACTTACCTCATTTAATGAAAGACCTGGCAACCATCTCATTGTATTGTGGCGGTTTTGCATGCAGTAGGGCCTATTTCTTTCAGAAAATGTAGCTGGATATAGGCTAGGCCTACTGTTTGAGTCATTTTTATATTTATGAAAGGTTTAGAGTAAAAGGTTTAATATGCTAATTTACATACTGTAAAATGAGGCATTTCATCACAATAGTAATTTTATTTTATTTTATTTCATTTTTAATTGTGTGTGATTCATAAGGCCTGACCGTTAGTTGCACCACTGCTGTCAAGATCAAATAAACCTACCATAAAAGTCATTGATGCGATTCGTGCTCTGTAATTGCAAGCCCTCTGAAGACATAAAACATATTTGTGTGAGAAACAGGTCTAAATTGAATTTATTACTCACATAAAATCTTCCTCTGTCCTATCACTTCAAAAGCCTAAACACCTGTGAACTTTGTTTTCATTCAAACAGACTCTCAGCGCCCTATAAGGAGAAAGGGGAGGAGTCAAAGTGTGCTTAAACCTCATTGGCTTTCGCGTGTATCATAGTATTACAATATTTGAATATTCGGTATTTAAATAAGAGAAGGTTTACGTCTTTTCTTCACACAGTAAAGTTGAGCACCATGTAAAACAATGTCAAATGTACCAGTGCTACAGAAAGCATGAGGGGGCTGAACAGTTGTGTTTTTAACTTTTGAAAAGAAAGCAGATCTCTTAAATTGCACAATTATAATATTAATAATATTAATATTTCAGATGACCTGACTAAAACTTTTTGGAGCTAAAACGTTTTGATTTCTGAATAGCTGGGATACATTATAAATATACTATTTTTCATATATTAAACAAATTGACAGCATGTTTTTTAATGGAGTGGAAAATATGTGTCCATCTACTAAGATAAACATTTCATTTTTTAATCACACCTGCAGGTGACTGAATATTTTTGGTTTGACCAAAGAAATATAAATAGAGCAAAAGAAATCCACAAGCTGGAGAGCATCTCATGTAGATGATCATAAGCACACTCTGCAAACATAAAGCACTGAGACATTTACAAGCAGATCACTTTATCTTAAAGAAGCCGGGTTAAAGAGCGTTTTTTCTTTTTTGACTGACTGACTGAATTTAGAAAAGCAAACTAGTGTACAGCTCTCACTATTACTGCCATACAAAACTATGCTATGCTGTTTTGAATTTGACCCGAGAGCTAATGATGGACAATCTGAAAACACAGCGAAATATAAAGTAAATCTTGCAGATGTTGCTTATTTAAAGTGAATTTACATAAATGTACTAACAACACAAATGTGTGACATTTACAGAATAATTACAGATATTATCTGCTCAGTGTTCATTCTCTGCTCATGGTTTTGATTTTCTTTGATCTGTTTTTGAAAGAAAAAGTCAAAGCACACATGGACAATTCTTTGATTAGAAAAGAACACTTCCAGTCATTTTTTGAGGTGAATTACAGAATGAGCAGCTCTTTGTCTTCTGCACAATCGATGTTCATCTTCAGTCTTCATCTCATGTGTCTCTGTGGGTTTCCTGAATAAGTGTGTTTAATCTTCACACTCAAACCAAACTGAGACCCTGAACCTTCAGCAGTTTTCTGTGGCTTTGAGATGGACGGAAAAAAACAGTCTGTTCATCATGCAAACACAAAAACACCTCCAGCGTTTGTGACAGAAAGCATCAAACATGCCATTTTCAAGTTTCTGAATATTACAGTCGTAACAAATCATTTAAAAAATGCAAATGAATATTGTTTATTTGCATATACTGTGAATATCTAGATCAGTTCTGGTGGTGATACAAAATAAAATGCATAAAATTGTTATTTAGATTTCATAAAGTACAAACTATTCTCACTGTCTTTAATGATGCAAAATAGATAATAATGCATTTATACTGTATTTGTAGATGTTTCTCTGGTAACATTGATTTCATCAGTATAAAAACTAGATTCAGTCATAGTTTATGTTGAAGCCATGGCAAATCTTGATAATTCAAATATAATATAAAAATTAATGTAAATAATAATTGATTCTCTGATTCTACAACTTTAAATAAGACCAACAAACAAGAAATAATAGCAAGAAATGTTTATTTTTGTTTATTTTTCAATTAATGTTTCAAAAATATTTGAAAAATTAATGTTTATTTTTCAATTAATAAAATATATGATTCTACTGTAAAACATTAGCAAGAGCAAGAATGAACAAAAAAAAGCAGCATCAACAAATGTATTTTGCATGTACAAACCTAAAGCAGGTCAAAGACAGTCAATATTAATTTTAACAGCTGCTATTAAAGAGTCTTTATTAACTGTCAAAGGCTGCTGTGTCTCTATATGTGGAGTGGAAACTTTACAGTATATTCTAAACTTGTCAATCAAGGGTTTTATTTCCTGTTTTCATCATGACCGCACATAAACCGACATGACAAACTATTTTAAACATGAGAAAGAAGCAACATGAGCAGCAGCGGAAACTTTAAAGTGTCTCATGATTCACACACTGAACTGAATAACCCTTATCAAACCTGTTCGACATTACATTATGGATTATAATAACATAACATTTTAATAAACAAACTCTGAATGTAAACAAATATATATATGGGTAGTTGACAAATAAAAATATGACTGTGTCCTGTGGTGTGACATAGCAACAATTTAGAAAAAAAAAAACTTAACGCAAGAATGCATCTTCATTCTTGGAGTTACAAATAGCATGAGAGAGGTTTAGCTTCAATGTTAGAGGTATTTTTTTTTTCTCACATTTTTCCATCACACCATAGAACACATTGATACTGTATATATGTCATCATAGTCAATCATATCATGGTCTATTTTTTTTTTTTAAATACGATGTGTGATGATCTGTGATCTGTAATAAGTGAGTTAGTTGGTTCTCATGCGGTGACTGACTGCAGCGTAATCAGAGTGAATCTCATTCTTACTGAATCTGACTGTAGCGTCACTGAGAGACTCTTCATGCTTCTGGAAACTGACAGCAGCGTACAGGAGCTCATCAGAGGGGATTGTGGGTAGATCATCATGAGTGTTCATTTGTACTGAGAGAGAATCACGTCTGCTGTCTGCACATGATGACTGGACATGGATATGAGAGAAAATTAATTTTAAAATGAGAAAATATCTCATAAGCACAATATACAAACAAACACACAAACTGTAACTCACCATTGTCTTTTTCTTCCTCTTTCTCTTGTCTGATGTTGAGATTCTTCCTAATTACCCAAAACAAAATGAATTGATCAGAGAAAGACAAACTAGATTAACATCAATTGTGGGAAGAATCTGAGACAGAAACTCATTGAGTGAGATTTACTGAAGCAGCTCTGAAACAATCAAACAATTTAATTAAACGATTCAGGAGATAAATAATGAAACCAAGCATCACCTCGTCTCTTGTGTCTTAATTTCCACACAGTCAGAGTGAATCCACCGATCAGCAGCAGAATCACACACACACTAATAATGATGATCATGGAGAAATCTGACAATAAAACACACAAACATAGAGTGATAGTTAAACTTCCTGAAATACAATTAATTGATCCAATTAAACTGAATGATGGGGGAAATTAGTAAATTTTAGTCTCTCTTGTGCAGACATGCACTCAACTCTACTTCATCTCTATATTGAGTCTCATGTGGGTTTCCTGAATAAAGACCGTTAGTTCTTCACAGCTGAATTAAACTGAGACTCTGAACCTTCAGCTCATTTCTGTGGTTTTGATGTGAAATGAAAACACCCTGTTCATCAAATACACTAAACACGTCCTGCATTTATGAGCAATGTCACAAAATGAGATTCAAAGGTTTCTAAAGCAATAAAGGGAAATTTTATATGAGATTAAAAGGAATCACACACACAAAAAAAACCTGACAAGTTTGTAAAAAAATAAATAAATAATAATAATACATGTCTGAAATAAAGTTTCCACAAAAATCCAGAGACTCAGATGTGCAGTAAGTCAATCATTTTATCTGAGGATAAATTACTATATTGATATCTACTTAGTTATGTGAAATAGTAAAACACAAATTTTAGTGCATTAAATTAAAGAGAAACAATATATTAAAGACACCAAGAATGACTTTAGAACGACCGTCTCAATGTCACACTGGAAGATCTGTAAGTGTTCATATTTGACAATGTAAATAAAATAAAGTTATCTTACTCCTGTCCTTATCTTTTCTGACGTTTAAATGCACTTTAGTGATGACGTGAGCTCCACACCAGTATATCCCAGAATCCTCTTCTCTCAGATCAGTGATGTTCACTGTAAAGACTCCAGTAGATACTTCATCACTGAAAGAGAATCGATCATCTCTGATCGTCTCCAATGAAACTCCATCCTTCACACACATGGAGGCTTCATGTGCTTTGCAGAAGCTTTTCTGATCTTCATCATGATGTTTGCACTGGATTGACACGTCGTCTCCTTCATACTTAGTCAAGTTCAGCTCTGGAAATGATTACAAACACAAGAACATCAATTCACAGCCGTAGCTTCACATATTCAGATGAATAAACCTTCCTCACCCTCGTTCATGATGACCATCAGATGAGTGTAAAGATAATTGAGGTCTGTTTCTAATGTCACTGCACACCAGTATTTCCCAGCATCCTCTGCTGTCAGTCCAGTGATGGTCCCAGTGAAGACACTTGCAGTGACGTCATCTTTCAGAGTCAGTCTGTCAGTCTTGGTCTCTTTCTCTTCTCTCACAGTCTCACTGAGAGGATTTCTGTCTCTAGTGGAGCACTTCCCTTACAGAGAGACTTTGTGTTTGATTTATAGATTGAATCATAAGAGCAGATGATCTCAGCAGATTCTCCTTCATGTCTCACTACTGGAGCCACTAAAAACAAACAAACATTTAACAAACATGATTCTGAATAGACTGTATTTATAGTGAAATCATCTGAATGGACTCACTGATGAGGTTGAGCTGTATTTTCGTGGTCAGGGAGATGAAAGTCAAATATGTGTCTCTGGTTTCTGCTCCACACCAGTAAACTCCAGCATCTCTCACGCTCACATTACTGATGCTCACTGTAAAAACTCTCTCTTCATTTCTCTCAGATGAACCACTCATTTGTGTCACTTTAGATGAGCTGATGTTCTGACAGATGTGATTATCATCCTCTTTACAGAAATTAACTTTATGTTCCTCTGGGATCTGACAGGAGATGTTGACTTCTTCACCGAGATGAGTAGATTCTGTCACTCTCTTTGGATATTTTGCATCTATAAACCAACAGAAATTACAGAAAAATCAGAACAAATACTTAAACATATACACATAAGATACAGTATTTGCGGTTCCTCACCGTGTTTGACGCTCAGCTGAAGTTCAGTGAAGCTCTCAGTATAGTCAGATACTTTCACTCCACACCTGTATGTTCCTGCATCTGCAGCTTTCAGCTCTCTAAAAAACACCATCAAGACTCCTGCTCTGGTGTCGTCATATAAAGAAACATCTCCATTCTCCATCCATTCATCCTGAACTCCTGGATTCTTCCTCTCTGAACATCCAGCTGATTCTTTACAGATGTATTTTGTCTTGGTTTTGTATTGAGGATGTTCACACTTGATCATCAGACCACCTCCTGAGAAGCCGCTCACTCTAGACACGCCCCACTACATCTGTTTATCACAAATATCACTTTATATGTACATCAAATGATAATAATATAATGATAATATATTTGATTTAATCCAAGTCAAATATATTATTAAACATTAAACTCAGAATGACTGTATTGGGTTACAGCAATGAAAGGTAACATCTGGTTCTACAATACTCACCCATAATAACATGTAGATGAACAGTAGTAATAATGTAGTAACTGTATGATAGTGTGTTGATCTGAACTCCACATAAATAAACTCCTCCATCATCTGGTCTCACAGCACTAATTATCACGTTCAAGAGTTGTTTATCTCTTTTTTCAGACATACTGAACCTTCCATTCTTTTTCAATGAACTGTTTATAATCTCTTCAATGGAGTCATTTCCCTCTTTGAATATGATCTTGGGATTATTAATATGATTCTGTGAATATTCACATCTGAAGATGGAAGATCGTTCCCTTCTCACCTCCTCTCTCTTTGACATGTAACAACATGGATCTGTCATTTACACAAAAGAGAACATTTACATATCATGTATGTGGGATGTTTTAATTAGACATAATGAGGTGTAAAAATGCCATGTCATTTATATGTCTGTGATATTAGTTCAGCAAAGCACAGAACTTCAGCCAAAGCAAAGTGTTTGTCACTTAAATTAATTTACAACAAAATAAGGTTACATTTCTTAACATAGTTAATGCATTAAGTATCATAACAATGAACAATAATTGTCCCCAACATTTATTAATCTAGGTTAATCCAAACAGATACTCGTACAAATTACAGATGTACATTTTAACATCTCAATGTGTATAAATGAACATAAATAACAGTTATTTTGATGGTTGTTTTTGAACATTCTTTTGACAATAAATGATGTTGCACCTACATGTCAACTATCTCATTAGTGTATTACTGTCTGATTAATATCTGCTAACTCTTTATTGTGATGGTCTCCCAACAGACAATCTAATAACTATAAGTAACTTTTCAAGTACATGTCAACTTATTCCAACCCTAACCCTACCTGTCCACTAATACTGTACTAATACTCTAATGAGAGTTAGTAGATATGTCCCCAATAGTTCGATCGAGAAGGCATGCTGGTAGATCGCACTTATGGTCAGTGGTTCTCAACCGGGGCGCGAGATAACTTAAAACTAAAATATAATATTCACTAATGTTATGACTAATATGTTAAACAATGTAAAAATATATAGCCTACAAATAAATAACAGAACCACCTCTCTTCGTATTGTGTGATATTCTGTGTTTCGGAGCAGCAAACAGTTTCTCATCGCGCTGTGTGAAATACAGACAGAACAGCGGCTCAAAACCACTGTATGAGCATATGATACGCAAACTACAGCTCTCAGCTGGATAAACGAAGCCAGTGTCACACTAGTAGCCTAAAGTTTTAATGGATGATAATTGTAATCAAGGTAAAGGTGATTACATTAAAGGTGATCATATTTATGCTTGAACACAGCTCAGTATATTCACGTAGTTGAATACAGCGAGTGTTTTATAACGGATGATTGCGTGTTTTGGAGAAGTTTGTGAGGATCAGTGGTGTTCATGTACATACGGGCACCAAACGCTCCAAACGGATTGTTCTGACAGAGGAACTGATGGCGTCGAGCTGCCGAGTTCAGAATATACATACTTTTACATACTTTTAAGTTGTATAGAATATCTGCAGTGTCATTTTTGCAAAGTATGTTTGCAAAAAAAAACATGAAATGTTTAAATCCATCTTGAATTTGCTTTGTTTAAAAAAATTACATGAAAATACAAAGGTTTTGGTGAATAGAAAAGTTTGGGCTTGCAGTATTGATTTGGAGAGGAGGGGGTCTTGGAGTAAAAAAGGTTGAGAACCTCTGCTTTAGGTAATGTAGGCACAGTTCCATGGAGGTACTAAGAATTGAACATTATTTTATTATTATTATTTTTGTATTAAAAATGTAATTAATGCAATATAATGATACATTCCAAAAAGCTTTTTTATTTAGGCCTATTTATTTTATATGCATTTTACTATTTATTTATTTTTCACTTGGTAGATCTCGGTAAGTTTCTCATTTGAAAAGTAGATCCCTACACAAAAAAAGTGTGGGCACCCCTGTGTTAAAGGGACCATCAAATAAAGTGAAACCAGTAAGTTAATGTGTTATGAACAAACATTAACTTACTATTAACGATGATACATTTTATAAATAAATGAACATTAACCTAGATTAATAAATGCTGCAAAAATTGTTCATGTTAACAAATTACGTTAACAAATTGAACCTTGCTGTAAAGTGTTACCAGTTAAAATTAAAGATAACATATTGTGACTGCATTGCATCAGCTATACTGTTGGTAAATGGATCCTACACCAACCCTTTATTCTCAAGATCCCTTCTTTCCCCCAGAGTCCATTAAAAAAAAAAAAAAAAAAAAAAAAAAAAAGGATATTAAACATTCATTAAATTCAGCCCTGCTTTGTATGTAGTTCATAATATGTCAAAATTACTCACCATCTATCACATTCAAATCTATTTCAGTAACCTCTGAACCTGAAAGTCCAATCTTGTATCTTCCAGAGTCCTGTGCATTTAGTTCTCTGATTAAGAGCATGACATTTCTGTTTTTGTTGAGATACAAAGCGTATCTTCCTTTATTAATCAAATTAGCTTGTTTTTTGTTGTCAATTATTATATCCCACTTGCCATTGGTTTGTTTTTGCACATATTGTTTGTTATTGGGCAAAACCCTTCCTGCATCAACAAGTACGCTTCCTCCAGAATATCCAGTGACGCTAAAGCATCTCACTGCATCTGTCAATCAGATTGATACTGTGATGAGAAAGATGATAAACAGAAAACAGCATCATTACTGCAGTGATGAAAGAGAAAAGCTCTGACCTGAGATCAGGTAGAAAGTGAAGAAGATGAGGAGGATCTTCATTGTGACTTGAGTTCAGTCTTCTTTATGCTGAATGATCTCTGCGTGAATCTCTCTGTCTCTACATCTGTCTGCTTTAGTTACTTCCTCTTTATTCAGCTCTTTATCAGTAATGAGCAGCTTTACTGGCTCCTCCCACCATCACCACTGACTGAATATCACATTAATCACACTGAAAGAGCGCCACCTAGTGGAGGATACAGTGTCTGACACTGAGAGCGCATACAGGTTTCATGTTCTCTATATAAGGACAAATGACACTGAAGTGAATCAGATCAGCATCATAATTTTTTTTTAATCTTCCACTAGAGGGCATTAGAAAACTGAACCATTAAGTTCACTGAGGTCACTGAGGGTTTTCGAACCTGACCCCCAGTACAGTACATTTTATATGTCTCCCTTATCAGACACACCCAATTCAAGTCTTGCAGTTTGTACTAATGAGCTGGTGAGTTGAATCAGGTGTGTTGGATCAGGGAGACATACAAAATATGCAGTACCAGGACAGGTTTGAAAACACCTGCTCTAGAGCCAAAGGCACTATTTGAAATGACAGAATGCATCAGATTTTTTGTTTTGACATTCATACTTTGAGTTTTTGACATTTTTGTAAGTTGCAATAAACATTAACAACTTTTAAATAGCAAACAGTATGTTTTTTTGTTTGTTTTTAACTTTATGCATCAAAAACAGTATGTGGATTCAGCACCATGGACAGCAGCTCTAAATCAAACTTAAGCACCACTGATGAACAACATAAAGAGTAAAATGGTGGAACTTGGATTTATCTTGTCTTTCCTTAATTTCTGACTTTGATTATAAATCCATCTTCAGAAGAATGTGTAATCATATATATATATATATATATATATATATATATATATATATATATATATATATATATATATATATATATATATATATATTGTGACGAGTCAGCTGCCTCCCCCTATTATCAGCACCCCGTCCCTTAATCGCCGCCCTTCACCAGGCTCCCGACGGGAGTGGGTGTGAGCGAGGAGGGGCGCTGAACAGCCAGGTCTGGCGGCGTGTGATGAGGCACACACCTGAAGTGAATGGAGCCTCATCACCGCCGCTGTTATATGCCGGCTGCGCCTCTCCTCTGGAGACGGTCTCTTCCCCGTGCATGCACGCTGGTGTCCTCGTGGGTCCAGGAAGGGAGCGTCGAGCGCGGAGGACCGCACCCGCGAGACGGCTGACGGGCCAGGATGCCGGGCCGTACCCTGGAAGCGCCGCGGGCCCAAAGGAGGACGAAGCCGCCGATAGAAGCCGCCGCCCTCGCGCCCCGGACCCAAGGGGGAGCGCGTGCGGCCACCGGACTCCGCCCCTTACCTGGACCCTTCCTTCCAGAACACTGCCCCTCCTTCACAACCCGCGCAGCACGACGAGGACACCAGATCCCCTGTTTATTTTGGACACTTAATCCCCTTTGGACACTTTATTTTATTATTTCTGTTTAATAAAAGCCTCTCCGAGGCCTGACGCCACACCCACTGTGTCTGTCGTTTGCTCCTCCCGCCACAATATATACTGTATATATATATATATATATATATATATGCCAAAGCTTCATTCCTACAGATTTACTCTTTTATTAAAAACTCACAGGAAAGGTGTAAATTAGTGTCATTTATAATTTATCAAAACAGGACAGAATAATAAGAAACATGCACCTACATATCAACTACAATACAATAACCTACACAAAGATCATTTCACTAAATCCAAAAAATTTAACAGACATTAAGAATTATTTGTCACCAGATGGAGAGTCTTCAATTATATATTTGTGTTGATATTTACAGTCTCAGTCAAGTTAATATATCTTTTCACAGACACAGACAAGTTTAATGCCTTTATTGTTTGTAATATTCCTCAAGGAATTTCATAATAATAGTAGTTTTCATCCTGTTTATTTATTCTGAAAGGGTGCGGTTTGCAAACAGACCTGGCAATCACCCCAATGTATTGGGCTATTAGGTTTTGTATCTAATATATAGTTGGATATCGGCCTATTGTTTGAGTCATTTTGATATTTAATCAAGTTTTAGAGCAGGGGTTGACAACCTTTTGGGCATGAAGTGCCATTTTTCATTGGTTACCACTGTCAACCACTGTCATCACCCATGTTGTTTTTATGCAGTACATAGGCATTTTAAATGTTCAGATAAAAATCTATATTTGATTATCATACAAATAGTTTCTGAAGGATTTTGTTCATGAATGGTTTTTAAACTTTTCAAAGGTTTCCTTATTTTAATGTTTAAATTAGACTTTATAACATATTTACAGTGTGACCTTAGTGAACACCACTTTATGTGTGTGTTTGTGTGTGTGTGTACTTATTTATGCTACATTGTGGGGACCAAATGTGGGGCCTGCGCTCCCCACGTGGAAAAAAATGATTAAAAATAGTAAACAATGTTTTAATTTGAAAGTGTAACAATGCAAACAGGTTTTCTGTAAGGGGTACGGTTAGGGTTAGGGGATAGAACATATCATTTGGTCAGTAGAAAAGTAATAGAACTCTATGGAAAGTCCCCACAATTCACAGAAACTCAGCTTCATTGTGTGTGTGGAGAGAGAGAGACGCAGACGCAGACGCAGGCAAGTCGAGTAGTTTGCATCACTGCATAAAGCTGTCGGTCATTTAACATTTCTATCGTAAAACAGTTGACTAATATTAAATGAATTTGCAGCTTCCATCTTACCAAGCTCTCTTTAAATGTTAAAATGATGAGTTGCACTGGAATTCGTGCTCTGTTTCTGTGAACAGGAAACCCCCCCTACTTTGATTTGATTGGCCATCTCAGTCATTTTGACAGTGACGAATGCTGTTAGCCATATGCATCAGTAGACTTGTGCAGGTTTAATTCTCACACTTTAATAGTATTTATAGCTCTTAACAGGCTGTGTGACTATATGAGGAATGACTACCTCAAAATGTATGTCATTATGCAGTTTTCCCTATTGCTTTTGTGCCAGTGATTATCCTCTGCATGCCACTGTTGGCACACGTACCATAGGTTGCTGAACCCTGATTTATACTAATTTATATACTGTATATTGAGGCATTTTATAATTTATCATAACCATTTGTGTTGTTTAATTTTTAAAGATGTGTGTGAGATTGACGAACCGCAGTGTGACCATTAGTTAAACGACTGCTGTCATTATCAAATAAACAACCATAAAATTCTGTAATTGCAGTTGCAGCTCTGTTTGAGTAACGTCTCATTTTTATTGATTACTCACCAGTGTTGGGGAAAGTTACTTTTAAAAGTAATGCATTACAATATTCTGTTACTCCATAAAAAAATAACTAATTGCGCTACTTAGTTACTTTTTATGGGAAGCAATTCATTATGTTTATTTTGTGTTACTTTTTGTCACCTGAGCTGGGCTTGCTTATTTATATTTAATAACTAAAAACCATATATATTATATTCTTGGCAACTGTAAAGACCCTTTTACACCAAAAGTGAAATTAATAAACCTCAGGCTTAAGGAAATGCATCTGCACCTCACTCGAAGTAACCCTCACAATATTTTGTTGTAAATTTAGAAGTAATGTGTTATTTTATTAGTAACTTGAAAAAGTAATCTGATTACTTAACTCACTGTACTTGTAATGTGATACACTGTTATTCACATAAAATCTTCCTCTGCACTGAAAAAAAATGTGTCGTTGGACCAACTTAAACAAATTACAAAGTCAAGGGTCAAGAGCTCAACAAAAGCAAAACTTATCTCCACAATGGTGACTTCAAACTTTAAAAAAAATATATTTGGTTGAAAGTGATTTTTTTTTGTTTCAGCTGACTATAGAAATTTGATTAGGTCAAACTTAATTTTTTTCACTTGATAAAAAGTAAACCGATTACTTGTAACAAGTTGAAGTAATTTGTTTAAGTTGGTCCAATGACAAAAACAAAAAAAAAATCAGTGTAGTTTTACTTCCAATTAACTAAATATTTTACTTTAGTTCAATGACAAGATGGAAAAAGTAAAATTATTAAGTTGGTTCAAGTATAAAATGTTCATTAGAGTAACGACAAGGCAAATGCACTTTTTTCAGTGTGTGATGTCAATTCAAATTTTGAGACACTCATGAGCTTTGTTTTCATCCAAACAGACGTGCAGCGCTATGCAAGAAGAAAAAGGAAGACTGGAAACTGGGCTTAGACCTCATTGGCTCTTACGCGTATCATCATTATGTCTAATTTGAATATTCAGTATATAAATAAGAGCGTGGATGAGACACAAAGAGTCAGAAACAGATGCAAATACGGCTCATTGTAAATTCACACTCTGTCCTATTGAGTATATTTATATCTTTCATTACAGAATAAATCAGTGTAAATAATAATATATTTTTAATATATTAAACAAATTCACAGCATGTTTTTATGGAGTAAAAAGACTGTGTCCATCGTTACTAAGGCAAACATTTCTTTCTTAATCACACCTGCAGGTGGTGGAAGGTTTTTATTTTTGACTGAAGAAATACAAATAATGCAAAAGAAAAACACAAGCTGAGAAGCATTGAATGTTGATGATCTTTAGCACAGTGTTTCTCAACTGGTGGGTCGTGAGACCGTTCTGAGTGGGTCGAGTGTGCGGCCAAAGAAACATCAACAACAAAAAATATAATTCTAAATGTTTTTTTTGATGCAAGACTTTTATTTTAAAAGACATGCATGCGAGCTGTTGACACTTCTGCCAGATGAAGTTTAATAAGTAAATAGTGCCTGAGAAAAATGCGCTGTCCGATTCTGCGGTCAGATGAGATGCTTTGTGGTTCCTCACCGTGTCTGACGCTCAGCTGAAGTTCAGTGAAGCTCTCAGTATAGTCAGATACTTTCACTCCACACCTGTATGTTCCTGCATCTGCAGCTTTCAGCTCTCTAAAAAACACCATCAAGACTCCTGCTCTGGTGTCGTCATATTAAGAAACATCTCCATTCTCCATCCATTCATCCTGAACTCCTGGATTCTTCCTCTCTGAACATCCAGCTGATTCTTTACAGATGTATTTTGGTTTGGTTTTGTATTGAGGATGTTCACACTTGATCATCAGATGACCTCCTGTGTAGCTGCTCACTTTATACACATTCAGTTTATCTGTCAATCATAAACATCACTTCTAAGCAATTTTGCAGCAGACCAAGAATGTGGAAACTTTTATACTTTATCTACTTTTATAGATTTGTGTTTGTTCTACTTTCCATTTACATTGAATCATTCAGTAGATGCTTTTATCCAAAGCAACTTACAAATGAGGAAAAAAAAATAGAAGAAATTAACAAACAAAAGGTCAACAATATGTAAGTCTCAGTTAGTCTAGCACAGTATATTCTCTACTTACTAATAATATGCAGATGAACAGTATTAAAAATTGTGTAACTATACAAGTGTCCGTAGATCCAAACTCCACATAAATAAACTCCTCCATCATCTGGTGTCACAGCAGTGATTCTCACACTGAAGATGTTATTATGTTTGTCATCAGAAATACTGAATCTTTCTTTCTTCTTCCATCTGCTGTAGATCGTCTCAATGGAGTCTTGTTCTTCACTGAATATCATCTTGACATCATTAATATGATTTTGTGAATATTCACAGCTGAAATTGTCAGTTTCTCCAATATTCACCATTACTCTCTTTGACACTTTATAAAATGAATCCATCCTCCACAAAGACATATATAGATTTTAAAAACTTTGAAATGATCAGTAATTTTACTACACAAAGACTTTTTAAAATTACTGACCTTCTTCCACATTCAAAATCATATCAATGAACCATTGGCCATCGACCTCAATCCTGTAACGTCCAGCATCGAGTATGACCAGTTCTTTGATGTATATCATGAGGTTTTCATTTTCATTGCAAAATAAAGTGAATCTTCCTTCATTAATCCACTGATCATGTTTGCTGTTATTTATTAATTTTGTATTCTGTAGCTTTTGCATGTATTTAGCACTGTTTTTGTGCCAAGGCTTCCATGATCTAACAAGAATGCTTCCTCCAGAATATCCAGTGACGCTAAAGCATCTCACTGCAGCTGTCAATCAGATTGATACTGTGATCAGAAAGATGATGAACAGAAAACAGCATCATTACTGCAGTGATGAAAGAGAAAAGCTCTGACCTGAGATCAGGTAGAAAGTGAAGAAGATGAGGAGGATCTTCATTGTGACTCTGAGTTCAGTCTTCTTTATGCTGAATGATCTCTGTGTGAATCTCTCTGTCTCTACATCTGTCTGCTTTAGTTACTTCCTCTTTATTCAGCTCTTTATCAGTAATGAGCAGCTTTACTGGCTCCTCCCACCATCACCACTGACTGAATATCACATTAATCACACTGAAAGAGCGCCACCTACTGGAGGATACAGTGTCTGATACAGTTATTTTAATCTTCCACTAGAGGGCAACTGTGCATATAAGTTCACTGTGCTTCAATTCAGTCTATACAACAAGCCACCCTTGGAATAAATACAAATTCTGATTTGGATTTTTGACATATGTATTAGTTGTAAGAAATATTAACATAGGAAACAGACCATATCTGACTTGTTTGATACTTTATGCATAAAAACAATAATATGGCAGATTGATGTGGATTCAGCACCATGGACAGCAGCTTTCAGACAAACTTCAGCACTGATTACCGTTGAATAAGAGTTTATCTGCTTCCTTCCCTTCACTTTAACTTTGATCATAAAAATATCTGCATGAACAATAGCTTAGTAATTATCGAATATTAGGCCAAATTTTCATTCCTTCATATTAGTGCCATTTACAACTTATCAAATCAGAACACAAGAAAGTTAACGTATGTTCTGTATCCACTACCATAATTTTAATGAAACCAAGAAATGTAATGTTTTGTCATAGAAATGTAACATTACCTCATATTTGCCACTAGATGGAGCCAGACGTTTCAATAAGACGGTTGTGCGTTTACTGTAGAAGATACAAGACTATAAGAAATGCAGTGAGGAATAGGACACTAACACTAGAGATTCAATAGTGGTCGTCTGCACAGCTCACAAGAACAAAAATAAAAATATGAATAAATGACACTGTACTTTTGTGTTTACAGTCTCGACCAATTAGTGCTCTTAAGTTAATAATTACGACTATAATAGGAAATGCAATGTTTTTACTAAATATATATTCTTAAATTGCACTATATATAGTCTGAATTTGTACAAATCTAGTCTGATATATTGTTTGAAATGAGTCGTTTTGATCTCAGCACGTTAGAGTATGGTGTTTAATATAATAATGTATACTGCATAATTTGTGTAACCTTGACCCACTTAATGAGTTCAACAGTATAAACACCAGCAGTCAAAATGGTATTTGGTTGCAAAGGCTTTTACGCAGCGGTTTTATTAAATAATAAACTTTGTTCCACAAGTATTTTTAAAAAAAAAAACCTCAAGCTGCTACAAAAGAAACACCACATAACACTTCATCTCTCAAACAATCAAAGTGGAAAACAGTTCACCTCACCTTCTACTCTCCTAAAGTATATTTCTCTCACCTAATTTATCGTGCACGATGCTACAAGGTCGAAATGTCCTTTCGGAGCAAACTCCGTTCAGCTTCACATTCTATTCTTCTAACGTTAATCCGCTTCCTTTAAAACAGCTTCTCACCTGAATCGCGTTGCGTGATAATTATTAGTTACGTTGCCGTTTCCGATCATATCACACATCATTCTCCCCTGGGTCCTAATGTCCCACTATCACATTAGTAATGTTCATAATTATAGTCATATGCTGTTTGAGTTTGTAAATATATTGTGAGATTCACGAGCATCAGCGCGACCACTGCTGTCAAGCTCCAGAAATCACCATATAAATCGTCCATACGTTTCGTGGCGTGTCATTGCAAGTCTTCTGAAGACATAAAATAGGTCTGTGTGTGGAACAGATCCAAATGTAACTGATTAATCGCTCTAGATCAGGGATCCTCACATCTGGCCCACTCCTGCAGAGTTTAGCTCTAACCCTAATCAAACACACCTGAGCAATGCTAATCAGAGTCTTCAAGATCATTAGAAAATCACAGGTAGGTGAGTTTGATCAGGGTTGGAGCTAAACTCTGCAGCAGATTGGCCCTCCAGGGAAATATTTGAGGAACCCTGCTCTAGATGATCTGTTCATTTGATTCACTTTGTTTTCATCCAAACAGACGCTCTGCGCTCAGCGCCATATAAAGTCAAAACTGCTCTTAAACCTCATTGGCTCTCGAGTGTGTGTCGGTCCATATTTGAATATTTGCAATCTAAATGAGAACTGAAGGTTCTATGTGCCACAGTGGATCACAGTCGGACACAAAAACGGTACAAAAATGATTGTTTGATTTCCCGTTTCAAGTGCTGATGTATTATTTCAGGTCTTCTAAGTAAAATATTAATGGACAGCAACATAAGAGTTCCAGTGTGACTGAGAGCAAAAGGCACTGATGTGTTCGATATTTTATAATGCACACTTACTTATACATACGGTTGGTATGTTTGTATGATTATATATGTATGATTTTTATGTTCATATATTACACACATTTACAACATCTTTTTTTATGGAATGGAAAATCTGTTACCAATGGGTACTAAAAAAAAAACTATTTCCTGTTTTTATCACACATGCAGCTCTTAGTCTTTATTGTCTTCTGTTCAGAATCAGTTTCTGTCTGTCTGTGTTCAGTCTCATGTGTCTCTGTGGGTTTCCTGAATAAGTCTGTTTAATCTTCACACTCAAACTAAACTGAGACCCTGAACCTTCACCAGTTTTCTGCGGTTTTGAGCTGCACGGAAAGATGGCCTGTTTATCACACAAACACAAAAACACCTCCAGCATTCATGAGAAACTTTGTGACAAAAAATACCTCAGATTAAAAGTTCATAATGACAAATCATATAAATAATAGAATTATAACTGTTCAGATTTTAAATTACCTGACTGTTATTAATATGTGAATATTTAAATTAGTGAAAGTAAAATAAAATAAAATTATATAATTAAGATTTCAGACTCAGACTTGCTCCTTTGCATAAATTAAAAACTTTCTTATTGTAAGGATTGCATTCTTAATGTAAGATTTTAAATAACAGCATTGGACAATATACAAGAAATAACAGCCCCAAAAAAATACATTTATTTTTCAATTAATAAAATGATTCTACAGTCATTACATCATAAAAAAATAACTAAGAACAAACAGAACAAGAATGAACTGAAAAACAGAAATAGTTTTTAATGTGCTAAAATAATGGTGTTATTAAACATTATCTTTCTCATAATCTCTCTTTTACTAGTATCTCTTGTATGTACAAATACTAAGAATTTTAAATGTACAAAGATCAAAACTCAGAGATTACAGACATTTTAAAAGCTCTGAACAGATTCATGTGTCTCATCATAACGGTTGAACAGTGTCTGTTCAAGAGCTGCTATTAAAGAGGTTTATTAAATCTGAGGTCAAATGTCTGTATCACGTATATTCTAGAAGTTTTTGTTCTGTCTTTACTGAACTATCAACCAAACAACTGTTTAACACTAAGTTATGGATTATAAAGATATTTTTTTTATAAATGAACTGCGAGTGTAAACAAATGTAAAATGATTTGTAATCTGTTATAGTTAGTTGATTCTCATGCGGTGAATGACTGCAGCGTAATCAGTGTGAATCTCATTCTTACTGAATCTGACTGTAGCGTCACTGACAGACTCTTCATGCTTCTGGAAACTGACAGCAGCGTACAGGAGCTCATCAGAGGGGATTGTGGGTAACTGTGAGTGAGCGTCACCTCGTCTCTTCATGTCTTAATGTCCACACAGTCAGAGTGAATCCACCGATCAGCAGCAGAATCACACACACACTAATAATGATGATCATGGAGAAATCTGACAATAAAACACAAACACAGAGTGCTAATTAAAGAGAAACACAGAGATATATGCATAAATAAAATATTATCTACACAAATATCAACATTGGTGCCATTCATTTTCAGCACTTTTCTTACCAAAAAAACTGTCTGTTTTAACACAGCCCACATACATGTTATAGAACAATTGTGAGTAAAACAGTATAAATTGTAATTATCAATACATTTCATTCCCTTTGTAAAGCTGACACGCATCACATGAGTGTATTTTAGTCTCTTTCTCTGAATAAAGGCTGTTAGTTCTTCACAGCCAAACTAAAGTGAGACTTTGAACCTTCAGCTCATCTCTGTGGTTTTGATATGAATTGAAAACACTGAAAACATCCTGGCTTAAAAAAATACAACAAATAATAAATAAAATCAATATATTTATATAAATGTAGATAATAATAAACAAAATGAATCAAAAATACATATATAGGGAAATATTACAGAACACATTCCCGCTATAAAAGTTACAATACTCAAAAATGATCAAAAATAAATGAGGAGAAGCATTGAGGAAAATAACTATCCAGACAGCATTACATCGGGGGACGTCTGAGTTAGTGGAAAAAAATATATTTTTTTAAAATCTCTTGTGCAAGAAAATAAAACACCAACATTTTGATTCGCACAGGATTACTTAGCTAATAATAATTTAAACAGGCCTGAATAAAACATTAACACATAGTAGCTATTCTTATTCACCTGTTTGATGTTTTACCTCGAGTGATTCCACGTGTTGATATCTGAAATTTAAATCTGACCCAAAGGCAATGGAGAAATGATAAACTATCTTACCCTTTTTAAAGTGAGATTGACTTTAGTGATGACGTGAGCTCCACACCAGTATATCCCAGAATCCTCTTCTCTCAGATCAGTGATGTTCACAGTAAAGACTCCAGTAGATGCTTCATCACTGAAAGAGAATCGATCATCTCTGATCGTCTCCAATGAAACTCCATCCTTCACACACATGGAGGCTTCATGTGCTTTGCAGAAGCTTTTCTGATCTTCATCATGATGCTTGCACTGGATTGACACGTCGTCTCCTTCATACTTAGTCAAGTTCAGCTCTGGAAATGATTACAAACACAAGAACATCAATTCACAGCCGTAGCTTCACATATTCAGATGAATAAACCTTCCTCACCCTCGTTCACGATGACCATCAGATAAGTGTAAAGATAATTGAGGTCTGTTTCTAATGTCACTGCACACCAGTATTTCCCAGCATCCTCTGCTGTCAGTCCAGTGATGGTCCCAGTGAAGACACTTGCAGTGACGTCATCTTTCAGAGTCAGTCTGTCAGTCTTGGTCTCTTTCTCTTCTCTCACAGTCTCACTGAGAGGATTTCTGTCTCTAGTGGAGCACTTCCCCTTACAGAGAGACTTTGTGTTTGATTTATAGATTGAATCATAAGAGCAGATGATCTCAGCAGATTCTCCTTCATGTCTCACTACTGGAGGCACTAAAAACAAACAAACACAGACATTTAACACAAATGTTTCTGAATAGACTGTATTTACAGTGAGATCATCTGAATGGACTCAATGATGAGGTTGAGCTGTATTTTCGTGGTCAGGGAGATGAAAGTCAAATATGTGTCTCTGGTTTCTGCTCCACACCAGTAAACTCCAGCATCTCTCACGCTCACATTACTGATGCTCACTGTAAAAACTCTCTCTTCATTTCTCTCAGATGAACCACTCATTTGTGTCACTTTAGATGAGCTGATGTTCTGACAGATGTGATTATCATCCTCTTTACAGAAATTAACTTTATGTTCCTCTGGGATCTGACAGCTGATGTTGACTTCTTCACCAAGATACACAGTTTCAGTCACTGTTTTTGGATATTTTGCATCTATAAACCCTAAGAAATTACAAAAATCAAAACAAATACTTAACATATACACATAAGATAAAGTATCTGAGGTTCCTCACCGTGTCTGACGCTCAGCTGAAGTTCAGTGAAGCTCTCAGTATAGTCAGATACTTTCACTCCACACCTGTATGTTCCTGCATCTGCAGCTTTCAGCTCTCTAAAAAACACCATCAAGACTCCTGCTCTGGTGTCGTCATATAAAGAAACATCTCCGTTCTCCATCCATTCATCCTGAACTCCTGGATTCTTCCTCTCTGAACATCCATCTGATTCTTTACAGATGTATTTTGGCTTGGTTTTGTATTGAGGATGTTCACACTTGATCATCAGAAGACCTCCAGAGTAGCCAGTCGCTCTAGACACGCCCACTACATCTGTTTATCACAATTATCTTATTGAATCACATTAATCGAATGTGACATCCAGGAAAAACTGCACAAACACTGTTAATTTTCAATCACAAATATCTTTAAATCTATCATTAAATTCTATAAATCCTTTCATGCCAGATTTGATTGACAGTTTGTTGTACTTACTAACAACATGCAGATGAACAGTATTAATAATGGAGTAACTGTACGAGTGTCTGTAGATCCAAACACACAAATAAACTCCTCCATCATCTGGTGTCACATTAGAAATGCTGACACTGAAGAGGTTTTTATGTTTGTCATCAGAAATACTGAATCTTTCTTCCTTATTCCATCTGCTGTAAATCCTCTTAATGGAGTCATTTCCTTCTTTGAATATCATCCTGATATCATTAATATGATTGTACGTATATTCACAGCTGAAGGTGGCAGTTTTTCCACTATTCACCATCACTCTCTTTGACACTTTACAACATGAACCTGTCTTTCATAAAATAAGAAATATATTTTGTATATCGAAAAGCTTTGAAATGATCAGCAGTTTTACTAAACAAATTTTGATGATAAAATGACTGACCTTCTTGCACATTCAAAGACATATCGATGGACCATTTGCCTTCAACCCCAATCCTGTATGTTCCAACATCTTGTGTGTTCAGTTCTCTAATGTAGATCGAGAGGCCTCCGTATTCATTGGAAAATAAAGTGAATCTTCCTTCATTAATCCATTTATCATGTTTAATGTAATGTATTATTGTTTTCCACTCATGTAGCCTATACATATATTTAACAGAATCACTGAACCAAGTCTTAAATGAATTAACAAGAAGGCTTCCTCCAGAATATCCAGTGACGCTAAAGCATCTCACTGCATCTGTCAATCAGATTGATACTGTGATCAGAAAGATGATGAACAGAAAACAGCATCATTACTGCAGTGATGAAAGAGAAAAGCTCTGACCTGAGATCAGGTAGAAAGTGAAGAAGATGAGGAGGATCTTCATTGTGACTTGAGTTCAGTCTTCTTTATGCTGAATGATCTCTGTGTGAATCTCTCTGTCTCTACATCTGTCTGCTTTAGTTACTTCCTCTTTATTCAGCTCTTTATCAGTAATGAGCAGCTTTACTGGCTCCTCCCACCATCACCACTGACTGAATATCACATTAATCACACTGAAAGAGCGCCACCTAGTGGAGGTTACAGTGTCTGATACAGTTATTTTAATCTTCCACTAGAGGGCAACTGTGCATATAAGTTCACTGTGCTTCCATACAATCTATACAACAAGCCACTCTTGGAAATGGAAAAAAAAAAAAAAATACAAATTTCTGATTTGGATTTTTGACATATGTATTAGTTCTAAGAAACATTAACAGCTTTTTATAAGAAAACAGACCATGTCTGACTGGTTTTTGAATTGTTTGGATACTTATGCATAAAAAACAATAATAATATGGCAGATTGATGTGGATTCATCACCACGGACAGCAGCTTTCAGACAAACTTCAGTATCAGGTTAGGGAAAAATTTACCATTTATAAACATAGTGGGAAATGACATCTGTTTTGTTACATACAGCAACTCATTTTATGTTAACTATTTCTTCCTCTTTCCAGTCACAGAGCACTTTATTTTCAGAGTTGTTTAAGTGAGAGAACATCTGTAACTTAGTCCAGATTGGGAAATTGTAATGTTTAATAATTTCTTTATTATGTAAATAATTTTTGCATTGAAATTTGCATAGATTTTTGTTTTTATACACTATGATAGTTCTTAGAAAGAAAATCGGAATCGGTAAAAATCGGTATCGGCACAAATACTCCTCGCTGCAGACTGTAGTGCGGTGACATCACGTACCTACGTTACGTGTATGAGTTTACCGCGCATGCGCAAAGTGACATGGTATATCTATAACACGCATGCGCAGTAGTGTGGTGACATCATGTATGTACTGTATTTACCGTAAATACGCGTGTGTGCCGTACTGACTAGTGATGTTAAGTTCATGAACGAATCGTTCCTTTTGAACAAATCTTTTAGGTGAACGAATTGTTCTCGTTCACGTAATCCACTGATTCATATTTCTCGTTCACTGAAATTCCTCCCTTCAGAGCAGCGTGGCGCTGTTAGCTAGACTGACTCAAAGACTGACTAAACCTCGAGCCAATAGCATTCGAGTATGAGATGTGACGGAGCATGTGATTTGTTGAATGTAGTGAACGAATACGCCCTTCACTGACCGAGTTGCTTATGTAGCCGATTGATTGAGACATCTGAGTTAATTTGTTTTTCTTATATATATGTAAGGAGAACTGTTCTAAATGAGTTAACTTCAGCAAAACATGCATTTAATGTTCTAATTTCAATGGTTCCAATTGGGAGTTCCTATCAATTGTTGTAGGTGGGGCCTTAATTAGTGCGACACCAAAGGAAATATATCGCTTCTCCTTTAAGCGTTCGCGCTCAGACGCATAACGTATGCGAACAGGGAAGCAGAGGTATTTTTGCTCTCTCATATTTCTTGCATTTACTGTGTCTTTGTAATTGTAATCGCTGCATTTATATGATGTTAAAGCACTGTTAAGAGGTTCTGTCATAATGTGTATCAGTGTGATTAGCGTATTTTCATTGAAAGTACAGACTATGGAAGTTACGTTGCTAAGATGAGAGATGATCTCAAGGAGGCTCTTAACTTAGCCCAAGCAAATGCGAGTGCAAGTCAGAAACGACAGACTGAACTCTACAACATGAGGACAAAAGGCTGTGACATTGAGGAAGGAGACAGAGTGCTACTAGCCAATAAGGGTCAAAGAGGACGCAGGAAGTTGGCTGATAAGTGGGAATCTGTGCCTTATGTGGTAGTCTCAAAAGACTCCAGATGCCATACTTTCAGAGTTAAAAATACCAGCACTGGCCAGGAAAGGTGGTACACCGTAATCTTATGCTGCAGGCCAACTTTTTACCCCTTGAGGTAGAAGAGAATGAGTCTTGTCATGATGGCTCACTATCCAGTCAGGAACAGTCGGATAAGACTTTGACGCAGAACTCAACACCACAGTATGATCCTCCTGAAACCGAGCGCATTGCTGATTGGGTGGCCTCCTTACCTGCTACAGATGATTCAGTTGAAGGAAGATCAGATACAGGAGATCTGGAGAGTGCATTGGATCTTGGAGAGCCCGAGAGATTAACGAACAGCCAAGACCAAGAGACTGAAAATGATTGTCCTCTGTTCAATTCTCGGATCATTCTGCCAAATTCAACAGACTCTCAAGATGGTGTATGTACTGATGGTACCATGCCTGGTGCCAGAGAGCGGCATAGGGCCATCAGTACACTGTCCATTTCCAGTGCACCCCCTAATGTGTCTGAAGTAGTGACTCGGGTTCGAACGCGGGTTGGTAGGCTAGTTAGGCCTGTGAATAGACTGATTCAGAATATGACTCGGAAAACACATTCACAAATTCACAACGCAGTCAGTGATGCCACTAAGTCCTTTATGTTATAGGAAGCCTTGAGTTAAATCGAATCTACATAAAAATTGAGGTAAAAGGAAAACCAGTCACTTAAGTCAAATTGAGTGGTGTACAAGGCACCTCTTTAGCAAAAGAATATCTGAGAGCCTGATCAACTTTCTTTTGTTCTTTTTCCCGTGATGTTCGGGTAACATGTATGTTGCATGACGGAATTGTGTGGCCAGTAACAAATGACTTGCCTTATTTGCTCCCTTATTGAATTGACAAACATGTAGTAGCACAAGTTTTGTGAAGTTAGGGGGGAGTATGTAGCCGATTGATTGAGACATCTGAGTTAATTTGATTGATAGACATGTGCACTTCAGCGTATGCTGGGCTATATTTTTTTATATACTAATTGTCTTGTGGTATATTTTCATGCAATAACACAGGTTGTTGGTGCAAAAAATTTTTATTGTACACACAGGAATTCCACAACCAGAATTTAATGCAATTTAGAGTTACAGTACATGTATATATGCGTTCCAGTGAGTTTACAGCATATTTGAATGTTAACTTTTGCAAGTATGTTATGTATCAACTATTGCCACCTTTCATTTAGACTTATGTTGTGTGAGGTAATTCAGTACCTACATTTGCATATGTTAACGAAAATATATCGCTTCTCCTTTAAGCGTTCGCGCTCAGACGCATAACGTATGCGAACAGGGAAGCAGAGGGATGTGAGAGTAGGCCTTCTGATGTCTGTATATACTAATCTTGCCTCACTACTCTTGTTTAAGGAATAAATTCAGTAAATCCGTCATCCCATTCATGGTGTCGTCGTGTTTCTGTGGTGTCCGGAGGTTACCATTTGAAGTCTGCTACACTTCCCACTGGGCAAAGTTACGTCCAAAAGACGTCTTTTTGAAGTCTTTGCAGACGTTGAAAAGACGTCCACTGAGGAGCCAGAATGAAAGTTTTTATGATGTCTTTTTTTGACGGTTCTGCACGTCTGATATAGACGTTCAGTGAACTCCGTACAAGGATATAAAACTAGTACAAATGTGGTCAGTGGACATATTTTTAACATAATTTAAGATTCATTGACATCATTTATACTGTTTCTGGACCAAATAAACACTCTCATGATGCATTAGATTTAACTCATGTTTTTTTAGTAATTTCCATTTATAACATGGAACATGAAAACTGACCCACTACTGTGTTTTAGACTTAGTTTTGTGGTATATTTTGCACTTTGAACAATTTACCTGTTTTTATTTACAATGTACTTACAGTTTACTGTACAGAGTACTGAACGAGTAACGAGAGAGATCTTGAGAGAATTGTTCAAGTGCAAAAAATACCACAAAACTGTCTAAAACACCTCGTGGGTCAGTGTTCATTACAATGGTAAAGTGTAAATTTATTTCTTTGCTTCAAATATGCCAAACTACACGAGCCGAGCTCGCCATATCGTTCAACAACTGGTTATTTTCATTCACGAACGGTTGTTACTGAACGAACACGCCCATCACTAACGAGGTGCAGTTTTGAATCTGAACGAATCATTTTGGTGAACGAACTGAAAATGAACGAATCTTTTAAAAGAATCAAAATAATTTCATCATCTAGTACTTGACTGGTTAATGCACATGTAGAGTTCATTCACTTCCGTACGTCTCGTCCCGCCTACAACTGTTCTCATTGGTTAGTGGCGTCAATTCATTATGTCAATTCTACCGGCCTTCATTTTAAGCTGTTCTTCGCTGCATGGTGACTACAGGTGAGCTACGTCTCTTGTCTAATTTGTTTAATTACAATTTTTAATTCTAAAGTGCCGTTTAGTGTGTTGTTAAAAGGAAATGTGAAGTAGTTTCAAAATAAAATCACATAACTTTACTCACTCAATCATGTCACGCAAGGTCTGCGTTTCCCAAAAGCATCGTAGGCCTAATGCCGCCTTCACGTTCTATCAGAAATTAAATAATTCTCACTATTGAAGTTGTGATTACGAGCTCATCGCATTAAAGTTTCGAAATGGGAGGGCGTTCATGTGCAATGTTTACCTAGGAAACTCGTATTTAAGATAATTCTGAGGCAGCATTAGAAACGTTAGTGTGTGTGATTTTGGTGGGATTATGATTAGGATATAGTGTTCCCAAAAAAGACCCTTAAATAAATACAGTGGCAAAACTGAACTAGAAGTAATAAAAAGTTCATATTAACAACAGCTATACAAATTTAGATTGTTTTTCTGTGAATAAAATGATTAAATGTTAAATATTTAGATATTATTATTATTATTATTAATTGTAATGTATTAAATATAAACAGTAAACTACATTTAATAATTCAACAAAAAGTATGATTAAGTTTAACAGTTCTTGAAAGTAGAGCTCGTTTTTTATATTCCATACTGTTATGCTGCTATACAGTATATGCACTAGAGCAGGTGCCCAATCCTGCTCCTGGAGGGCCACTGTCCTGCAGAGTTCAGTCAAACCCCAATTAAACACACCTGAACCAGCCAATCAAGATCTTATTAGGCATACTAGAAACTTCTAGACAGGTGCGTTGAGGCTTTGGACACCCCCGCACGAGTAAAAAAAACAAAAAACATTTTATGCTAATACTAATTCTCTGTATTTCCTTCTTTTTGCAGATTCTTGTCATTGTTATCCCCACCTCCATCTCTCTCCTCTTTTTTTTTGTTCTTCACTTTATAACCCAAAAGCTCTTTTAAGAGCCATCTCCCCTTGCAAAAATGCACAAAACTGTGTTAAGCAAGGGGAATGTGAGCAGTATTTAAAAAACTGCACTAGTGAGTGCCGATTCTGCAATTACACCAGTATGTCACAACTGATGTATTATCACATCAAAAATCACTTTCAGTGGGCAGTGCAACATCATGGTGAGTTTAACTGTCTTTTGCTTATGTCACTTTAGTTAAAGTTTAATATGGTGCCGAACCAGCCAGCAATGCACTGTGCATGCTTCTGATTTAATTGCTTGTGAATTTGTAGTAGAATGTTTAATTTTAAGGCTCAGGTAAACTTCATTTTCTGCATTCCGCACATTGACCATGGGTCTTTGTTGCTCAAATCACAAAAAAATGTGCTTGCACATGGACGGTGCTGATGAAAATTCTGTCTTGTGACTGTCCACCGTCCAGAGCAAAATGCAAACAAGTGAAGGTTAAATTTAGGCAATTTTCAAAAAACTTTTTTTTTTTTTTTTGCCCTTTCAGATTTCACCATTTTAAAATGTGGTCCAAATTTGCTGAAGTACATCGCCACCATGCTTCACCACCAACCCAGCCTCAGTCTTCCTCCTCGGTCCAGCAGACACTGCCTCAGTCTTCCTCCTCAGTCCAGCAGACGCTGCCTCAGTCCTCCTCGGTCCAGCAGCCGTAGCCTCAGTCTTCCTCGGTCCAGCAGCCATAGCCTCAGTCTTCCTCCTCGGTCCAGCAGCCTCAGTCCTCCTCTGTCCAGCAGATGCTGCCTCAGTCCTCCTCCTCGGTCCAGCAGCCGCAGCCTCAGTCCTCAGTCCTCCTCTGTCCAGCAGACGCCGTCTCAGTCCTCCTCGGTCCAGCAGACGCCGTCTCAGTCCTCCTCGGTCCAGCAGACGCCGTCTCAGTCCTCCTCGGTCCAGCAGATGCCACCTCAGTCTTCCTCCTCGGTCCAGCAGACGCCGCCTCCTCAGTCCTCGGTCCAGCAGACGCCGCCTCAGTCTCCTCGGTCCAGCAGACGCCGTCTCAGTCCTCCTCGGTCCAGCAGATGCCACCTCAGTCTTCCTCCTCGGTCCAGCAGACGCCGCCTCAGTCCTCCTCGGTCCAGCAGACGCCGTCTCAGTCCTCCTCGGTCCAGCAGACGCCGCCTCAGTCCTCCTCGGTCCAGCAGACGCCGTCTCAGTCCTCCTCGGTCCAGCAGACGCCACCTCAGTCTTCCTCCTCGGTCCAGCAGACGCCGTCTCAGTCCTCCTCGGTCCAGCAGATGCCACCTCAGTCTTCCTCCTCGGTCCAGCAGACGCCGCCTCAGTCCTCCTCGGTCCAGCAGACGCCGCCTCAGTCCTCCTCGGTCCAGCAGACGCCGCCTCAGTCCTCCTCAGTCCAGCAGATCGGTCAGCAGATCGCCGTCTCAGTCCTCCTCGGTCCAGCAGACGCCGCCTCAGTCCTCCTCGGTCCAGCAGACGCCGCCTCAGTCTTTTGTGTTTGGAGTTCACACATCCTTTTATTCTATCATCTATTGCACAGCTGTATATACAATCATTTGTCTTTCAATTATTATTATTTTGTTTATTTATATTTGTGTATTTTTTTATTTCTCATCTTATTTTTATTGTCTGTGTGTCGTTGTTGTCTCTGTGAACTGGAAGCTTATGACACTAAAACAAATTCTTTGTATGCACAAGCATACTTGGCAATAAAAGCTCTTTCCGATTCTGATTCTGAAGAAAGTGTGTAAAGGATGTTAATGTTTAACCAGAGATTTATATGTACAAAAAGATGTGTTATATACAGATGTACAAATTTCACCTTTCTTTATCAGAATTAAACTGTTTCATACCTAAATAACAAGGAAATAATTGTCTTGGCATGTTATTCATATACACACAATGCTGGTATTTTTACCATAAGCTTTTCATTATCAAATAAATCCAAATGGTTAATTAGTTAACATGAACAAATAATGAACTGCACTTTACAGCATTTATTATCTTTGTTAATGTTAATCTCAACATTTACTAATACATTATTAATCTTGTTAACATTAGTTAATGCTCTGTGAACTAACATGAACAACCAAACAACTGTATTTTCAATAACTAATGTAAACGAAGATTAGTAAATACAATAACAATTGTATTGCTCATGGTTAGTTCATGTTAGTTAATACATTAATGTTTAATGAACATTATTGTGAAGTGTTACCATTAATTTTAATAACATCTTAAGACATGACACTTGCTGAGAATATTAACTTTTATTTAAATGTTAATAATACATGTAACAGTAAAGCATATACTGATATTAAAATAAAAAACGACCATAAATATCTTATAAGTGGTAAATGACCAAAACACATGAATAGAAATAACTTAAAACTTAAGTTGTAAATAAACTATATTCGTTGACATTGCGATTGCAATGTGAGTCAAAAGCAGAAATTGGATTCTTGCTTGGAAAGGTACATAATGAAACGTTTTCCAAAAATTAACAAATTTACAATGTATTGTTTAATACTATATTTTTTACCAGGTATAAGTAATTAACGGGTTCACAGTTTTGTTTTATATAATTAAGTATTAATACCATGTATTGTTTCAACCGCATTTCCTGTTTACCGCAGCGTCGACGTCATCGTGGCGTCCACGTCTTTACTTTGCCACTAACCAATGAGAAGCATTGTGGGCGGGGCGACACGTGCAGCCCCGCCCTAGGTGCAGCCCCTCCTCGATCTGCAGCTGCATATCACATTGACTGAATATCACATTAATCGCACTGAAAGAGCGCCATCTAGTGGATGATGTCGTGTCTGATACTGAAGCTCATACAGGTTTAATGTTCTCTATATAAGGACAAATAACACTGAAGTGAATTTATCTGCATATTTTAAATCTTCTAAACTGAACATGTAAGTTCACTGAGGTGCTCTAGAGTACATACAAGGAACTCCTGGAAATGAAAATGCATCTCATACTTAGAGTTTTGACATTTTTCATGAGTCGTAAGAAACATTAACCACTTTTTAGGAGCAAACAGACCTTACTTGCATTTAACTGGATTTTTTTTTTTTACTTTATAAAATATAATACCATACATTAACCTGGATTCAGCACCACGGACAGCAGCTGTTAATCAGACTTGATGACAGTTTAACAACACAAACACAAAAAGTAAGTCCCTGGAACTCGAGTGTATCTGTGTCCTTCACTCTGACTGTGGTCATAAAACATTTGCATGAACAATAGATCCATGCAATTATCAAATATTAGGCTAAAGCTTCAATTCATTACATAAATTATCTCTTTATTTTCAAACATGCATTAATGACATTTTACAGTTTATCAAAACTAGAACACAAGAACTTTGCTTTCTTTAACAGTTGCAATGCAACCACATAAATTTAATTTTAATGAAACCAATACATTGGGTCTCATTCACTAATAATTGCGTACGTTTTTCGTATTTATAACGCACATTTGAACTTCTACTAAAACTTTCCGCCTAATTCACAACACGTGCGTACGCACATGAATTTGTTCTTACCTCGTTCTTATGTTAGTGAATTTGGAGTAATTCTAATTGAGCGGCCGCGTTGCACGAGGTTAGTTCATTTGCATAAAACAAGCCCAATTATCTCCATATAAGGGCTTCCGCTTTTATTCAGAGCAAACGCGCTCTCGCCAGATCTTGAGCATTCAAGTGTGCCATTCTCACCAGTTCAAACACAAAAAACAAACTTTCATACAGACCCAGATACAGACCTTCGGGAGCCAGCTCTACATACTGTTTATTCAGAGAAACCTCACAGCTGAACAAAACACAAACTTTTCTTACGCTTTCACTATATGATGAAATGTATGATGACAAGATTAAATTGTATTATTAAATAAGTTTGTTATATAATTTTGTATATGGATTATATAACAACAATTATTTAGTAAACATGCTTTAATATAATCATAGTCGTAATTTAGATTAAATATAACATCTTAACATGATTATAAGGCCGTGCAGAGTAAGTGATTTCATGCGTACGTGTGGTTTCAGTTGTTCCTATAAGTTTTCGTAAATGTAGAATACATTTTAGTACGAAAATTTTTGGTGATTCGTGGTTTGTTCTTAAAATCATTCGTACTAACATTTCACACACAAATTAGTGCGTACGCATGCTTATGCGAATGAGACCCATTGTTTAGGTGTAGAAATTTCACTTTAACTCAAATTTGCCACTAGATGGAGCCAGAGTTTCATTAAGACCTGGTTGTGTGTTTACTGTAAGTGGTACAAAACTATAATAATAAATACAATAGTGAACAGGACATCATAAACCACCAACACTAAAGAGATCATCTAGAGGTTAAAAACATTAAAAAAAAATAAAAAAAAATATCATGTTTATAGTCTCGGACCAATTGTATTCTTTTCTCTAAAGCTTAGTTGATATTAGTTCAAATTGAATATTTTTACTTTTTAAAATAATATACATATAATTTGTTATTGTTGTTTTGATTTAATATTTAAATTATTTTTTTATATTTTTTCATACAATAAAACAAATATAATAATTTTATGTTTTATTAATATAAAAATATTAA